>CM046456.1:34027645-34627645 GCA_025506515.1 Flaveria trinervia
AGAGGAGGATGAAGATGATAGTCTGCCACTCTCTGCTGTTCTAAAGCTACCAAATCCCCAAAGTCAACCCATGATCACACCTGACTCTCAAGGGAAATGGTCAGAGTCAAGATAGAAGAAGAAGAACAGCAGAAACAGCACGATGAGCAACTATTGAAGAGGGTTGACAAGGAATTTCCTCAGTCATCATCTATTCAAGCCATGAAAGGGCATGCTCAAAGGCTGTACACTCTCAGGCACACTTTTCAGTATCAGAAGGAGAGAGTGAGAGTATGGCCAGACCCCAGGGTGAGGTCTAGAATCCATAAAAGAACTATTCCTCACAGATACAATGGCCAGGTACGAAAAACAATAGATTCTACCATCATGTTGGCCATTGTAGTCTCACCTTGGGAAATCATTGAGAATTCAAGAAAGCTCACCAGCAAAGAAGACCCCTCAAGCTTTCCTAGAAAACAAGATGATTAAGAAGGGGTTGTTATATAAAAAGCTTGAAGACATACAGAAGAATGAGCTCCAGTTACTCCTTGAAGGCAACCATCCTGATGAATTTGTATATAGGAGGTAACTACGGTGGAGCTGAAAAATGGCAGGACCATGAAGTACTTATCAGAGTACTATGGTCCAGATTCTTCTTCGAAGGAGGAGTAGAAGAACTCTCTCAGGAGGACAAGTTGTTCTCCTTGAGGCCTATGTTCGAGAGTCATACAGACTCATTATGGGGAAGTAATCTCATGAATGGGATAACAACTCTGTGTCCAGTTCCCCAAAACAGAGTTCCCATTCATACCATGCCAAACAAATATCTGGGATTTCTTCCCAGGCCGGAGCTTACATGGGTCATCTTCTCTACTGATCAAGAAGAAAAAGACCAACCTCTTGCCAACAATAAGTGGGATAATGAATAATTTAGAGGTTTTGGCTGCATTGGTTCAGGGGAGTTTGTTGGACCAAAAGAACCAATGAGCCAGATCAGAAAACCTCTAAGTCCCACATGTATCACAACAACTGCTGAAAGACTCATCAGCAGTTTTGACAAGTGCTGAAGACTTCAACAGCTGAAGATCAAGTGCTAAAGACTTCAACACTGAAGAACTAAAGTGCTGAAGTACAACAGCTGAAGAAACAAGTGCTGAAGCTGAAAGACCAAAGTACTGAAGTACAACAGCTGAAGAGTTTACAAGTGCTGAAGATCAACAACTGATGTACAAAGTCTGAAGACAAAGACTGAAGACATCAGCTGATGACATCTACTGAAGTCATCAGCTGAGAAACATCTAAAGGTCAAAGTCTGAAGATCAAGTACTGAAGCCTCAGTAGTTTGTCACAACTGCTGAAGAGTACTCCTTCAGTAGTTGTGATATTAGTAGTTTTATATTTCTAGTTTCAGTAGTTTTATGTTTCAGTAGTTTTGTAAAACGACTGAAGAGCTTTTCTTCAGTCGTGTAGTTTCAGTAGTTTCTAATCAGTAGTTTTATATTTTGTACTTAACACTCTGTTATGTTCTCAGTAGTTGTGAACATTTCAGTAGTTTGTTAAGAGTTAGTTATTTTTTGTATTAGATCTGCCAGTTGTCACTTCCGTGATACAGCAGTGATTGTTTGCACTCTATATAAGGAGTGACAACCTATTGTAACAAAGTGAATGTCGTGAATGAATGAATGATTTGATTAGAAACAGTCCATATCTATAAACATTCCTTGAATCAGAATATATTCTCTCGCTATAACCGTATGTGCTCTTAATGCATACAAGCATCGACTTCTTGCTACAATTTGTCTAATTCCTATTCTTATTCCTCTGCCTTGAACTCTAATACATCCAACTTGTGATCGCTGATCCTGTCAAGTACCAGTGTGATTTCCTAAATTTGCTAATGACTCTGGATGAAAACCAAGAATAGAGCATCAAAGGTTTTGATAATAAGTTCCAAATGATTTGACTTGCCTGTATGATTCCAAAATTGAATTGGTACAGGTGTGGTCAAACTAATTGAAGCTGCCTATTCTGGACCCAAATTCAGTAGATGTCTATCTTAGGATTTATCTCTCACAAAAAGTCAAAACAAGTTTTTTTTTTGTCTTTAGTTTAAGTTTATAGTTAGTTAGTCATTTTAGTTGTTTGTTCGTGGACTATATCATGAAAATCAGTATGGGATAAACTCACCTAAAAGGGTCATGTCTAAAATGGCCACATGTGTTTTCAAAGTTTAAAAGGATCACGTCTGAGGTGACTAAATTGTTTAAAAGGATCACGTCTGAGGTGATCAAAAAGTTTTCAGTTAAAATGATCATGTCTGAGATGATCAAATGCTCATAATGTTAAGTTCAACAGGTAAAAAGGGTTAAGTGCTAAATGTTCATAAGTGTAACCCATTCACACGACTGGATCATAAGTATGGACCACCATGCGAATGGATCCCATTCGCACGACTGGACATGAAATTGAGTCATTCACCCGAATGGCTTATCAGAAAGATCCATTTGACCGAATGAAAGGGTGCGAATGAGACAGTCGACCGACTGAGACTCAGTCGGTTAACTGAGGGTCAGAATGAAAGGGCACGAATGAGTCAGTCGACCAACTGAGACTCAGTCGGCCAACTGAATGCGACTGACTGGGCCAATCGCACGACTGAGCCTCAGTAGCCCAAATGAACTGAGCGAATGAGGCCAGTCGGCCGATTGAACTCAGCTTCAGTATTTAAAGGGCTTTAGTCGATCGCATTCCACTGATCCCCCTCAATCGCTCCTAAATCGCACCAAGTACCGTTACTCTGCCGAAATTACTCTGGACCTTGTTTTTACATCTTTATCGTCTTTTGACGTGGGTTGTCGATTATACAGGTATATTGCATTGAAATCTTACCGAAATCAGAAGACATGAATCCAAATTTGTGATATGCGAGTGAAACAAGAACCGGACTGAAAATGCCCTAATAACCAACATAAACTAAGCAAAATGTTAAAATTAAGTTTATAGGTTATTAGTGACAAGATGGGCGAGTCTAATGGACCATTAAACCATGTTAAATTACTTGATTTGGTCAAGATTCGAACCACAGGCGACTGAATAGTGGGACAAGCGACTAGTCGACCGGATGAACTCCAATCGCACGATTGAATCTTGCGATTGGGTCAATCGGCCGAATGCACCATGCGAATGAACTCAGTCGGCCGACTGAACCAATCGCAGACTCAGCCAACAGATTGAACTCATCGCATGTCTCATTCACCCGAATGAGCTCAGTCGCATGAAAGGACAACCGACTGACTTCAGTCGCATGATTCATTCGCACGAATGAATCAGATTGAATTAAACTATACACCTTGAACTGAATTTTGAATGTATGACTTTCTAATGGTCCATCAATAGTATGTGCTCAGGTAAATGGCTGATAGATGGTCCATCAATGCAAAGCACAACATATGTGCTCATTTGGATCATACAACTCGAAATGGGGCCGAGTTTACAGAGATTATTGCGTTCCTTCGACGTTCTCGGATACATAAAGCCATATCCACACCGTGTACTCCTTACGGGTCGTTACATCAGGCTTTCTAGGAGAATGCCTCCGTAGATCGTTCACGTGAGCCTTACAGCATACGAAGCTCCATTCATGGTCATGATATTGAGATTAGAGCAGCTGATATCTAAGAGTACTTGACTTTGGGGACGATACTGGTCACCCTACCAGACTACATCCATTTACAGTCAGAGGTTGCTTTCTGAGGATCAAGTACGCTGGGGACATCAACTCAGGTGTGCTCAACAAGAGCAACCTGTGTCCCCAGTATAAGTACTTGGCGCATGTGATCCTAAAGTGTATTGCTTCTCGGAGGGGTGGGTTTGATGACCTGTCAGACCCGATTCAGAATGCCTATGTGGCACTGGTGCTGAACCACCCCTTCAGCTTCTCGAGCATGATCTTCTCGTATCTGTTGGAGAATCTGGAGGCCAAGGGGAAGGAGGGTTTTTGTATGTACCCCAGATTTCTGCAGCTGAACTTCAACGAGAAGCTACCATTCTTCCCAAGGGGAGCCATGATGCGGTTGCCCTAGAGATTATGGTGACACGAGTTTAGGCCGCATGAGAGTGTATCAGGGCAAGCAGGTAAAGCCCCAGGTAAAGAGTTTGATCGGCCATCTGGCCAATGAAGGATAAGTGACGCCAGATAGACGCAAGTGGCGTCATGATGACAGCGATTCAGACGATGAGAGGCTATTGCTCTAGAGCATGATTCAGACGATGATGACATTGGGGATGCTGGGGATGATATCCTATTCCAACGAGGGGCACAGCTTCAGATGTTATACCCCCAGTATCTGCCCCAATAGGCGACATAGCTGAGTCTGCGGGTTTCCACCAGGACTTCATATCTGGTGAGGAGGAAGAAGAGTCGGATGAGGAGCCCTTGACGAGGACTGTCAGAAGCAAGGTTGTTCCCACAGAGTATGGACTCCGGGCGGTTGTGAACGCCCTAGGGATTCGGGAGAGACGACTGCAGATCCTAGCTATGCCCCTGAGTCAGCTAGCCGTTCTAGGGGGAGCATCCACCTCGACTAGATCGAGGAAGAAAAGGATGGCTCAGCCCCACGGCCAGAAGAAGAAGAGAAGACTCATCTTCGCCACCACCACAGCCACCACAGCTACCACTACCACCACCACACCTCCCACCACTGTACATATGACAACCACCACCACACCTCCCACCACTGTACATATGCCAACCACCACCAACCTCCCCACCACTATACATATGCCAACCACCACCACACCTCCCACCACTGTAACATATGCCAACCACCACATATCTTTCACTTCTACATCACCTCCACTATCTCACAGACCCAACCCCATCTTCACCACAGCCACCACCACCACCACTAGCCACCAAGCAGGACCCTTATCCCATGCCGCACATATATATGGATCTCCTCTACCTCCAATTGGGGTAGAGGAAAACATTCTGCGCTGAACCGGATGGTGATGCATTTATTAGCTGCTGATGAGGAGAAGACGACGCAGATCCGTCATTTGACAGATCTTACTGCAGCGCAGTCTCAGCAGATCTCGGAGCAGGCTCGGTTGCTAGATGAGCAGGCCCAACAAATGGCTGCTCAGAGCCATGAGATCGCCCAACTCTAAGAGCACAGTGTCACATCTACTAAGAGGATTGAGGAGTTAGAGGAGGCTAAGAAAACCATCATGCTAAAGCTTAAGGGATCTAAAGACGATCCACTAAGATTAAGAGGGAGACGCAGATGATGAGGATGATGATGAGGATGATGATGATGAGACTGAGGATGATGAGGGGACTGAGGACGAGAGGACAGAGGAGAGGAATGAGGATGATGATGAAGAAGGAGGGGATGCAGCTGCATCTGCCTCTACTCAAGGTCAGGATAGGAGATCCAAGAAGAAACGAGACCAACAAGCTTCCTCCTCTGCTCCACCAAGCGATGATTAGATGCCTATATATTGATTACTTTTGTATTGAATCATGTATTTAAACTTATGTATTGATGCTTATATTACAAAATTAGTGCATTTCTATTTTGATTATTAACTACTGGTTGATGTGTTACATTTTAAAATCAAACTTCCAAACTATCAGAGGGATGATTTCGATGTTGCTCCCCTTCAGCAATCAAAACTCAGCTAACTATGATTCTTGATCTACAAGAGATCATCAGAAGGTCAGTGAGTTATACCCCTGAAGAAGGGGAAATAATTTATGATCTATCAAATGAGAAACTAGCTGAGATATTCAAGTTATATCCCGATGAGATTGTGAAGGATGCTCCAACGTGCGACTCGACAAGTGACGAAGAGCTCAATGATGTTGATGAAATAGAGATAGAAGATGTCACTGCAGAGCACTACCCTCAGTATGCTAACAATGAGGGAAATGTGGTCCCCAATCTGGGTGAATCCCTTGTCGGTGATACGTTTGAGGTGTTAGACAAAATGGTGCAGGAGTCAGAGAAGACAGAGGGAATGGCCCAAGCCTCAAATGATGATGTTGATATCCGAAAGGCTGAGTGGGCTGCCTGTTTTGAAGAAGTTAGAGCCCAACGCGCTGCACCTAACCAGGACGCCTACACCAAACTCTACAGAGTCAAGAAACATCATAAGGTGTCAGGAAGGATTATAGCATGGGCATATTTTGAGGACCTAACGTCTATGCAGTTAAGAGGGAAAAGGGCATAGAGTACTTTAGATTTCCACATGATCTAAAGACTCTACAAGGTTTTGAGCTCAACCAGCTGGCCAAATAGAAGCTGTTGTATGCTGACCCGAGAAAGATGTCAGGCTGGTTTGAGGTTGTCCTAAGGAAGGAGTACCACACCAGGTGGGTTAACTTCAGACCCCAACAGCCTACAAGGTACATGAGAAGGTCTGAAGTTGATGCCATTACTGGAAAGCCAAAGATACTGTTGAAGTGGAGTCCTCCGCGCACGATGTCAAGAATCCCACTCAGGGAAATGCCACAGGACTTCACTCCACACTTTAAGTGGTGGTACTATGATTGGAGGATAGGAGAAGCGGTCATAGTCCTAAGCAAAGAGGGCCAAATGGATACTATCAGGGTATTTGACCAATGTGGCTTACCAACTTGTCAGCTAATGATGTTTACACTCTATACAAGTGGCCACTATTCTATGATACGTAGGATATAGTACAAGCTGTCCAGTTCCAGAATGTCATAAGACTCTGTTTGCATTTGAGATTTATGCAGGAGTCACAAAAGAGGATAAGTACAGGAAGTATGAGGAGGTAATGAAGAAAACAAGACATTAGAGAGATCTAGGTCCAAGTGCGAGTTTGTTGATACATGTATGTCCCTAGATCATGATATGAATGTAATAGATCTTGTTTGTCTGATTCTGATGAAATGTTTGGAATGAGTAATGAAATGATATTGATTGTTTGTTATCTATAATATTTAATATTTCATTAATGAGTCGATGTTGAATTGGTTAATTAGGTTTGTGGTTGTTTGAATTCTTACACATAATGTTATATTAATAATACATTCAAACTTAGCAAAATGAAGTGCTCATGCGAATGGCCCATGCGAATGGCCCATGCGAATGGACCATACACATGAATAACTTCATACGAATGACTAAGTCGCACGACTGAACCAGTCGTGCGGATGAATCAACCGCATTGTTCAATTGCACGACTGAACCATACTAATGGTTCAGTCGCACGAATGAACAAGACTAACCTATAAATACAACCCAATTCATGGAAAAACGAGAGCATTCATTCTATTTCGACTCCAGACGTACCTAGCCGTCCAGAAGCCTCCAAGTTGATACTCCAAGTTCATAGAACGCTGTAGATCGATTCCTAATCGATTCTTAACGTTTGATTCAATACTTTATTGATTCTACATGCGTTCTCACTGATTGGATCGCCAATAAAATAGGATTCCGCACTATTTGGTTTGGTCTACACGTTAATCATTTGGTATTTCGTTCAAATACCAGGTCCTAACACAGATAGTTATTATGGTGGTTGTTGTCAAGATAGAAAATCTACTTCGGGTGGATCTCAATTTCTCGGTCCCAGATTAGTCTCATGGCAATGTAAGAAACAAACAAATGTCTCTGTTTCAACTACAGAAGCTGAGTACATTGCTGCATTAGCAGGATGTTCTCAAATCCTCTAGTTGCAAAATTAACTACTAGATTATGGGTTCAATTTTCTTAAAACACCTATTTACATTGATAACACTGTAGCTATGTTCATTACAGCTAGCCCTGTTCAACATTCAAAAACAAAACATATTGAAATTCGATATCATTTTCTCAGAGATAACTCTAAAAAAGGGTTGATCATTTGATTCAAATTGAAATAGAAAAATAGTTGGCAGATCTATTTACTAAAGCCTTCCTACCAGGATGGTTTGAGTACTTAGTAGAATCAATTGGTCTTATTAATCATTTGTGAACTCCCTAAATCAAAAGACTATCATAAGTGATACTCTTAATGTTAATTGCCTGTTTTTCTTTTGTGTGTGTGTTTGTGTTTCTTTTTCTTAGAAAAACCAAATACAAAAGCATATATAAAAAATCCAAAAATAGAGTCTTTTTCTATTGTCAGTTCATTGTTTTAGAAAAGAATTTTTTTGCAATATGTGAGAAATAATAGTATATTAGTGAGATCAGTGCATATTCCACTCATTAATAAAGTCTGACATGATCAGATCTGATATGTAGACACTATCATGCTATTATACTGAAAAAGTAAATTCTTGTGATTACACTAAATATGTATTCATCTCAATACTTTTGAGATGTTTTGGCTTATCAGATTGACTGTTTGTTGAGTAACACCACTCACACCTGATGATGATGTAATTAATCATGAGATCTGTTACAAGCATCATTTCACTTCTTTGTTATGAGTTATCATAGACCTAAAGTGCTGAGATATCCTTTGTTGTAAGTCATTACAGACCTGAATATTCTCTTTGATGCAAAAGATGCCAATGTGCACAATCTATTCAAATGGATAGTTAGAGCTGATCAGATGGTTATCCATGATCATTCTCTATTCATTTAAGTAACATGAGCTCTGATTACACATATGTTCAGGTAATAAGTTAAGTATGTGTTTTTGCTTGCATGTCTTGATGATAGTTGAGCTCTCTTCATATAACCTAATCAATCCAAGAATTGAAAAATTAAGTGAGCTGATATTATGTCAAAAACACTCATTGTCTGTCCTTAGATCTTGTGTCTCCTTTGCTGTGATATCACTAACCTGGAACACACTTGATCAGGATTTATTCATTGTCCATGACTATCCACACATTTTTTTTTATTTTAATGTGCTGATCTTTATTGATATGATCTCACTGCAGACATTAATTTTTGTTGATATTAGATTTTGATTCTGCTATTTTATGCATGTTTTCTATATGTGAACGCAATGTCACAATGAGTTGTGTGATCTTATTATGTGTTAGGATCAGTGATCTATGTTTGATTGATTAAGAGTATAGCAGCGGAAATCGAACAATGAATTAGCCAATTCACAAGAACGAAACGATATTCAATGAAGAACAAAGACGGTTATAGAGAGAGAATTTCTGCAAATATATTTCATTCAATATTCGCTTTCGTGGTAACAGAATCTCACACTTACAATTAGGTCGACACCTCTTATATAAGAGATGTGACGTCTGCTGATGTCATTTGATAGTGACATCTAATAGATTTATTACAACTGAAACACAACTACTGAAGATGTCAAAACAGCTGACATCTCCTTACAAAAATGCTAAGTGTTATCAGTTGTTATAAATACTGAAAAACATAAAAGTACTGAAACTACAACGACTGAAGAACAAGCTCTTCAGTCGTTTAACAAAACTACTGAAAGTAAAAATATAAAACTACTGATATCACAACTACTGAAGAAGTACTCTTCAGCTGTTTGACAAACTACTGAAACTTCAATACTTGATCTTCAGACTTGAACTTTAGACGTTCATCAACTGATGACTTCAGTAGATATCATCAGCTGATGTCTACAGTCTTTGTCTTCGGACTTTGTACATAAGTTGTTGATCTTCAGTAATTGCAGACTCTTCAGCTGTTGTACTTCAGTACTTTGAACTTCAGCTTCAGCACTTGTGTTCTTCAGCTGTTGTACTTCAGCACTTTAGTTCTTCAGCTGTTGAAGTCTTCAGCATTTGATCTTCAGCTGTTGAAGTCTTCAGCACTTGTCATACTGCTGATGAAGCTTTCAGCAGTTGTTGTGATACCATGTGGGACTTAGAGGTTTTCTGATCTTGGCTCATTGGTTCTTTTGGTCCAACAAACTCCCCTTGAACCAATGCAGGCAAAACCTCTAATTTATTTAATATCCCACTTATTGTTGGCAAAAGGTTGGTCTTTTTCCTTCTTGATCAGTAGAGAAGATGACCCATATAAGCTCCGGCCTGGGAAGAAGTCTCAGATATTTGTTTGGCAAGATATGAATGGGAACTCTGTTTTGGGGAACTGGACACAGAGTTGTTATCCCATTCATGAGATCTACTTCCCGTGTATGAGCCTGTAGGACTCTCTGGTGTAGGCTCTGATACCACTTGTTAGGATCAGTGATCTATGTTTGATTGATTAAAGAGTATAGCAGCGGAAATCGAACAATGAATTAGCCAATTCACAAGAACGAAACGATATTCAATGAGAACAAAGACGGTTATAGAGAGAGAATTTCTGCAAATATATTTCATTCAATATTCGCTTTCGTGGTAACAGAATGTCACACTTACAATTAGTTCGACACCTCTTATATAAGAGATGTGACGTCTGCTGATGTCATTTGATAGTGACATCTAACAGATTTATTAAAACTGAAACACAACTACTGAAGATGTCAAAACAACTGACATCTCTTACAAAAATGCTAAGTGTTATCAGTTGTTATAACTACTGAAACTACAACGACTGAAGAACAAGCTCTTCAGTCGTTTAACAAAACTACTGAAAGTAAAAATATAAAACTACTGATATCACAACTACGGAAGAAGTACTCTTCAGCTGTTGTGACAAACTACTGAAACTTCAGTACTTGATCTTCAGACTTGAACTTCAGACGTTTCATCAACTGATGACTTCAGTAGATATCATCAGCTGATGTCTTCAGTCTTTGTCTTCAGACTTTGTACATCAGTTGTTGATCTTCAGTACTTGCAGACTCTTCAGCTGTTGTACTTCAGTACTTTGAACTTCAGCTTCAGCACTTGTGTTCTTCAGCTGTTGTACTTCAGCACTTTAGTTCTTCAGCTGTTGAAGTCTTCAGCACTTGATCTTCAGCTGTTGAAGTCTTCGGCACTTGTCAAACTACTGATGAAGCTTTCAGCAGTTGTTGTGATACCATGTGGGACTTAGAGGTTTTATGATCTTGGCTCATTGGTTCTTTTGGTCCAACATTATGCTACCTTAGGAAACTTATAAGTTGTTTCAACTTAAAAGTTTAGGGGAAGTAATAAATGAAAGAGTTTTTCTCAGAAAATCAAAATCAAAGAAAGTTGAATTGAAAGGATGACGCTATATGTTCAAAGTATATGTGAGTGTGATCATGAAACTTTTGAAAATGATAATATGAACCTATATAAAATTGCAAGTGGAAATGCTTCTCTCAAAGTTGAGAAATAGAGATTTGATTATGTTTTGAGACTAAAATGAAGGGAAAAAAAAGAAAGAAGTTTTTCAAAAAGTTAAACATCAAGAGAATAATTGAAATTGTTGAAAAATTAAATTTGAGTGTGCAAAATGTAAAAAGTTCAAATTTGAGGGTGTAAAATGAAAATTTTGGAAAATTTAAATTTATGCGTAAAATGTTTAAATATTAGTATGAAATATTACTAAATGTTTAAACAGTGTGCAGGTGCAGAAGTGTGAAAAACACAGTGTAAGACTCATGAAAGTCAACTCAAAGTCAGCTCATGAGCCTAAATAGTCTTCATACGTCTAAATAGGAGCATGATGAACTTTCAGGAATTTATACAAGTGTTTGGGCATTTTTCATATTCCATGCACCTGAACAGTTCAAAAGCGCCTAAACAGTGCAAAAACGCTTAAATAGTGCTTATGCGTCTGTACAGTGCTCATGCAGCTGAACAGTTCTCATGCGTCTAAGTCCATAGGACCAAACAGGTCCATGCGTCTCATTATTTTGTGAATTTTAGGGTTCCATATGCATAAACACTGCTAATGCGTCTAAAATTTCACTTAATATAAATTGAACACTTACACTTGTTTTCTCATTTACACTCAAAATTCTCTGAAAAACCAAAACCCTCTGAACTATCGACTCTGGTCTTCATCGAACCTTCTGATTTCGTTGTTTGAAGCAAACCTATGTTGATTGATAGATATTATTTGAGTTATAAATGTAAGTTTGTGATTCAAATCAGTAGATTTGGTTAAAAACACGATGATTGACATAGGCGTTTGACTGTTATTCGGCTTTCGAACACAATGACATTCAAAAGTTCAACTAATCAAAACCTTAACATCATATAAAATTGATTCTGGATGGTTGATGTATATCAAATTTCGAGTAATATGATATATTATTTGTGGACTAAACTCAAGAATGATGTTGATAAGAAAATTCACAGCCGGTTTCTTCGAAGGAAAAAGAAGAAGATGAACAGACATCTTGAATTTTTTTTAATAAAAATAAAAATTAAAACAATATTTTTAAATAAAAAGAAGAAAATCTTAAAATTTAAAATGGATTGATAAAATCATGAACTCAAAATAAATAAATTCAAGAAATTCACAAAATTAAATTCATAAGTAAAAAGTAAAAATCATAAGTAAAAAATTGAATTTAATGTTCAAAATTTAAAATTCATCAACTTCCAATGGTCTAATATTTTTTTTATTTTGCAGATGACAACTTAGATGTTTGAACTAAAACATAATCTGCTACATTTCTGGATGAAGAAAATAGAGAAGCAATTGGATATGAAGAAATGATCAGATTCTCTTAAGATCAAAATATGTCTATGCTATGTGTGCAAGACCAATGATAAATGAAAGATTGATCAAGAAATTCTGGAGAACTGCTGAAGTTGAAAGAAATGAAGAAGGAAACAAAGTTGTAAAAGCTTTCATCACATCGGATAGAATCCTTGAAGTATGAGAACAATCAATCAGAATAGCTCTTAAACTTGGAGAAAATGACCGAGAAGACTTGTCTGAGTACACTTTTAATGAATGTAGAGAAGTTTTCCTACAAATGGGTCATCCAGATAATTTTCCAAAGAAACAATTTTTCCGAGCAAGAGTGTATAAGCATTGTAAATTATTATGTTATATCTTTCAACACTGCATGTCTAAACGAAGTGCTGGTTGGGACTCATTCCCCGTAGACATTGCATCTCCGATTATTGCCTTAGCCACAAATAGAAGATTCAATATGGCTAAATGGATATCGAATGGTTTTATTTTCAATCTTGAAAGAGGAAGGAGAAATAAATACTTAATATATCCTAGATTTCTCCAAATACTCATAAATGAAGAGAATCCAGACTTCTATGTTGAAGGAGTTGAAGGTGATAAATTACAATTGGAGCACATGTCAGAATCTATGTATAAAAGACTGACAATGATCATTGGTGCTCAAAACATTCCTGGTTTGATTATATAAGGAATGTATCTAATAATGAAGTTGACATAAATCAACAACATTTTCATTTATCTGAAGATGAACCAATAGATCCTAATGATCTCATTGAGGATGTTGTTGATGATATGATTGATGATGATAATGAAGAAAATGAAGATGAAGATTCTGAAAGCTCATCAGAAGATGAAGATAATGATAATAATGATGATGATGATAATAATGGTGCAGCTGAAGCACATCAAGAATCCATTGAAGAAAGGAATGAAGATGAGAATGTAACTGAAACACAGAACATAGTTGAAGAAGCTACCGATGTTGATATACATGATGATTCTGTTCATGATGTTCAAGAAGATGAACTTGTTAATTTTGCTCATGAAGAAGGTTCACAAAATCAACCTTTGATTTTGATTTCATGAATGATGTGTTATATGAACCTGTGTTTCAAGCAGAAGAAAATGAAGAAGTAGAAGAAATTCCTTTAAGTACTACACAAAATGTGTTTGTACTAACAGAAGAGATGGTGGATGTTGATGAGTTAGAAAATGTGAAAGAAGAGATTGTGAGTAAAGAGAAAGAAATTGAAGATTTAATGACTGAAAATGAAAGGCTGAAAGAGATGAACATATCTCTTGAGAAGGAAATTCAAAAGTTAGAGAATGAAACTTCAAAGTTAAAAGAAGAAAATTTGTTGAAAGATACAAAGATTGTGACTTATGCTAAAGATAAAGAAGATGTGATCAAAAACTTTGAAGTCATGATAAAAAATAATGATATTCTTGAAGAAAAATTCAAGAAATTGTCGGAGAAAAATGAAAAATTAAAAAAGAATTGCTAAAGACAAAAGAAGTTCAAAAGCCTATATCACCTGAACCAATGATCAGTTCTGAAAGGAACATTTTTGAAGAAAATCCTGAAATGGATAAAGGAAAACGAAAAATTGATGAGATTGAAGATGCAAGTTTATCTTATTCAGTTTCAAAAGCCCAAAGAATTGAAGAAAATGTTGAAGAGAAAACCACTCATAAACAAATTGAGGCTTTAGTAGATATTGAAGAAATGTACAATGATGATTGGTATGATGACGTATTGAATGATGAAGATATTGATGAAGCACAATTTGTAGCTAATTTCTCTTCACAAGAACAATTTCAAGATCAAGAAGAAGTACCACAAGATCTTGAAGAAAGATATAATTATCTTGTGAGGATGAAGTATAACAGAATATCTTTGGATGGACTGACAGTTTCTTAGATTAATGATGAATATGAGAAGTGTATTGCAACAGAGTCAGTCACACCAATTGATGCAAATGAAATTGTGATAGAGCATGGTGAATGGATCAAAGAAAAAGAAAGTATTAATGAAGAAGAATTACCAAGCTCAGAGCTTCACCATCTTGATCCGGATAGTATGAGTATTCCAGCTTTAAGATCATCGTTGCAAGGTAGAAACTATCTGTGGAGAAAATTGAAAAGACTACAATCTGTATCATTAAGAAATCTTGTCGAATCTTCCAAGAGACTGAAAAACAAACGAAGAAGATGATTATTCTTGATAGAGACAATCCTTAATATTTGGAGATCACAAAAAGAACAAGAGTGCTAAAACCTCAAGAAATCAAACAAATGGCAAGAAAGTCAGATGCTTATGATAGTAGAAAAGAGCTTATTAAAATGTTTTCAAGTATAGAAAAGCAAGCTTACAAAGCATCATCTGAGCAAATTCAGATTTTTGATAATGCTAGATCCACAGGTGATTTAGTAAGAAACGTATTGCAGAAAGGACAATCAGTTGTTGAATTGTTGAATGCTACGATTGCTCCAGATTTTACAAATCAAGTAAAAATAATTGCATGGAAGTACGATGAGATCTTTGATGCTTTCTTGATATAAAGAGTAAATGTAATCTGTGATGTATATCACTTTTACTCTAGCATCATTAAGCTTCCCGTGCAAGATTTGAAGGAGTTGAATAGATTGCCTCTGATCAATCCAACAGATTCCAAACGTGGTAAAATGATGGTAGAATTACTGAGAAAGATATGGATCGATCAAGTAATTTTCTTCAAACTAGATGCGATCAAGAAGATAAAGAGTACTTTGCTACTCTAATGAAAAACAAAAGGCTCAAAGGAGTACAATCTAAAGATGAACACTTTATGATTGAATTTTATGATAAGTACTTTGAAAATGTAACAACTCCTGGTTTGAAAGTGATTGAAGGTAACGAGAAATCAAAACCAATTATCAGGTGGTTTTATAACACTAAGACGTTTGAACTTAAATTGGTTCGAAATCTTGAACAGTGGGATGAAGACATGATAACTCTTTTTGGTGCTTTCGAACTCAAACTGTTACATCCAAGTTATATTTCATTTTTGTTTGTACACAAGTTTGAGAAAGTATCTCCGGATGTTGCAGAGCAAGACAAGAAATATTTCATTTCCATAATCAATGTGATGAGTGCAGGTATAGAAAGAATATCATTGAGAAAAGCTCTTGCTTAAGCAAACATTATGAAGAAAGATATCAAAGATATTGAATTTATTAGAATATTAAGGAAAGGTGTCTTAGAAGTATACTTAAAGGAAAGTCCAAATCCTATTGAGTTATGTGCAAACACTGACATCACTTGCTTATCAAAAGACACGTTGGAAAGAACGAAGAAGATGGAGATACAGACAAATGAAGCTAAACCAGAACAAGGCATTTTTGCAAGCAAATTCAAGTCTGCTATTGTAAATGCATTGAAAGAACAAGAGATGTACAAAAAGAAGCCAATGTTCAAGATAAAAGAAGAACCAGAAGACTTCTTTGAGTGAAAAAAGATTGAGATAGAAGATTGAAGCTGAAGATAAAGCTGAAGGAGATAAAGAAAGAAGAAAAGATTGAAGATTTTGAAGACCGAAGACCATGTAAATCTTAGGGGAGTATTGTTAGGACTCTAGAAAGATTAACATGTTGTCTTTATGTGTCTTTTTGATATTTGTAATAGTATAGGGACTATTTTGTAATTGTTAGTTCCTTTGTGTTTCATTATAAATAGCTTACACTGTTAGTTAGTAGTAGAGCTTGTGAGAGAGAACGAACTACTGCTTATTACATTGTAATTGTCTTTGCTTGATATTAATGAAACTGTGAATTTTGTTAATATCTTGTTTGAATTTGATTACTATGTATGTGTTTTGTTTGAATTGTGTTCATACATCATCACAGATTAGCTCAACTGGTCCTATCGGTGCATGAGTACTATTCGGCCGCATGGGGTTTTAGGCACATGGGACACTTAGGCAATTATTTTCATTTGGGCGCCTGGGCCGCTATTTAGGCGCATGGGCCACTATTTAGGCGCATGGGCCACTATTTAGGCGAATGAGCAGTCTAATTCACACTTAAGATCATAATTCTATCCCCAAATCATCACCTATCATGTTCTACGCTTAAATCATCCATCCTAAGCTTTAGAAACACAACCATAACATCATCCAACACATACTTAGCCCAAAATCAAATCCCACCCGCAAACACACACATACACGCATACGGGTATAAAATCCAACTTTTATAAAAAGTTCATACATGCATTTCTAGCCACAAAGTAGTTTAAAACAAGTAAAAAGGGATATATAGAACTCACCTTGGCTGCCTCTTAGGTATGACTTCTTCCAAACCCATTTGAAATTGAGTTGAACTGCCTAGAAACCCACCAACACACAGACGACCAAACACACAAACACACATAAGCATAAAACTGAGCGTAAGGCTAGTTAAGAACATCACAAAACCAATAATTCTTACCTTGAATTTGATCTTCTACTCTTGTTCTTCAAAATATCTGAAGTTTAGCCTTCTCTTTCTCTCTCTTCAAAAAAAACCCAAGAGTTGATGTGAAAAGGCAACATGGGCGGTCTGTTGCTTTATTCACCAACTTTTAAACATTTTGTCCTTTTGAAACTTTTTACCCCTCAAGTTACGTAAACTGGTGTTTCTTTCTTTTTCTTCACTTTATTCTTCCTTTAATAACTCTAAAACAATAGCCGGGTGTTACAACTCCACTACCCTTATATAGGTTTTGTCCTCGAAACCTTTTATTCCTTAAACAATCATGGGTAATGCTGTCTCATTTCCTCTTTAGTCTCCCATGTAGAGTTGGATCCCTTCCTGTGATTCCATTGTATATGCACAAGAGGAACCACTTTATTCCTTAACCTTTTCTCCTTTCGATCAATGATCTGGGTCCTAACAATGAGTGTGTTTTCACCCAATTTCGCAACCAGACCTCTCATTCTTTCAGGATTAAGATGAACTTCCTTCAATGCCTCATTTCGCAACCAGACCCCTCAAGTTACGTAAACTGGTGTTTCTTTCTTTTTCTTCACTTTATTCTTCCTTTAATAACTCTAAAACAATAGCCGGGTGTTACAACTCCACTACCTTATATAGGTTTTGTCCTCGAAACTTTTATTCCTTAAACAATCAGGGTAATGCTGTCTCATTTCCTCTTTAGTCTCCCATGTGGAGTTAGATCCTTCCAATGATTCCATTGTATATGCACAAGAGGAACCACTTTATTCCTTAACCTTTTCTCCTTTCGATCAATGATCACCACTGGTTGCTCCACATAATTGAGCCGTTCATCTACCTCGATTCCCTCAGTGGTACAATCATATCCGCGTCTACTAAACACTTTCTCAGATGCGATACATGGAATGTCGAGTGAATTCTACTTAACTCATCTCGTAACTCTAGTCTATAGGCCACCTCTCCTACTCGAGCAATGATTAGAAAAGGCCTTATGTACCTTGGGCTCAACTTGCCCCGCCTTCTGAACCAAATGGTACCTTTCCAAGGTGAGACCTTCAACATGACTCTATCACCCACCTAGAACTCAATCGGTCTACGTCTCTTATCGGCATACAACTTTTGCCTATCCTTAGTTGCCTTCATAATGGCCTTGATCCTTTCCAGTTTCTCAATCATATCCTCGACCACATCGACCTTCCCTAACTCTTTATGGCCAATATCACCCCAACACACGGGATGAATAGAGTATCGAGTGTTATGAGCTTCATCCATAACCCTCACACATAGATCCCCAAAACGTGGAATCCACATCCACCCGAATCGAGTCCTAACAACGAGTGTGTTTTCACCCAATTTCGCAACCAGACCTCTCATTCTTTCAGGATTAAGATGAACTTCCTTCAATGCCTCATCTTGAAACTCCTTGACTTGCTTCATCACATCAGAGGTCATGATCAACTGGTAAGCCTCACCCCAATCGGGTTGGGTCTTTCCTTTCGGCCAAGGGAATCCGCCGCCACGTTGGCTTTGCCCGGATGGTAATAGATCTCGCAATCATAATCTTTTATAAGCTCCAACCATCACCTTTGCCTCATGTTTAAGTCCTTATGCTCGAAGAAGTACTTCAAGTTTTTGTGGTCAGTAAATATGGTGCACTTCGTCCGTATAGGTAGTGCCTCCAAATCTTTAATGCAAAGACCAATGCTGCTAGCTCCAAATCATGAGTGGGATAATTAACCTCATGAAACTTTAGCTGTTGGGATGCATAGTCTATACCCTTTCCTCGCTGCATCAAGACACATCCTAACCCGAGTAGGAAGCATCTGAAGAAACCACCAAATCCTCACTCCCATCAGGTCATGACAAAACTGGAGCTTGAGTCAACCTCGCCTTTAACTCCTCGAACACCTTCTCTTGATCTCGACCCCATAAAAACTTCACATCTTTGCGGGTCAACTTGGTTAGTCGAGAAGCGATCTTAGAGAAGTCTTGAATGAATCTTCTGTAATAGCCGCCAAACCCAAAAAACTTCGAATCTCAGATGGCGTCTTTGGAGATTTCCATTGCATCACCGCCTCCACCTTCGCCGGGTCTACCAGAATCCTCTCAGGATTCACCATGTGACCAAAAATTGAGCCTCATGCAACCAGAACGCGCACTTGGAGAATTTAGCATCCAACTTCTCCTTTCTCATGGTCTGTAACACCTCTCGAATGTGATTGGCATGCTCCTCCTCACTATTCGAATAAATCAAGATATCAACGATAAATACAATCACTGATTTATACAACATCGGTTGACACACTCAATTCATCAATTCCAAAAAAACAGTTGGCGCATTGGTCAAACCCAATGACATAACGAGAAACTCGTAGTGTTCGTAACTCGTGCGAAAAGCTGTTTTAGGAATATCCTGCTCCTTCACCTTTAGCTGATGATAACCAGATCGAAGGTCTACCCTTGAAAACCAACTGGCACCCTGGAGCTGATAAAAAAGATCATCAATTCTCGGTAACGGGTACCGATTCTTCACCGTTAACTTGTTCAGCTCACGGTAGTCTATACACATCCTCATACTACCTTTCTTCTTCACAAATAAGACGGAGCACCCCACGAAGAGATACTTGGTCTAATGAACCCCTTATCAAGCAACTCCTGTAGTTGCTCCATCAACTCCTTCATCTTGGTCGGAGCCAACCGATACGGTGCCTAAACAACAGGTTAGGCACCTGGTATCAAGTCAATCTGGAACTTGATCTCCCGGTCAGGTGGCACTCCTGGTGAGTCTTCGGGAAACACGTCTGGAAAGTCACACACCACCGGTACATTGGACAGTTGTGGTGTTGGCGTATCCACATCCTTAACATAAGCCAAGTAGGCACTACATCCACGCCTCATGCACTTTCCTGCCACCGCCATCGAAATCACCTTCGGAATCGTCATGACTCGATCATCGTAAACCATCACCGAACTCCTGTCAGGTGCTGTCAATCGAACGATCTTCTTGCGACGAACAATGTTCGCCTCGTAGTCCACCAACCAATCCATTCCTAGGACTATGTTAAACCCGCCAAAGGTCATGACATTGGGTCTAACAGGAAACTTGTGACCTTCTAGTTCTACGTCACAATCCTTTATCATCTTGGAAATCCTGATAGACTAACTTATGGTAGTTTCTATATCGAAGAACGTATCAATATTCTTACTACTAACAGGAAATTTAGCATAGAAAGCAGCAGAAATAAAACTTTTACTAGCACCATAATCAAATATCATAGAGAATAAAGTTTGATTACTTGAAACATACCTGACACAACATCGGCGTCTGTCCTAGCCTCCTCTTGCGTCATTGTGAACGCTCTGGTACTCGTCCTCTACCCTTTAGTCCCGATCGTCTTCTTCCCTGCACCGAAACTTTCAACCCTCGGTTTCTTACAGTCTTTGCTCATGTGGCCCTCCTCGCCACAAGTATAACACCTCCTTACTCTGCAGTTCTTCGCCACATGTCCAGTCCTTCCACAATGGAAACAAACATTGGTTCCCACTCTACATTCCCTGGTGTGCTCCCGTCCATACTTAGCACACCTCGTCGACCCCACACCGGATGTGACCACATGTCGACCGTCCATCCGCGCACCTTTATTGCTTGGAGAAGCTCCGCCACGTCCAAATCGCTTCCCGTTCCACTTCCGGTCACCACCACTCTTGTTGCTGGCTTCTGCCACTACCACCCTTCTTGCAGGCTTCTGCCACCACCACTGTCCGCTCATCATAAAACCTTCAATCCAAGTCAACCGTCGACCTAAACATGCTCGGTCGGGCAGCGATCATGTGCTTGCGAATATTCGCTGGCAAGCCTTGCATATACCTCTTCATCTTTCGTGACAAAGACGTCACTTGATCTGACACCAGTCGTTCCATCTCATTAAACTTGGTGGTGTATTACTCATGGGTCATTGTTCCCGCCTCCAGCTACAGGAACTCCCTTTCCACCTTATCCATCCCTCTATGAGGAAATAACTCCTCAATCACTAGCTACTTCAACTCAGACCACCTCATTCTTCCAATTGCCTGACTACCCTCGGCTTGGAGAATATTGTCCCACCAACATAGAGCCAAGTCCATAAAGAAGTGGGCAACAATATTCATCTTCTGGTACTCTCGACACTCGCCAATATTCAGCACGGCCTCCATCTCTCTTACCCATCGGTAAGCAGCAACAGTGCCATTACCATTGAAGGTCGGGAACTTGCATCTTTGAAATACCCCATAGTTGCAGCCTCATGCCGCCTCTGGCATAGGCTCTTATTCTTCTTCTTCTTCTTCTTCATCATCAGATAGAACCATCTTACTCTCGGGCTGTCTTCTTTCGCTCGTAGGCCTACTCCTTTTCTTCCTCTCCCCCTCCTATACAACTTTTATCACTTCTTTCACTACAGATGGTAAGATTCTTTGCATGACCTGATGCACCTCTCAATGATAGCCTTCTTCACTAACGCTCTCAAGTTAGCACTGTCATCCCCTACCTTTGGATGAGGGGTCTCAAGTTCTTCATTAACCACCTCCTCGGCTCTAGGCCTTCCCCTCATGACCCGAGGTTCAGTACCACATCCACCACGACCTCCACCACGTGAAGCCTTCGATGATCTACCACCGGCCATCCTCAAACACGTGATAAGATTCAAACACCAAAATGGTGATTCAAATAGTGCAGAATCCTATTTGACTGGTGATCCTATCAGGGAGAACACAGTTAAGATCACTCTGACGATTAATGAAACGTTATGAATGATTAGAACACGATCAATTGTGATCTATGAACTTGGAACATGTCTTCTCGAGTCTCTAGACGGCTAGGGTATGATTAATTTCATAGGTATTCGAATTGTTACGTTTTTCCACAAATTAGGGGGTATTTATAGGTTACGATCTTCCAATCGTACGACTTAACCGTTAGCATGGTCCAGTCATGCGACTGAAGCATGCGATTGATCCATCTGCACGACTAAAGGTTCAGTCGTGAGACTGAGTCATTCTTATGTCTCAATCGTGCGACTGATCCAGTCTCTTGGTTCAGTCGTGCGACTGGCCCATTAGCATAAGTATTAATGCGTATGATCCATTAGAATGGTCCATTCACATGAGAACTTCACACGATTAAGTTTGAACATATTTCTCAATCATTATTGATTAAGAATTATGTAAACAACCACAAACCTATATAGGTAGTTGAATATGTGTTATCACACAATAAACAATAAAATATTAAACATTATATGCATCAACCACACATTGTAATTCATTCATACCCATTCAATTACATATATGTAAGACATGAAAGACTTTTATATTTAGCTCCTAAACTAGGTAAACATGTATCTACAAACTCCCCCTTGGACCTAGTTTACATCATTGTCTAACATTCTTCATTAGCTCTTCAACCTTCTTGTACTTCTCCTCTCTTGTAGCTCTGACATGTATCTCAAATGCAAAACAGAGGCCTATAACATTTTGAAACTAGAGAGTTTGTACAATGTCATACGAATCATGGAATAGTTGCCACTTGTATAAAGTATAACATCATTAGCAGACAAGTTGGTCAGCCACCTAGGGTCAAATACCAGGATAGTATCCATTTATCTCTCCTTCTATAAGACCATGACCGCTTCACCTGTCTCCAATCATAGTACCACCACCTGAAGTGCGCAGTGAAGTCATGTAACATTTCCCTTAGAGGGATTCTTGACATTGTGCGTGGAGGACTCCACTTTAGCACTATCTTAGGCTTTCCAGTAATGGAAACAACTTTAGACCGTCTGATGTACCTCGTAGGTTGTTGAGGTCTGAAGTTAACCCACCTAGTGTGGTACTCTTTCCTTAATACAGCCTCAAACTAGCCTAACATTTTCTTTGGATCAACATATAGCAACTTCAGGCGTGCCAGCTGGTTGAGCTCAAAACCAGGTAGAGCCTTTAGATCATGTGGGAATCTAAAGTACTCTATGCCCTTTTCTCTTTTCATGGCATACACATTTAGATCCTCAAAGTAAGCCCATGCGATGATTTTTCCTGACACCTTTAAGTGTTTCTGACTTTGTACAGCTTGGTGTAGACATTAGGCTTTTGTGCAGTGCACATGGCTTGGATCTTAGCAAAACAGACCGCCCGTTCAGCCTTTTTGATGTTGACATTAGCGTCTGAGGTTGGGCTTTATCCTTATTCTTCTCGGACTCTTGCGCCATCTGATCCAGTTTTGCAAATGTATCACTAACGAGAGTATCACCTAGATTGGGGACTACATTTCCCTCTACGTCAGCATACTCTGGATAATGGTCAGCTGTGATGTCCTTGATCTCAATTTCATCTATGTCATTGAGCTCATCATCACTTGTAACTTCAAAAGTACGAGCGTCCTTCACCATCTCGTCCGGGTTGAGCCGGAACATCTCAGCAAGCTGGTCATCAGTAAGGTCATTAGTGATTTCTCCTTCCTCAGGAGTATAGCTTACAGACCTTCTGACTATCCCTTGCAAATCAAGAATCATTGTAAGTGGATACTTGATTTGCTAAATGGGAGTAACATCATACTCATCTTGCTGAGATGATTCATCTCTTTGATAAAACATGTAACACATCAATTGTTAGTAAGTAATCAAGACAGTCACACATTTGATAAAGATGTATAAACATCAATTACATAATATAATACATGATTCAAGTACAAAATTTTTCAAGTACATAAATAGCTAATCATTACTTTTTCCCGGAATAGTAGGCACGTCAGTAGTGGGGCAGAAGTTGAGGCTCCTTGGTCTTGATTTCTCTTTTGGCGTCTCTCTTGACCCTGAGCTGAGGCAGATGCAGCTACATCTCCTTCTTCATCATAATCATTATTTTGCCTTTCCATTGTCTCTCATCATCACTGGCCTCGTTATCATCACTATCATCATCTTCATCATCATCATCATCATCATCATCAACATCATCATCATCATCATCATCATCATCTCATCATCATCATCATCATCATCATCAACATCATCATCATCATCATCATCATCATCATCATCATCATCATCATGATCATCATCATCATCATCATCTCCTTCTCTTATCTTGAGTGGCTCATCCTTTGATCCTCTGAGCTTAAGCATGATGGTCTTGTTTGTAGCCCCCAACTCCCCAATCCTCTTAGCTGATTGGTCGTTTTGCTCCTAGAGTTGGGCAATTTGCTGAGCCGCTGTGAGATATGCTGTGCTTGGGTAGCCTTTAGCTCCACAAGCTGACATAGTTGGGTAGCTTTCTCTTCATCAGCAGCCAACAGCTTTAGCAACATTCGTTTGAGTGCTGACAGCTGTTCCTCTACCCCAATGGGGGATAGAGATGATCCTGTGGTGAATGATGGGTGGGATGATGGTCCTGCTTGGTGGCTGGTGGTGGTAGTGGTGAATATGGGTGGTGGTATATGAGTCGGTGGTGACGGGTACGCTGTAGTGGTGGTGAAAGTGAGTGTGGTAGTAATAGGTGGTGTAGTATTAGTGGTGGTGGTAGTAGCTATGGTAGATGTGGATGTGGTGGTGGTGGTTGTAGTGGTGGCAGTGGCAGTGGGAGTAGATGTGGTCAATGTGAATCTCTGCCTCTTCCCCTTTTTTAATTAAGGGTGAGCCATTCTCTTCCTCCTCGAGCCTTTAGACACAGGGCTCCCCCATGGCTAATGGGCGGGTCTGGGGTGTAAGATGGATCAGTAGAAGCCTCCCCAAACTCACCTTGGCATCCACCTACCGCCCTAAGACCTCTCTCCATGGCTACGACTCGGCTCCCCACCGTTCCCACCAGAGGCTCATCATCGGTCTCTTCCTCCTCCTCCTCCATCTGGAACTCAGGGTTAATGGGAGCAGACACAGGTCCACCCTGACCATCACCGCCCTGCTCATCATCGTAGTCATCTCCGTCCGAGTCATCGGAGGGTAGAGCAATCTTCTCAACCTCCAAGTCACTATCATCGTGGCACCACTTCCTCCTTGTCGGCGCCACATAGTCTTCCCGGCCGAATGTCCAAACAACCTCTTTACAGGGGGCTTCACCTGCTTCCCCCTGTACACCTTCATCCTACCCAAGGTGGTGTCATCCATCACCTCTAACATCACAGCGTCATCCTTCTGCTTGGGCAGTTGTGGAAGCTTCTCGTCTATAATAAGCTGTAAAAATCGAGGCTACATACAAAAGCTCTTTTCCCCTTTAGCCTCTAGGTTCTCGTCATGTATGTGAAAATCATATTGGAGAAGCTGAAGGGGTGGTTTAGTACCAGTGCCACGTAGGTATTCTGGATTTCGTCAGAGAGGTCATCAAATCCACCCCTTCTTGATGCAATGCACTTGAGAATGACATGTGCTAAGTACTTAAGCTAGGGACACAGGTTACTTTTGTTCACCCTGCATTGATGTCGCTAGAGTACTTCATCCTGAGAAAGCATCCCTGAAAAGTCAAGGGGTGTAACCTGGTTGGGTGAGCAGCATCATCACCCAGATCCAGAACTCGTTGGAGGTCTGTTGTTGTTACCTCTGTCTCATGCCAAAAATGCTGCTGCGTATGCAATAAGGCTCTGTGGATCTGTCGACTGAAGCACCTTCCCACAAGGCCTGCTGTATAGACCGGTAGGGTGTGCATGGTGCAGATTTAGCCCTATAGATCCTAGATCTCCTCATAAATGTAATGATGTCAGCAAAAACTGCAGCATTCCTGTAGTGGCATCCAGATGAGCACAAATGTTGTGCTTGGTGTTGATGATCAACTTCACTGCCAGGTTTCTGTAACAAAAGACCCATAAACATTAGATTTGTCCATAAGAGAAACTATCGAACCTTAAACTATCTTGACATCAGTCTGGTTCAATAGTGCGATTAACCATACGATTGAGTTCAGTCGGGTGACAGAGTATGCGACTGACTTCAATTGAGCGACTGAGTGTGCGACTGACTTCAATCGGGCGACTAAGTCTGCGTCTGAGTTCAATCGGGTGACTGAGCCTTCGGCTGAGTTTAATCGGAGGATTGTGCTCATACGCCTAATTCATTCAACGATTGTGTCATTCACCCAATTCAATAGTGCGATTGAAGTTCATGCGAAGTGATCAATCGTATACGTCTTTGTTCAACACCTTAATCCTGAATCTAGGTACAAACTGGAAGCTAAGCATTGTGGTTAGGTTCTTTAGACTAGCAGGAACCCTAATTGTCGCATTAAGTCTTTAATTTTAACCAATTTTCACATTTATACGATTTGTTTGTTGGTTATTACTCATTTTTTGATTTTAAACACTTAGGGCCTGTTAGGGATTATTTTCGCCATGCATATTGTGCGATTTGGGTTGGTAACTACTTGTAGATGATGTAACAACTCGTTAGTAATACAGTGGTGAAGAGAAATCGAGTTAATCAAATTTTGGCAGAGTGTCGCCACATTTGGGCGATTTTAGGGCGATTGAGGGTTGATGAAAATACGTGACCGACTATAGCCTTATTTATACCGATTCTGGCTTCAATCGGGCAACTGGATCCATTCACACTCTTCATTCATGCAATTAGAGCTTCGTCGTGTGATTGGCTTCGTCGGTCACCTTTAGTCGCCCGACTAGGTTTCAGTCGTGCGACTGACTCATTCGGTCAGCTCTATTCGCGCGATTGGTTCATTCTGATGAACTAATTGTATGGATTGACCCATGCTGATGGTCCAATCGTATGACTGGTCCATTCTCGTGGTTTGGTCGTGCGATTGAGCTCATACGCATGGTCCAATTGTATGACTAGTCCATACTCATGATCCAGTCGTGCGAATAGCTCATACTTCTGAGTTTGACCTTATGAACATTCATACACTTAACTCTTTTACTTATTGATGATACATTTTGACCATTGATCATCTCATACATGACCATTTTAATTTAAAAAACTATTAATCACCTCAAACGTGATCCGTTAATAACAAAATAGTTTGTCACCTCAGACGTGACCCTTTTACATTTGAAAACCCTATTTGTCACCTCAGACGTGACCTTTTAGTGAGTGATTCCCAAATTGACATCCGATGCGTAGTCCGACAATTACCTACTAAATTTACTCAAAGTAACTAAATTAAACAACTAGAAATAAAACGAAGCTAAAACCATAATTTTGTATTTTTGTGTGAGGTTGAAATCCTAAGATAAGTATCTACCGGATTTTTCTTGGACAGTATAGCGTTTAGTTACTTTGATCATAACTGGAATGATTCATTATGGAATCATACAGGTTTATCAAATCATTTGGGACATTTTACCAAATCCTTTTGATACTAGATTCTTGTTTTCATGGAGAGTCATTTGCAAGTTTAGGAAATCATACTAGGCATAGGTTCATGAGTGAAACCTAACCCTGTTTTTTGTTTATCTTTCCTTTCACTGATAAGTTTTTCTACTATCATTTTTGAACTTTTTACTTTTGCCAGATTCATTTGAGTAGCAGCATGTGCTATTTTCTCCTGTTCAAGATTCTTGGTCATCTCTTCTAATTGTTTAGAAACAATTTCTAAATCTTTTATTGTTTTGTTCCATGAAGTTTGGGGAGAGATAATCTTTTGATCTGCAGCTTTATGATCAGATTTAAGTTGGTTATGCATAGATTCTTCTTGTTTTAACTTTTCAAAGATTTTTAATGAATAGTTTCTGTAGTGTTCAACATGTTCATAGCATGATTTGGTGCAAAGTTTTTCTCTCACTTCTGATGGGATTTCAGGAAATTTTGGAACTGTGGTTTCAGTTTTCGAAGTTGAAGAGTCAACCTTTGGTTGATCAGACTGTGCCATTAGAGCTACTTCCTCTATATCCTCCTTAGGATCAGACTTGTCGCTCCAATCATAGTCATCTTCTTCTTCATCACTTTCCACTTTTGGCTCATAATTTCTGACCAATCTTCTCCCTGAATTTCTGCAATAAAAGATAAACTTGATGTTAATTCATTGTAAATTGATCTAAATATGCACTCCAATTATAGCCATCTTTCATGGTGACTACTAGAGCTTTCTTTGTTTCATCAGATGATGTGGTTTTATCTTTAAGCTCTGGCATAGGAAGACTTTGATAAGGATTTTGAAAAGTCTTCTGTGCTTGTTGAAACCTTTGATTGCTTGAGCTTGATTGAGCACTTCCTCCATTATTCCTTGGAGCTTTGCATTCTCTTAAGAAGTGTCCATAACTGTTGCAGTTAAAACATCTAGCTTTTGGCTTGTCAAATCAAACAGTCTTGTTTGCACTTGGCTTGTATTTCTTGTTGACATAAGAATGTTTTTAAGTCTTGTAGGCAATCATCACCATCTGCCAGTTCAGGTCCATCTCTTCAACATCTTCAGGATCCATCTCAAATAAATCCTGCAAAACAAAATCTAGTTGAGTTAAATGGCTACCTTGATATGCTTGAAAACTGTCCATAAACGCAATGAATGCAGTTTTGGACTCTTCATCCTCTAATAGGATATTAATCACATCTTTAACTTTGCTAGATTTAGCAGAGTTAGATGATGAAGAAGTCTATGTTTGAATATTTGATGATTCGGACTGTGATTCAGGAGGAGATTGAGAATGAGACTGAGTTGTATAAGCAGGTGCACTGGTAAATGATGAGTCAGTGAAAAGCCCTGCTCCAACAAACAGATCTCCCTCTTCTTCAGAACTTTTCTCACTCTTTGCCATGACTACATTCTCTATAGTGGTTGCAGGAGAAGCAACAAACTGATATTGAGACATTGATGCTGCTCTATCATTGTTCCTTGAGCTTTCATCAATCTCCACTGATTCTATTTTTGCAATAAGAAGATCTAGATCCATTGGAAACTTCTCAGTATGCTTTAGTAGGGTTAAAGTTTGTTTCCATAATGATGGTAAGGCATTGAGTAGTCTGAGATTTAAATCTTCAAGATCAGGTTTGATACCAGCTATTGACATCTCAGTCATATGTTGAACATATCTGTTCATCATCTGATTTATTGTCTCTCGAGACAAATGTTGAAACAATTCTAATTGTCTTTTCAGCTTTTGTTTCTTTAGATTTTGAATTCCTTACCTCCTTCACAAGTGATCTTCAATGCTTTATATAGTGTATATCCCGTTTGATATGCATCAAGCCTTGTAAGAACTTCCAAAGGTAGTCCTTTACACATCAATGAATAGGGTTTAATATCATTCTTAACTCTTTTCAGATCATCTCCTTGATGATCATCTTCTAGATAAGGTTCTGGAGAATCTTTAGTGTACACAAACCCTCTATCAGGCCCATTAGTAATTATAGGAATATAGATTTCCAAATATCAGTATCAATGGAATTAAAATGCTGTTTTAGCCTAAGAGACCAATTTTTGAAATCAGCTCTATTTTTAAGTTTTGGAACTCTGTTTTCAGAATCTTCTGATTTCACCATTCTTATATTTTTGTTGTTTTAGATTTTGAATTTAAGAAACTAATGCAAAAGCTTTTGAAAAATTTCTAAGTATCAAGATGATACGTCTAAACAGTGGTTATACTCCCAAACAGTTGATGCGCCTGAGTTGAGAAATGTCTAAGGGAATGCCTTAGAAAATTTTCCAAAACCTATAAGGATTTATGCGTATGAAAAGGTTTCAAGCGCCTAAACAGTTGTCAAACGCCTGAATAGTTGTCAAGCACCTAAACAGTTGTCAAGCGTCTTAATAGTTGTCAAGCACCTAAACAGTTTTACTTTTTCTCAAAAAGTCTGAGATTCTTCTCTTCAACAGTATTCAAACGACTAACTAAAAACGTCTACGTAGTGTTAATGCGCCTAACACTCAGACATTTTCCAGTCAATCTCAGCTCATGCGACACATTCATCATTTTCATATGAATGTTACAAACTAAAATTTTCAGAATTCTTCAAATGTTGATGAATTCGATTGAAACTTTCCAATTAAGTGAGTTTTATGCCGATAAACATTCTTCTAATATCAATTTCATTCAATTTCAACAACAAATCACTCAATTTTGAGATTTTCAGTTCGAAAACTTCAAACCTTTTTCGAACAACAAATTCAACAAATTGACTTGAATTTGATGAATTGAACTGCTAATTGTGCTTCAAATCATGTTTCTGATGATGAAACACAACTGAAATTCACCGATTTTCAATTGAATCGAATCTCAATCACAGATTCAGTGAGATTTTTGAGGTTTTCAAGTTCGATAAACTTCAAGAATCAATCACTGACAGCTTACCAACAACTCTGATTCCATTTGATAGGATCAAATGAATCAATCTGTGATAATTTGTGAACACAATTCAATGAAATTCACACATAGTAATCAAATCAAAACAAGATATCAACAAAATTCAAGTTTTCATTAATATCAAGCTAAGACAATTACAAGTATGAAAGCAGGTTCGAATCTCTCTTCAAAACTCTCCAACTAACTAACAGACTAAGCTATTTATAATGAAACACAAAGGAACTAACAATTACAAAAATAGTCCCTATACTATTACAAAATGTTAAAAGACAACTAAAGACAACATGTTCTTCTGTCTTCTGTCTTAACAATACTCCCCCTAAGACAACTAAAGACAAAATGTTAATCTTTCTTAGAGCACCTAACATGTATTCATCAAGTAGACTCTGAAACCCAAATCGTAGCCCAATTAGAAGCTCTAACCAAAAAATTCGAACAATTGCAAAGAAAACTAAAGAAAACCCCAACACGATGCAACACATGTGGAAGTTCACACAAGACCAACGAATTCCCACAAGGCATTATGGTAGTTGAAGATGTTGACTGCATAGGAGGCCCAAGCAACTCGTACAACAACTCAAAATAGACAAGCAACTCGAATTACATAGATGCTGGTAATAACCAACAATCATCTGGATTCAACCGATGGCCACCTTACCAACAAGAGAAACCACCATACCAAGGTTCAAGCAGCCAAGACCGTGGAGCATCATCAATGGATGACTTATTGGAGCAGTTGTTGTTAACCACACAAGCCATAGATGAGTACATTCGGAAATCTGATCGAAGAAATGAGGAGAGGTTCCAAAAAAACGAAGCTGACATCAAAAGCAATAAAGCATCATTGCAGACCATAGAGCACCAAGTAGGTCAAATTGCACAACAGCTATCTGAAAGACCTCAAGGAGCTTTGCCCAGCAACACTATGACAAACCCTAATGCTCAAGTCAAAGCCATCACTACCAGGAGTGGTAAAACCACTCAAGGTGATGCACCCGCATTACAACCCATCCTTGAGGAAGTAGAAACTGAAACTCCAAGTAATGCGGGTGATAAGCAAAAGCAAGCTGTTGTTATTGAAGAACCAGCCAAGAAATACGTTCCACCACCTCCATATCCAGGTCGTTTGAGATAACAAAGAATGGAGGCACAATACGGCAAATTCCTTGGGTTGTTCTAGCAACTCCACATCAATCTGCCCTTGGTGGAGGCCTTAGCACAAATGCCAAACTACGTAAGTTTCTAAAAGGTGTCTTGTCAAACAAAAAGGAACTGGAAGAGTTATCACACGTGGTTTTGAATGAGGAACGCTCTGCAGTTTTTCAAAACAAACTACCTCAAAAGATGACTGATCCAGGAAGTTTCACCATACCTTGCCTAATAGGAAATCTTTCTGCCAGTAACGAGATAGCTGATTTAGGTGCAAGCATTAACCTTATGCCTTATGCGATTTTTGAAAAATTAAACTTAGGTGAACCTAGACCTACCCGTATGAGCATCCAGTTAGCTGACCGTTGTGTCAAATATCCGAGGGGCATTATTGAAAATCTCTTATTAAAAATTGAAAAATTCATATTTCCCGTTGATTTTGTGATCCTTAACATGGATAAGGACAAAAATGTTCCTCTTATCCTAGGTCGACCTTTCTTAGCAACTACTCGAGCCCTCATTGATGTTTGTACAGGCAAACTCACACTTAGAGTAGACGAGGAGGAAATAACTTTCAATATAGGGCAATCCACGAAAGACCCTCAACATCATGATGACTCACTCTATTACGTTGATGCTTGCGATTTGATCATAAGCGTCATTTCAAAAAAACTCTTCAAAATGAAGCTTGCAACACTCAATTAATAGAGGTCGAAATCACCAAACCCGTTTGTGAGAACCAAATCATTCCAGAACTTGAAATTGATGAACCAACACTTCATCAAGAAGCATTTGAAATCATTGAGCAAGATCTAGAAGCGAAAGCGAAACCTTCTATCAAAGACCCTCCAAATTTAGAGCTTAAAGAACTTACATCTCATCTTGAATACGCTTTTCTTGAAAACACATCTGAACTTCCTGTCATAATCTCATCCGCCTTATCAATTGATGAGAAGAACAAGTTGCTCAATGTGCTTAAGGCACACAAATGAGAAATTGCATGGAAAATCATGGACATCAAGGGAATCAATCCATTCTTTTGCACTCATAAAATATTGATGGAGGAGAACTTCAAATCTGTCATTCAACCTTAAAGACGTTTAAACCCGAGCATGCAAGAGGTGGTGAAGAAAGAATTAATCAAACTGCTAGATGCCAGTTTGATTTACCCTATTTCTGATTCGCCTTGGGTCAGTCCCGTCCAAGTTCTTCAAAAGAAAGGAGGAATGACTGTTGTAACTAACGAGAAGAATGAGCTTATTCCCACTCGTACGGTTATCGGATGGAGAGTCTGCATAGACTATCGCAAACTCAATGACGCCACAAGGAAAGATCACTTCCTTCTTCCTTTCACTGACCAAATGCTTGAGCGATTATCTGGAAAAATGTTCTATTGTTTCCTGGACGGTTTCTCATGTTATTTTCAAATCCCTATGCTCCCGAAGATCAAGAGAAGATGACATTCACCTGTCCATATGGAACATTTGCTTATTGGCAAATGCCCTTTGGATTGTGTAATGCTCCTGCTACATTTCAAAGATGCATGGTAGCAATTTTTGATGACATGATTGAACAATCAATGGAAGTTTTCATGGAGGATTTATCCATCTTTGGAAACTCATTTGAGAAATGTATTGAAAATCGAGAAAAGATGCTGGTTAGATGTAAAGATTCTAAACTTGTTTTAAATTGGGAAAAGTGCCACTTCATGGTTATGGAAGGAATAGTGTTAGGACACAAAATCTCTTGAGCTGGGCTTGAAGTTGATCAAGCCAAAGTCGACACTATTTCTAAACTTCCACATCCCACAACCGTGAGAGATATCAAAAGTTTCCTAGGTCATGCAGGATTCTACTATAGTTTCATCAAAGATTTCTAAAAAATCGCTCGACCAATTCCCAACTTCTCGAGAAAGACGCTCAATTCATATTTTCTAACGAATGCATTACTGCATTCAAATTGCTTAAGGAGAGGCTGGTAACCGCTCCAATCATGGTTTCCCCAAATTGGATGCTACCATTTGAACTCATGTGCGACACCAGGGATTTCGCGGTAGGAGCCGTATTAGGACAAAGGAAAGACAAGCAATTTCACCCAATTCATTATGCGAGCAAAACCCTTAACGACGCACAAGAAAACTACACCACCACCAAAAAAGAATTTCTTGCGGTAGTTTTCGCATTTGACAAATTCCACTCATATCTCATCCTTTCAAAAACAATTGGTTACACCGATCATGCAGCCATTCGTTATTTGTTCAACAAACAAGATTCATAGCCGAGATTGATTTGTTGGATTCTGTTGCTTCAAGAATTTGACATCGAAATTCGTGACAAGAAACGAGCGGAAAATCTAGTGCCTGATCATCTCTCGCGTCTTGAGGATTCAACTCCTTCACAAATTGAGGAAGCCATAATAAACGACGTTTTCCTCTCGAATTCTTTATGCACATTGAATACACAATCGATGAACATCTTTGGTTTGCCGATTTTGAAAATTACTTAGCAAGCGGAAATCTTAAGGCACTGTCATGAAGGACCCATAGGAGGACACCATGGAGCAACCTTAACAGCCAAGAAAGTATTTGACTCTGGATTTTATTGGCCCACGATCTTCAAATATGCTCAAAACATAGTATGCACCTGTGATGCATGTCAAAGAGAAACCAATATCTCAACACGGGATGAGATGCCTCAGAACCAGTTCAAGTATGCGAGATATTTGATGTATCTGGTATTGATTTCATGGGGCCATTCCTAGTGTCATTTGGCAATCGTTACATCTTAGTAGCAGTTGATTACGTTTCAAAATGGGCTGAAGCTCAAGCCCTGCCTACTAATGATTCCAGAAACCTTGTCAAATTCCTTAAGAAACTATTTTCTCGTTTTGGTACCCCCAAAGCTCTAATTAGTGACCGAGGAACTCATTTCTATAACAACTGGCTCGAACGAGCAATGGCACGTTATGGAGTTCACCATCGCTTTACAACTACTTAACATCCACAAGAGAATGGGCAAGCCGAAGTCACTAACTGAGGCATCAAACGAATCCTTGAGAAAACTATAGGTCAAAATCACAAGGATTGGTCTACAAAGTTAGATGATGCATTATAGGCTTTTCGAACAGCCTATAATACTCCCATCAGCACAACATCGTTGAAACTAATCTATGGGAAGTCGTGTCATCTACCTGTGGAACTAGAGCCCAAGGCTCTTTTGGCACTTAAAGCAGCAAACCTGGACCAAGAACTTGTAGGAAAAAATCGATTCCTACAAATTCATGAATTGGAGGGATTTGGAGAACAAGCATATGAAAACACGAGGGTATACAAAGAAAAGAGAAGGAAATTTCACAACACTCTATTAAAGAACACAAAACAACTCTCGTTTACGTTTGTTTCCCGGAAAACTAAAATCACGTTGGTCTGGACCTTATAGAATCAAAAACATGTTTCTAGATAGTGCCATTGAAATTTATAACCATGAAGGTTTAAGTTTCAAAGTGAATGGTCATCGTTTGAAACCATTTAATGATGGACCAACCAAGATTCCCTCGGTGGAACTGCACCTCCACCCCGACGAAAGCTAATTGTGGGGAACGGTCATGCCGAACACCCGAAACTTAAACGCAGTACGTGTACATAAGTTTTCCTTGATTTTTTAAAAACTTTTAGGACCTCACAAGCACAAGCACGGGCCCGTGCCTCATGAAGCACACCCCTGTTTCTATGAAAATTTTTTCCACGATCCCCGCTGATGACTCTAGAATGTTGCAGGTCGAATTATGACAAGCACGGGGCCGTGCCTAGCCAAGCACGCCCCCGTGTTCACTTTCCACGATCTGTATATAACTACGACACTTGTTCCATTTTATCATCACACCCATTCTGTCACACCCTCAAATTCCACAAACGGGGTATTACCGTTAGGCGTGTGACTTCCAGGATCTCAGCCACTAGTTACACCAAACGACACTTTAATTATAAAACATAATTTATCTTTCAGTGTTTGATAATACCAAAAACTGAGTTATTAACATAACCATAACAGAAGTTGCAGAAGCATAATAAATCTTAGTTGTTTAAATGGCGCAACACGCGCAAACCGAATAAATAAAAATCATTGAAAAACTTTAAATAAATCACATGGATAATTATGCATGAATGAAATGCTCCTAAGCGTGCGCGTCTTGTGAACCTGAAAGAAACATGCTAAAATGTCAACACAAGGTTGGTGAGTTCACAGGTTTTGATAAATTGAACATAACAGTAAACTGATACAGTAATCAAAATAATATCAGTAGATAGCTAGTCTACTCAACAAGTTACTAAGTGTATGAAGTTCGCAACCGACACTGACAACGTAAAGAATGCCTCGGCTATGAACACCGGTCACAGCAACAGAAATTAGGTTAATTAAACACCCGTTTGACGAACATTGTGCTAGCACGACTAGCCCGGGTGGGGTTTGTCAAACCCATTAGATCTACTCAGAATTACCTTGCTAAGTACATATATTAACGGTTCGAAAGTGAGGACTTAAGTATGGTGTCACACTAGTAAACAAGTGATATTAAAGTAATACTGATCAAATAAAAATACGTTTAGAACACACATTTCTTTCACCCCAAAGAAAATAGGTAAAGCGGGGCTGAGAACTCACCTTGGATGCACAACAATTATAATCAAGAGCACAAACGTTTTAAGATTCCGATTAACCTGGAATTCAATTAATATATGCAATCAATATTAAATACTTAATAATGAAATCGTACGGTTCGCGTTTCACGACTTGGTTATGGTACAATGCCGGTTGACGATAGAGTTCCCATGTTCAAACGAATACCAACACGTACAACCCATAAATCAAGAACCCAATATACATGTATAGGCTAATTCATAATATAATTAAAAAAATCCTTTATATATATACATATATATATACATATATATATATATATGTATATATATATATATATACATATATATATACAATCACACGCTACATATGCATGCGTTATCACAATATGCATACACACAAAGCAACCCCATAATATACATATGAACATTCATGCATACCTATTAGTTACTAATACCTACGCATGCATACTTACTAACTTTTATACACAACCACATTCATTACTTACACACATACTGTCGCATGCATACATACATTTATTAAAACACAACCACATTCATCACCTACACACATACTGTCGCATGCATACATACATTTATTAAAACACAACCACATTCATCACCTACACACATACAATCGCATGCACACATACATATTCATACAAACTTCACACATCGCAGAACCACACCCATACATGCACTGCCGGGCCACACGCACGTACGTGATCAATATATACATACACGCACACATGCTATTGTTGATGGAACTGACTGTGGCCTCCGAACCGAGCCTGACGCCACCCGGTTGACTTATTAAGGCCACCCGCTTGACCCAACCCGAGCATGGTACCCCGAACGCGAAAACGTAGCTTCACAACAAAGAAAAGAATGATAAATCTAACCGAACACGCTGCGAAACAGCTTCGATGATGTTGTAAGCTACCGGAGTGACGACGCTTGCCGTATGTATGATGGTTGTTGAGAGGAGGATTGCCGGCGGTGAGTGACTTGTCGAGTTGTGGTCGATCGAAGGTTGAAGAGGGATGACAGCAGAAGGTCTCTTGCGGTTTAGGGTTTGTGAAATTGGCTGAATAAAGGGGAACCGTGGGTGGGGTTTATAGCCTCAAACACTTTTACACAAGTGTCACAAATGGTCCTTCCAATTAATGTAAATGGCATTTTGAATTGGTTAACTTTAGTTAGCTTGGAGTTAACTAATTTAGAGTCATTAAAATTAATAATTTGGTTAATTATAAATTAATTGAGAGATTAGATAACGGAAGTGGTTGGTGTTAACCAGAAAACACGGGGTGTCACATCATCCCCTTGTTGAAGGGAATTTCGTCTCGAAATTAAAAGAAAAGATATCTTAAAATAATACCTTAGGAGGTTGATGCTTGATCTTTGAACAACTGCGGGTATTTCTTCTTCATTTGATCCTCGCGTTCCAGGTAAACTCCGGGCCACGCTTTGAGTTCCATCTAACGCACACAATTGGAATCTTACTACGCCTTAGGGTTTTGATTTCTCGATCCATAATCTCAACTAATTCTTCAATGAAACGAAACTGTTCATCAATCTCCAGTTCCTCTAGTGGAACGACGAGTGAGTCATCGTTTAAACACTTCCTCAAATTAGACACGTGAAACACGTTATGTATTCCACTTAGCTCTTCTGGTAAATTCAGCTGGTAGGCTACTGGGCCAACCCGTTTGACAATTTCAAACGGTCCAACATATCTAGGGTTTAGTTTGTCACGCTTTCTAAAGCGTATCACTCCTTTGCAGGGTGAGACATTTAGGAGTACTTATCACCAATCTGAAATTCCAATGGTTTACGACGTTTGTCGGCGTAACTCTTTTGTCGATCACGTGCTGCTGCCATTCGGATACGTATCTGTATGATTTTCTTAGTCGTCTCGTGCACAAGCTCAGGACCTGTAAGTTGGCTTTCTCCAACTTCTGCCCAACAAATAGGTGATCGGCACTTACGCCCATATAGTGCCTCAAATGGTGCAGCTTTGATTGAGGTGTGATAACTGTTATTATAGGAAAACTCCACCAATGGTAAGTGAGTTTCCCAGTTACTGCCAAAATCGATCACGCAAGCACGTAACATATCTTCTAATGTCTGGATCGTACGCTCAGTCTGACCATCGGTTTGCAGATGATACGCAGTACTCATATCCAGCCGCGTTCCAATGATTGTTGTAATGATTGCCAGAAGTGAGAAGTCAATCGAGCGTCACGATCAGATATGATAGACACCGGTACACCATGCCGGGAAACTATTTCTCTTAAATAAATTCGTGCTAACTTATCCATCCGATCAGTCTCTCGGATTGCTAGAAAGTGAGCGGATTTTGTTAGGCGATCTACTATAACCCATATGGTATCGCATCCGCTGGGAGTTCTAGGTAACTTTGTGACAAAGTCCATCGAGATCTGCTCCCATTTCCAAACAGGAAGTTCCGGTTGCTGAAGTAAACCGGATGGCATCTGATATTCCACCTTAACTTTAAAGCAAGTTAAACATCTGCTTACATAGGTGGCAATCTCCGCTTTCATGTTAGGCCACCAATAACACTCTTTCAGATCATGGTACATTTTATCTAAACCCGGATGAATTGAGTAACGTGACTTATGAGCTTCATCCATTACCAGTTCTCGTAAATTCCCGTATTGTGGTACCCAGATCCGTTCCATGAAATAACGGATTCCATCCGTCTTGGTCTCTAATTGCTTCTCCATACCTCGCATGGATTCTGTTTTTAGGTTCTCAACTTTCGAGGCCTCAGACTGGGCAGCCTTGATCTGTTCTGGCAGGTCGGAGTGAATGTTCATTTGTAATGCGCGTACTCAACGAGGTTTAGGGGTCTCTTTTCGACTGAGGGCGTCAGCTACCACATTGGCCTTACCCGGGTGATACTTGATGGCACGGTCGTAATCATTGAGTAGTTCTAGCCATCGTCGTTGCCGCATATTCAGCTCTTTTTGGTCATATATGTGCTGGAAACTCTTGTGGTCTGTATAGATCGTGCACTTAGTTCCATATAAGTAGTGCCTCCAAATCTTCAAAGCAAACACTACCGCTCCTAGTTCCAGATCATGCGTCGTGTAATTCTTCTCGTGCACTTTAAGTTGTCTAGATGCATAAGCAATGACATTGTTGCGTTGCATCAACACGCATCCCAAACCCTGGATGGATGCGTCACAATAAACCACAAAGTCATCTGTTCCTTCTGGCAAGGCTAGGATCGGTGCACTGCATAGCTTGTCCTTAAGTGTCTGAAATGCGGATTCCTCTTGGTTGCCCCATTTGTAGATGGTTCCCTTGTGAGTCACGGCAGTTAGAGGTTGTGCTAACTTTGAGAATCCCTCGATAAATCGTCTGTAATAACCTGCCAACCAAGGAATTATCACACCTCAGTAGGTGTTTTTGGTGCCGGCCAATCCTTGATTGCTTCAATCTTTGAAGGATCTACATGTATACCCTTTTTGTTTACCACATGACCAAGAAACTGCACTTCTCGCATCCTGAAGTCACATTTTGAGAACTTTGCATACAATTGTTCATTCTTCAATAATTCCAGAATGATCCTCAGATGTTCCTCGTGATCTTCCTTATTCTGAGAGTAGATTAGTATGTCATCAATAAAGACAATGACAAACTTATCCAAATAAGGTTTGCAAACACGTTCATGAGGTCCATGAAAACTGCTGGGGCATTGGTTAACCCAAAAGGCATTACTGCGAACTCATAGTGCCCATAACGGGTCTGGAATGCCGTCTTCGAGATATCTTCCTCCCGGACTCGAAGCTGATGATAACCTGATCTCAGGTCAATCTTGGAATAGTAGCTTGATCCTTGCAATTGGTCAAACAGATCATCAATGCGCGGGAGAGGATATCTGTTCTTAATTGTCACTTTGTTTAACTCTTGGTAGTCAATACACATTCTGAAAGTTCCATCTTTCTTCTTCACGAATAACACTGGAGCTCCCCAGGGTGAAGAGCTGGGACGTATGAATCCCTTGTCCAACAATTCCTGTAATTGCTTAGACAGCTCTTCTAGTTCATTCGGTGCCAGATAGTACGGCGCCCGAGCGATCGGAGCAGCTCCAGGTGCTAATTCAACCTGAAACTCTACTTGCCTGTGCGGGGGTAGTCCAGGTAGGTCCTCGGGAAATACCTCCGGAAAGTCTCTAACTATAGGGATGTCTTCCAGTCGTTTCTCCTCAGTAGTCTTTTCGGTGACTAGGGCTAAATTTTCATGTATGAAATGACGCCAACTACTGCACCCCTCCTGTCGCCTTCTATGGTGAGTATCTTTCCATCAGGCAAAAGTATTCGAACAAGTTTCTCATGACAAATGATTTCGGCTTGGATCTTAGACAACCAATCCATGCCGACAACGACATCAAAACTACCGAGTGTAATAGACAATAGGTCAATTTCGAAATCATGCCCAGATAGACTAATCTTACAACCTCTGTATATACGTGAATACTTAATGATCTTACCGTCTGCTATTTCTACTGTATAATTGGTATCTAGGGCTACAGAATTATCATCTAGCAATTTACTGAACTTACGCGAAATGAAACTCTTATCAGCACCAGAATCAAATAGTACCGAAGCAAAGCAACCATTGATAGGAAATTTACCAGTTACAGTAGAAGGATCATTACGAGCCTCACCTGAACCAATGATGAAAGCTTTTCCCTTGGCTCCACCATTACCGTTCTTATCGTTGTTTCCATTGCCATTGCCATTGCGGTTATCAGCACCATTACCGCCACTATTGTTCTTCCTCAGTTTTGGGCAATACCTATTGATGTGCCCGGTCTAACCACACTTATAGCAGCCTTTTTGTTCATTCCTCTGGGCCGGCTGTCTAGGTGTCATATTCATCCTACAATCTCTAGCAGCATGGCCAAATGTACCACACCGCTCGCAAGTATTCTTTTTGCAGCTCCCGTTGTGGTGGTAGTTGCATCTGTTACACTTAGGTAACGTCCCAGAGTAACCACCAGTCTGTTGAGATGAGGATGAGGATGATTGATGAGATGAGCGATAGTTGTCAAATTTTCGTGACTGCTGAGGTTGTGTTGAGAGTTGTTTTGCTTGTTGGTGGAACCAGATTCCCATTTCCTCTTGTTGTTACTGTCTGAAGGGGTCGATGTCGAATCTCGTGGAGGTAGTTTTCCCTGGATGACTGCCTGGTCAGTCAGCCTATGGGCCAACCTGATTGCCTCCTGTATGGTGTCTGGTTTGGGAGCAGTGACCATGCCTTCAATCTCAGGTGACAGGCCGTGCAAATACCTCTCGATCCTTAGGGAAGGAGGGTCGACCATGTTAGGGCATAGGGTAGGAAGCTCGTGAGATCGAGTGGTGTACCCTCGATTTTGAAGCCTGTCATCTTTAGGTTCTAGAACTCAGTTTCTAATTTCTGCACCTCACTCCGAGGGCAGTACTCCTCTTTCATCAGGGTCTTGAAGTCATTCCAGGTCGTCTGGTTTGCAATTTCAACGGCCAACATCTGGACTTGAGCGTTCCACCAAGATAATGCCGCACCATCCAGGGTGCCAGTGGCGTACTTAACCCGATTTGCCACCGGGCAGTTGCACATTTCGAACACTGATTCGAGCTTTTCGAACCAGCGTAGGAGTCCCACAGCTCCTTCTGCTCCAGTGAATGGATTGTGTTTACAATCCATGAAAGTCTTAAACGTGCATACCCCTTGTCCTGCAACAAGTTTTGATCAGGCGTTTAGAATTTTTGAATAGATGCTACAACTTAACTAGGGTGACGGAACGTTAACGTCAGGGGTAGATTTTGTATTGCTTACCGATTGGAGTGGCGTGCGGGTTGAGATTAGGATTTGCAAGAGCATCAGCCACATGCTGATTGATTAGGGCTGCCAGTTCAGCTGGGGTCATGTTGATGGTGCCACGACCACGTCTGCGTCCTAAGCCAATTCCAGACATTCTTAACAATCACAACATACAAAAATAAGTATATGAAACATATCTACTTCATTTGAGTACAAGTAATTAAAAGAATTTAGCACACACAACTAATAAGTTCAAATCATAATTTCTGATCAAATAAACTGTAGGTACGCATACAATTAATCAAATCAAATACTAAAATCCAAAAGTATCAGTCAGATGGGAATCAACCCTTCCCATCTAGGTGTGAAATGAAATAAGTCCAATGGAATAGCAGAATTAATGAAAGAAAAGAATAAATGAGGAAGTCAGTGAGAGTCAACAGATCCGTCGCTGTTTTCCGCCTCATCATCAGGCTGCTCCTCGGGTTCTTCTTCTGGCTCTTCCTCAGGGTCTTCTTCCCCCGGTGCTTCCTCGAGTTCTTCCTCCGGTGCTTCCTCGGGTTCTTCTTCCTCCGGTGCTTCCTCGGCTTCTTCTACTTCTTCAGGTGCCTCTTCTGGTTCAGGCACTGCGTTCTAAGCGAAGACTTGGGATTCCACAATTCCTAGTCGTTGGTCTGTGTTTTCGGCCCGCCCGACCAGTCCATTATAACGATCTATTAGGTCATTGTGGTATTCCAAGAAGTTATCGAATCGAGTCTCGAATCGTTCGAGTTTCTCCGCAGTCCTAGCCGATGTTTTCTTTAGTTCTGCATTTTCCTTCACGAGTGCGGCCACACGCTTACGCTGCAAATGCACTGTGGCTGCCAAAGCAGCTATAGCCTGCTCTGGAGGGCAAGGAAATGGTGGTAATGTAGGGGCATTAGGGTCCCTACCAGCAGTGGATCTAGTGCGTGGGTGGTTTTCGAGAGGTGGGGGCACGTTTTTCTCTAAAATGAGATCAGGTAGCACTCCCACCTATGAATCGGTGGGTACACGGGTCTAGTAAGAGGTGGGTCGTAATCAAGTCTCTCGTTATTATTGTAACGTAAGGGCCAGTCACAGGAGTTCTCAGAGGAAGGAATATGATCGTAGTATATGGGTTTCTTGCCTCGAGAAGATGATGATGGCGCTGAAGAAGATGATGCCATTCTGCAAGAAACCGCTCACAGAAGTGAGCAACGTCAAGAAATCCAGCAAGTAAAGCAAACAAGCAAGGCCAACGAACAACCTAATCGTGTCTATATGCGTGTAACTAAGGCATCGGCTATAGTCTAAATGCAATGCATATGTGATGCAATTTTTAATTTAGTTCGCTGTAACCAGCGGCTCTGATACCAATCTGTCACACCCTCAAATTCCACAAACGGGGTATTACCGTTAGGCGTGTGACTTCCAGGATCTCAGCCACTAGTTACACCAAATGACACTTTAATTATAAAACATAATTTATCTTTCAAAGTTTGATAATACCAAAAACTGAGTTATTAACATAACCATAACAGAAGTTGCGGAAGCATAATAAATCTTAGTTGTTTAAATGGCGCAACACGCGCAAACCGAATAAATAAAAATCATTGAAAAACTTTAAATAAATCACGTGGATAATTATGCATGAATGAAATGCTCCTAAGCGTGCGCGTCTTGTGAACCTTAAAGAAACATGCTAAAGTGTCAACACAAGGTTGGTGACTTCACAGGTTTTGATAAATTGAACATAACGGTAAACTGATACAGTAATCAAAATAATATCAGTAGATAGCTAGTCTACTCAACAAGTTACTAAGTGTATGAAGTTCGCAACCAAAGCTGACAACGTAAAGAATGCCTCGGCTATGAACACCGGTCACAACAACAGAAATTAGGTTAATTAAACACCCGTTTGACGAACATTGTGCTAGCGCGACTAGCCCTGGTGGGGTTTGTCAAACCCAGTAGATCTACTCAGAATTACCTCGCTAAGTACATATATTAACGGTTCGAAAGTGAGGACTTAAGTATGGTGTCACACTAGTAAACAAGTGATATTAAAGTAATACTGGTCAAATAAAAATACGTTTAGAACACACATTTCTTTCACCCCAAAGAAAATAGGTAAAGCGGGGCTGAGAACTCACCTTGGATGCACAACAATTAATAATCAAAAGCACAAACGTTTTAAGATTCCGATTAACCTGGAATTCAATTAATATATGCAATCAATATTAAATACTTAATAATGAAATCGTACGGTTTCGCGTTTCATGACTCGGTTATGGTACAATGCCGGTTGACGATAGAGTTCCCACGTTCAAACGAATACCAACACGTACAACCCATAAATCAAGAACCCAATATACATGTATAGGCTAATTCATAATACAACTAAAAAATATCCTTTATATATATACATATATATATACAATACACACACACCTGCACAACAAAATCTAATGTGTGAAGTATACTTATATTCACACACTACATATGCATGCGTTACCACAATATGCATACACACAAAGCAACCCCATAATATACATACGAACATTCATGCATACCTATTAGTTACTAATACCTACGCATGCATACTTACTAACTTTTATACACAACCACATTCATTACTTACACACATACTGTCGCATGCATACATAAATTTATTAAAACACAACCACATTCATCACCTACACACATACTTTCGCTTGCATACATACATTTATTAAAACACAACCACATTCATCACCTACACACATACAATCGCATGCACACATACATATTCATACAAACTTCACACATCGCAGAACCACACCCATACATGCACTGCCGGGGCACCCGCACGTACGTGATCAATATATACATACACGCACACATGCTATTGTTGACGGAACTGACTGTGGCCTCCCAACCGAGCCCGACGCCACCCGGTTGACTCATTAAGGCCACCCGCTTGACCCAACCCGAGCATGGTACCCCTAACGCGAAAACGTAGCTTAACAACAAAGAAAAGAATGAGAAATCTAACCGAACACGCTGCGAAATAGCTTCGATGATGTCGTAAGCTACCGGAGCGACGACGTTTGCCAGATGTATGATTGTTGTTGAGAGGAGGATTGCCGGCGGTGAGTGACTTGTCGAGTTGTGGTCGATCGAAGGTTGAAGAGGGATGACGGCAAAAGGTCTCTTGCGGTTTAGGGTTTGTGAAATCGGGTGAATGAAGGGGAACCGTGGGTGGGGTTTATAGCCTCAAACACTTTTACAAAAGTGTCACAAATGGCCCTTCCAATTAATGTAAATGGCATTTTGAATTGGTTAACTTTAGTTAGTTTGGAGTTAACTAATTTAGAGTCATTAAAATTAATAATTTGGTTAATTATAAATTAATTGAGAGATTAGATAACGGAAGTGGTTGGTGTTAACCAGAAAACACGGGGTGTCACACATTCCTATTTAAAAACAACAAAAAATGAAAGAATCAAGTCACAGAAGCTCCAACTGGAATCCTGCGAACAAACCACGTTCTGAAACACGAGAGCCAATGACTCAAGAATACTTCTTCAAGGTACATGAACTTATCAAGCAACTAACTGAAATGTACCTTGTTGCATCCCAACGTTTAGCTGAACTTATCCAAAAAGTTCAACAGACGGGCGAGGAACTCATTTCCATTAACCGACAGCTTGCGGAATTAAGTAACCACACTTCTCACTATCCTATCCGAAACCTTCCACACAAAATGTGTGGCGGCTTCTTTAGAAGCATTTTGTGATGTGCTAAGTGCGCTAATGCGCGTTAAGAATCTGGTTTTGCTGTTTCAGATTCTCGGCTTTTAACGTATCATGTAACCATAGATCATAGAAAATGTAATTTTTAATTTGGCTTGTGTTATTTAACTCAAGTACTATTTTCATATCTTTTCTAATGATTTGGATGTGATAAAACTTAACTGGGAAAATTGCATAACGCGCGAAACTGAAAAACGGATAACAAAAAACTAAAACCGAGCATCAACACATGAACACGGCCCCGTGCCTAAGGAGGCACGCCCCGTGTTCGATAAAAGATGACACAAACTGACATGTTTCAGCCTTTTGTCTTGTTCCCCATCAATTTTGCATGATAAAATCCGACTTCAATGCCTTATCGGTTCGTATCTACCTCCATTTTCACCTTAATTTGCATTTTTTCTTTCATCTTTCAAGAGTTATTCAAGAGTATTTGATCAAGAGGTTAATATGCTAATTCCTATTGTTATGATAGTAATTTGCATGTAGTTAGGTGATTAGGTCTCTAAACAACCGAAATCCTAGCAATTATGTGTAAAGACTTGTGCTCAAATGTATTATGAAATCTTTGTTAATCATGTTCAAGTTACAAAGTGGTATTAAACACTATATATATATATATATATATATATATAATATATATATATATATATATATATATATATATATATATATATATATATATATATATATATATATATATATATATTAATATATATATATATATATATATATATATTTGAGTATCTTGAATTATTAACAAGTGGTTAAAATGTTAAACGTATAATCTTTGATTTTTAAAGCATGAAAATGTTAACCCATGCTTAATCAAAGATTTACAAACAAAACCACGCATGGTCGAGTCAAGATTTCATGCCTAAACATGTTTACCGCACCCCCACGTTTAACAAAACAAACCCCTCATGTTCTAACAATTTTTCCCTTGGATGATAAATTCTCAACTATTTTTGAACATGAGTTGAATTATTATGATGTTATATGTTGAAAAACACATGGTTTTCACTACCATCATGAAACTATTCAAGAAACTTGTTTTGTATAGATTAACTTAGTTTGGAAATTTCAAGATCATGAATCATCCCTACTTACGTTTTGAAAGGAGCCGCGAGAGATGGTGTCATGATAGACTTCAAAGACTACTACAAAGGATCGAAAGATCCCACTTAAAAGTAGATGAAGAAACACTAGTGGGAGTCAGACAGCTAGAAAGATAAAAAACATTATTGAGTGTTCAGTGGAAGCATTTATTCTCATAAAATAGACCTTCCGTTTATGAATTAACTCTTGAATTTTTAGCATCTTTCAAATTTAGTGTGAAAGAATATGACCCTTGGGATAATAATACAGTTTCATTCAGACTTGCTGGACATTGGCACAAAACATCCATTGCATTGTTCGGTGTCTATCTTGGGATCTACACGGAACAAGAAATGGAGGAGGAAGCAATATCTGGAATGCCGGCGTACCATACCTTCCCGGACGAGGAAAGTAAACACGCGGAACGTGGTGCAATAAGGAAAGCATTTTGGGAGCAGATTGGAACCGGAGGGTTCAACTCGAGTAAAACAAAAAGGAGTCAGATATGAGATCCGCTGTTACGATACATTCATTGGTTACTTAGTCATTCCATAACAGCTCGTGGTCAAAGTGAGGGAGTTGTTAATTTGAGGGACTTGTTCATTTTATGTTGTATGGTTAATTAGTTGCAATGTAATATTGGGTATTTGTTTTGTAATCTTTTTGCTAAGAATGCGATTGTAGGTGCTCTAACACCCATGTTTGGAGGAAGCTGGATTTTGAACTTAAACGGGAGCTATGGTTATAACACTAAGGGAACTGAAGGAGTGATGGTGGGACTGTTAGACTTGAGCCTTTGCACAAGTATGTACACGGTGACGAGCCTACCAAATGGGCAGCCGAGATTGATGGATAAGAAGGGACAAATCTGGGATCCAGCAAACCCCGAAGAAATAATTTTGGATCTCGACATGCCAATACAGCCGGAAGGAGCGGTGCTGGATCTTCAAGTTCACGTACAAGGGAATTCCCAACCATGTTAGACCTTTACGAGTCAATCCAAACCACCACGCGACCATGCAAGGCGATCATTTGAATATGCCCAACAAGCCTTCAACCGAGTAGAAAATCTGCATTCCCAAGTTGATGACCTGAGCAACGATGTCATGTACATCAGGAACCGAAGGTACCATGATTGGGGGGATATCCCACCATAAAACCCTTGAAAACCGTATCATTTTCGGGGACCCTACACTATTGTTTTGTGCCAATCTATCTTTTAATTTATGTCATTTTGATATTTGTGTGTTTAGGATTTTAATGCTTTCAATAAATTGGTGACATTTGAGGAACTCCCAAAGATTCTACCAAAGCACGGGCAACCAATCACAAGAGACAAATTCATCATATTTAGCGGAGTTATTTAATTACCCTTTTTTTGATCTAAGATTATGTTATTCACATTGAGGACAATGTGAATTTCAAGTGTGGGGATGGGAGTAATGCATTTAAATTTGCTAAAAAGGTCCAAATTTAAAATTTTAGGAAAAGATCACTTAACAAGTAATTTTTGTGACAAGAAACCAAAAACTTAATATTATTTTTGATAAACCAAATTATAAATATACATTTTCGGGAAATAAAGAAGTAAATTCATAAATTTGAAAATGTTTTTTGTGATATCCTTAAAAGCTATAATCTAATCTAGTAAAATACTTAATCATGTAAAATGAAACACTTGTAGCCAATTCCATCCATATGTGAGTTTATTTTTGAGCCTTAAACAGCTTTTGCAAATTGCAATTCTACTTCATTGTGGATTTAATTGAGGATGCCATATGATACGCGTGATTAGAACTTTCTTTGGGTATGCGTTTCAAGACCTTAATTAGTATTTGTTTCATAGAAATGAGTTAGGCACTAGGTGACCTTAACCATACGAGCCCCAACCATTCTCTTTGATTTTCCTTAACGGAACATCAACTTTAGTTAGCCCCGTTGAGCTTAAACGTTTTTATCTTTCAATCACCCGAACCACCATGTCACTTAACCAAAAATGCTTCAACAAAACCCGTTTTCATTAAAGACATGTTTTTGGCTTGAAAAAAAAATTAGCCTTTTACCGGCAGACCTTAAAGAACTGGAATGCATTCTTTTGATTTCAATTTGCTTTGTTGCCTTCATCACGCAAAACCAAGACTTCCCCCGAAAATCCACGAACAAATTTTCAATCTCACATTCCACGCAAGAAAGAAATGGCAAAAAAAGGAACAAGTTCCGCCATTTTGTGGAATTTCAAAAAGTGCTATAAAGAGACAGGCAAAAAGACATGAAAGATGCCCGAACTGTGGAAATTGGTCTCATAATGGAAAATACAAAAAGAATAACACTGAATCTCAATAGGAATACACAGAACTAATCCGATTGGGTGTTATTAGGCTTCAAGCCAAACGATCCTTAAGAACGGAAAGTTTTGTGTATCTTCAGGTAAAAGATGAAGTACGATTCTTCAAAGCAAAATACGGTCTTGACAATCTGACCTTAAACGAGTCCTCAACTTATCATATCCCTTCTAGCTTGAAGTATTGTATAGGGAACCTTTTATTGCTTTCCTTGTAGTTTATGTTAGAAAAAATAAGCCAAGACCGTCGTCTTTAACAATTAGCCACTTTTTCTAAATATTCCTTACCCAAGCCCGATCCAAGTTACAACCCGTCAAAGAACTAATGATTTATGCAAGTAAATACCTAAGTAGGTGGAGATTTGATTACTTAACAAGCATATGATTTCACACGTATTCATACTAGGCAATGGAGTGTATTAGTCATACTTAATCTTTATTATGACTCCATATATTTAGCCGAGTGTGAGCGCATCTTGTGAGAAGTGTGGATTTTTACATGATAATAGTCTTTACTAACCAATCTATTGATTTCTAGGATATCATTTTACATATGCTTGGAATATTTATATTCGGATGAAAACTATGTTTACTTGGGTATTTCTCAAAAGACATCTTTATAATTTGTTTTATTTTGTTTTTGGTGGATTCGTCATTTTAACTTTTTGCTTGAGGAGAAGCAAGTTTCAGTGTGGGGATGTTTGATGTGCTCCAAATTATACATAAAAATCCTATCAAAGGCACATCAATTATTCATTAATACCTTACTTAAAATGATGAAAATATACTTAATAATGTTAAATTGTGTTTTCAGGTGTTTAAAAGGGCAAGATGGACAAAAGAAGCATATTTAGCAAGAAATTGAAGTAATCCAAGCTTTGGAGTCCATGCATGGGGTCGTGCCTCTTTAAGCACGCCCCCATGCTTTGCCAGAAACACATCTCCATGCTAAGTTAACACACCCCCGTGTTTGGACATTTGACAGGACAAAAAGTATTGTTCCCTAAAATTAGAGATGGGGCAGTGCCCCATAAGGCACAGAGTCGTGCCCCACCTCCAACACGGGGCCGTGCCCCATTTAGCACGGGGTCGTGTCCGACACAACCTGCATGTACGAGCCGACCAACTTTCGTAATCATTGTACTAGCACAGGGTTGTGCCTTTTAGGCACGGGGCCGTGCTTAAAAACACCAGAAAGCTTATAAATAGAAGCCTAAGTTCACCATTTTTGGTAAGCTTTGGTGGGAGAGTTACTCTGTAGAACTCTCTCGGGAATCAAGACTTCAAGGTCATTTGGAGGCTTGGGAGGTGCATACAACACTTGGAAGAAGCTCGGGATCATCTAAATGTCATCCATTGTGGATTATCAGTTTGATTGTTCCATTTCACTGATGATTACATAACTATCTTCTTTGTTATATGTTGTTATGTTCAAGCCCATTATGAGCTAAACTCTTTCTATCATCCTAATCGGATGAAGCTTATGTAATTTGTGATTAACTAATGGTGTGATAAATATTATGTTAATGTTATGGTGGTCTTGGGAAAACTATTGATGGGTAGTGTCTATATTTGAACGGGAAGTTATAAATTTATGGTTTGTGATTATGATTGTCATATAAGATTGAAAACCGTATGATTAACTTTCATTCATGAAACCGGTCTTCATAATAAATCCATGGCTAATGAACTAGAAATGGTTATTAGAAATCATATCATCTTAACTTTATGATCATTTTTGGGTTCCCTTTTATTAGTTTGAGAAATCTTTAGTAATTGTTATGGTTTTCTAAAATTAATGGTATGATAGGAAGGAACTTGATCAACTCTCTTTTTAATATTAAGTTATGTTTTCAGAAATCATATGTCAAATAGGTCACAAAATATTTACCTATATTACTAGGGCTTTGTTGGACCAAAAGAACCAATGAGCCTGATCAAAAAAACCTCTAAGTCCCACGGACATCACAACAACTGCTGAAGACTTGATCAGCTGTTTGACAAAGTCTGAAGACTTCAACAGCTGAAGACTAAAGTACTGAAGACTTCAACAGCTGAAGACCAAAGTCTGAAGATCAACAGCTGAAGACTAAAGTACTGAAGACTTCAAAAGCTGAAGACTAAAGTATGAAGATCAACAGCTGAAGACTAAAGTACTGAAGACTTCAACAGCTGAAGACTAAAGTACTGAAGACTTCAACAGCTGAAGACCAAAGTCTGAAGATCAACAGCTGAAGAACAAAGTACTGAAGATCAACAGCTGAAGTACAAAGACTGAAGACATCAGCTGATGACAACAGCTGAAGTTCAAGTACAAGTACTGAAGCCTTCAGAGTTTGTTACAACAGCTAAAGAAGCATTCTTCAGCTGTTGTGATGGTTTCCTTTCAGTAGTTTTCTTTTTGTTTCAGTATTTCTAAAACGACTGAAGAGCATGTTCTTCAGTCGTTGTAGTTTCAGTAGTTTCTTCTCAGTAGTTGTAGTAATAGTTAACACTTAGCATTTTTGTAAGACGATGTCAGCTATTTGACATCTTCAGTTGCTGTGTTAACTATCAGTAGTTTGAATAAATTCTGTTAGATGTCACTATCTAGTGACATCAGCAGACGTCACATCTCCTATATAAGAGGTGTTGACCTAATTGTATTGTGACATTCTGTTACCACGAAAGCGAATATTGAATGAAATATATTTTGCAGAATTCTCTCTGTCTATAACCGTTTTGTTCTTACCTTGAATATCTTTTGTGTTCTTGTGAATTGGCTAATTCATTGTTTGTTTTCCGCTGCTATACTCTCAAATCAATCAAACGTAGATCACTGATCCTAACAAATGGTATCAGAGCTGGTTAATCATTGATCGATCTAACAATTGATCATTGAAACTGCTATTTGATATCTATGTTTGATTGAATTAGCTCATTTGCAAGAACTGGTTATAGATTATTGATTTTCTGCCGCTTTCATTTATTAATTTTGAGATCTCTCTTGGTTCAATTTGGTTTGTTGTGTTTTGTTCTAAATCTGTTATAGCTTAATTGAATTTGGTTGAATCTGAGATGACTACTCCTTCTAATGACCCTCACAATACCGGTTCCTCAACCAAGCCTCCGATGCTGGTTAGGACTGAGTATAACATATGGCAACGAAGGATGCTTCATCACCTGTCCGTTAACGGTTCAGGTTGTTGGACATCTGTGGTACATGGAACACATAAGCCTATGGTGAACAATCCGGAAACCAATCAAATGGTTCCGAAGAAGAAGGAACAATACTCAGATGAAGATAGGAAACTGTTCGAAATTGATGCTAAAGCCCATGGAATTCTGGCCATGGCACTGCCGAATGAAATCTATTCAGGGCTTATGCATCATGAAACTGCTCATGACCTCTAGAACGCACTGAAGGAACAATTCGGTGGAACTCATGAGGTCTTAGCAAACAACAGAGAAATCCTCGCCCAACAATATGAGACATTCTCTCGTAGAAAGGGTGAGACACTGACTCAACAGTTTGAGCGTTTTTCCTGTTTGATCTCTGGGCGAAAATGGTGAAACAGGAATACACCAGCAGCCAGATGAATAACAGATTCCTTAGATCACTGCCTGAGAGATGGGACACATACACTATTGTCCTATGCTCCAGTGCAAATCTGGATAGCCTATCTCTCACCCAACTTCATGGGAAACTGCTTACATTCGAAAGAGAGATAGAGCAGAAAAGGAAACTATCATCATCAGGAAAGCTCACTGATGACTTTGTACCAGGGAACACTGCCTTGGTTGGTCATGAGTCAGAATATGCTGCATCTGAAAGCAATTATGATGAGCATATTGATTTCTCTTCAAACAGTTCTAATCATGCATTTGTTGGTATTGATAGTCATTCTGGCAGTAATAGTGACAATCTATGGTTCATCATGGATGATCTGAAGGGAATTGCTGATGATGATTTAGAAGAGATGGATATTCTAAGCCAAATGGCCTTAGTTAATATCAGATCTTAGAAGTTCTACAAGAGAACTGGCAGGAAATTTCCTGGACTCTCTGGCAAAACCAAAGTTGGTTTTGACAAGAGTAAGTTGAGGTGTCACAAATGCCAAAGGCTTGGACACTTTGCAAGAGAATGTAGATCAACTGGATCTAACTCTTCTGCACCATTTATGACTTTTCCTAGCACTAGTCTACAAAACAGAGGGCAACATCCTGCTGGTTCTGGTCATCAATCACACCCTGTATCTCCTGCATACTTTGTCCCCCAGGGTCCAATGTCATATCCTTTTCCCTGCTATTACATGCCTCAGCAAAATCCGGTTCAAGCTCCAATTGCACAACAACCACATGCATTACCTGAACCTCAACCTTCCAATCTCATCAACAAACTCAACCTCAACAACATAGCTGTTTCACCCCAGGAGTTGTTGACTGGAGCAGTTTACCAGATGATTTGTCTGGTCATGAACAACTGTTCTCTGGTGTTGGTCAACATGGTGGTGACAGTCCTTTTGGAAATCTAGCTCTTATGGCTTTGGAGTCTGCTGATACTTCATCCTCTAATGCCTCTACACCACAGGTATCACAGGTATCCTCTGAGGCAAAAGCCAAACTATGTTCTGAAACATGCATAGCCGTATTTGCATCTATTAGAGAAGCAAATGTAGCTTTAATTAACAAGAACATTGAGCTAGAAAAACAATTTCCAAAAGCAAAGCTGAATTTGAGTCTGTGATTAATGATAAGAATGATGAGATTTACAAACTTAAATGCCAAATCACTGATGATAAGGCTAGGGAGGAGATACTTCTAGAGAAGTACAGAGACCTCAAAGAAACACTTGCAACTACCCAGGTAGAGTGTGATCGATGGGTAAATTCTTGCAAGGGTTTTGAAATGCTTCTTAGTAAGCAATCTGCTTCCAATGTGAAGTTTGGCATTGGTTATAATCACACTGCTCCTCCTACAGACTTTACTCCCAGAGCAGAGGTAGAATCTGATGGTGAAAGCAATAACCAATCCTTTTCATCATGTGATCTACTATCTGATACAGCACCATCAGAAGTAGAAGCCAACATTAATTCCTCTCAAAACCTATCAGCTGATGTTGATGGTTTAAATGCTGACACTCACATGATCACAAAGTTGATCACTCCAGGTGATATTTCACAAAGTACTGAAAGTACTAAAAAGAATGTCATAACACCTGGAGAACAAGCCCAAACTACTACATGTACTAAAGGAAAGAAAACTGCCAGTAGAAAGGGTGGGAAAACTACTGAAGAAGATATCAAGAAAGCAGGTACTAAAGGAAAGAAAACTGCTAGTACTGATAGCAAACTGCTGAAGAACAAGTCTTCTGTAGTTTCATCTTCTTTAGCAGATGATCAACTTAAGATGAAGAAATAGCCATGTGAGATATGTGGCTTATTCAATCATCTTACTGATGATTGCTGGTATAAAAAGGGCTCCAAACTCAAACATAATGAAAACATTAAAGAGAAAATGGATAAAATGAAAACTGATTTTGAAATCAAATTTGTACTAGCAACATCAAAACCTGTGACCCCAAAATCCAAAATAAATCCAAAAAGAAAGGGGTTAAACAGGTAACAGCTGAGGTTGCTCAAAGAGAGATGGTACAACACAAGAACCCATCAAACTCAAGCACTAATGTGTCTGATGAGCTGAAGGCCTTATCACAAAATCAGACACAACTTGTTATGATGGTTTAACATCTATTGGGGAGAGTCAACCAATTAGATGCTCCTGTGTTGAAACCACAGAGAAGAAAATCCATGCCAAAGGATTCTTCTTCTTCACCATCTCCATCCCCTCAGGCTGTTATTCATAGCAAGTCTGTTAGTTTACCATCTGTTGATGTGAATAGACCCAAAACCAAAAAGGTTTGGGTCTCAAAAACTAAATAATTGTTTATGATTGCAGGGTTCTTCAACATGCCAAAGTAGCATCTGGTATGTAGACAGTGGGGGATCTATGATATGATAGGGAACAACTCTCTTCTTCATGACTACTCTCAAGGAAAGAAGGGGTTTGTTTATTTTGGCAATGATGCTAAGGGTTACATCATTGGAAAAGGCTTTCTCTCTAATGGAGAAATAAAGTTTGATGATGTTAATCATGTGGAAAATCTCAAGTACAATCTCTTGAGTGTCAGTCAAATGTGTGATAAAGGCCATGTTGCCCTTTTCACCAGTCAGAACTGCAGGATTCTGTCATCCAATGTTCTGAATTTGATTGATAAGGTGTTAGATGATCACACTCTCCTGAGGGCCAACAGGACAGGAAGAGTGTATGCCTTAGATATTTCCAAGAAAATAGATCTTAGAGGCCATCCTTGCCTATTTTCCAAAGCCTCTCCTCAGGAATCTAAACTGTGGCATAGAAGGCTGGGTCATGTTAATTTCAAAAACATGAATCAGCTGATCCATAATAGTTTAGTGAGAGGTTTACAATAAAGGAGTTCCATTGTGATGAAACCTGCACTGCTTGTTTAAAAGGAAAACAGCACAAAGTCTTATTTCCTCCTATTGAAGAGCCTAAGTCCACTGCCTGCTTGCAATTACTGCATATGGATCTATTTGGTCCTTTGAGAGTGATGAGCATGGCAAAGAAGAAATACTATCTCGTAATTGTGGATGATTACTCCAGATTTGTATGGACTTTCTTTCTACATTCATAGGATGAGGTTGCTCAGAAGATTATCAACTTTGTGTTGTATATTGAGAAGCAGTATTCCCTTTCAGTCAAGTGTATAAGGAGTGACAATGGAACTGAATTCAGAAACCATACACTTGATGAATTTTATCTTTCAAAGGGAATAAAAAGGCAGTTTAGCATTCCAAGGACTCCAGAAAAAAATAGAGTTGTGGAGAGAAAGAACAGGACCCTAATTAAAGTTGCAAGGTCTATGTTGGCTGACTCTGGTTTGCCACTGACCTTTTGGGCTGAAGCTGTTAACACAGCTTGCTATGTGCAGAATAGAGCCTTAGTAAATCAGAGGTTGATGAAGACTCCATATGAAGTTCTACATCACTTGGCTCCTCTAATTTCATTTTTCAAAGCATTTGGGTGTACCTGTTTTATTCTCAACACAAAGGATCAACTCCAAAAATTTGATCCTAAGGTGGATGCAGGGTATTTTGTTGGTTATTCATCTACTTGCAAAGCATACAGAGTCTTCAACTGCAGAACAAAGATAGTTGAAGAGACTTTGCATGTGATAATTAATGAATCTCCAATTGACAAGATTCCACAAAACCCTGTGGAGATGTTTGATTTGAACATACTGCAATATGTTCCTTATCAACCTCCAGCTGTTGCAGATCATGTGGATAAATCATCTTTTGTAGCAGGTCTTCCACCTGGTGGTATTGATGATGATGATGATAATATCAATACTCACCTATTCAAGTTTAGTGACCAACTGCCTGAGTCTGCTAAACTTGATGTTCCTGTAGCTTCAGCAGTTCCATCCACAAAAATGCTGATGAGATTTCTGATTCCTCTACATCTTTTGAGTTACCATCAAATTCTTGTTTCAAGAGTCTGCATCAACATCTGCTGCTGCTGAAGTTCTACAAACACTTGCACAGATATCATTGTTTATCAAGAGCTGAAGAATCACCCATGTCTCAAATCATTGGTGATATCAATGCTGGAGTTTCAACAAGAACTCAATTGTCTAACTTCTGCTTCTATGCTCTCTTCATCAGTCAGCTAGAGCCAAAGAACTATCATGTTGCTTTAAGAGACAATGGTTGGGTTGAAGCCATGCAGCTTAAGCTACTTCAGTTCAAGAAACAGCAAGTGTGGGACTGGTTCCTCTACCCCCAGGTAAGTGTGCAATAGGCACTAAATGGTGTTTAGGAATAACCTGATGAAAATGGGCTTATTGTTAAGAACAAGGCTAGACTGGTTGTACATGGGTTTTCACAAGAAGAGGGTATTGATTATGATGAAACCTTTGCCCATGTAGCCAGACTAGAGGCAATTAGATTGTTCTTACCCTAAGCTGCATTCCACCATCTTAAAGTTTTTCAAATGGATGTCAAAAGTGCATTTTTATATGGTAAAATAAAATAAGAAGTTTATGTGTGTCAACCACCCGGTTTTGAGGATAATAAACATCCTGAATGGGTGTATAAACTTGATAAGGCTCTTTATGGGTTGAAACAAGCTCCTAGAGCCTGGTATGAGACACTTTCCAGTTTTCTTCTCAAGATAATTTCACTAGAGGCTCCATAGATAAAACTTTGTTTATTAAGACGGTGGATCAGCATAACTACTTGTTCAAATTTATGTTGATGATATTATTTTTGCATCCTCTGATCCCCAGTTGTGTGATGATTTTACCAAATTAATGAAAAAGAGGTTTGAAATGAGTGCAATGGGAGAATTACAGTTCTTTCTAGGATTGCAGATCAAACAAAAGGCTGATGGAACCTTTATTCATCAGTCAAAATATACAAAAGATCTTTGGAATAAGTTTGATTTACAAAATTGTAAGCCCTGTTCTACTCCCATGTGCAACACCACACAACTGGATGCGGATCAGAAAGGTAAAGCTGTTGATGAAACACTTTACATATATATGATTGGGTCCTGGATGTACTTAACAGCTTCTAGACCAGATATCATGTTTGCTACTTGTGTCTGTGCTAGATTTCAGGTTGCTCCTAAAGAGTCTCATTTGATTGCAGTCAAGAGGATCTTTAGATATTTGTAAGGTACACAATCTCTAGGTTTATGGTATTCCATTGGTCACTCTTGCAAATTGGTTGCTTTTTCAGATAGTGACTATGCAGGGTGCAAGTTAACTAGAAAGTCAACTTTTGGTGGTTGTCAATTCCTAGGCAACTGTTTGATTTCTTGGTAGAGTAAGAAACAAACATCTGTTGCTACATCCACTGCTGAAGCAGAGTACATTGCAGCTGCAAGTTGTACTTCTCAGGTACTCTGGCTTCAGTACCAACTTTTGGATTATGGCATTACAGAGACTAAGACTCCATTATTAATGATAGTGCTTCAGCTCTGTACATTGTCAAAAATCCAGTCCAGCACTCTAGGACCAAACATAAGAGATCAGACATCATTTTATTAGGGATTGTTTTGAAAAAGGTCTGATTGATCCTAAGTTTGTCCTAGTGCTGATGAGCTTGCAGACATTTTTACTAAGCCTTTGGACAGTTCAACTTTCCAAAACCTAGTGTTACGGCTTGGTATGCTGCAGCTAGAATACGTGATAACTACTGATGATCTCAGTAAATAACTACTGATGATCATTAGTAACCATATCACATATAGTACTGATTCTGTTAAAACAACTGATAAAGTTACAACTACTGATGTAGTTATAACTACTGATGTCAGTAAAAACAGATAAGTATTGATGTCCTATGAAACAACTGAAAACAGCTAAAAGGCTGATGAGTAAGTGTTGAGGACAGTATGAAACAGCTGAAAGGCTATAATTGACGAAAACTACAGATGAGAACTTTCTCTTCAGTTGTTTCTACAACTGTTGTTTCATCCTAAACATCTGATGACAAAACCATGTCATCAGTAGTTTCACAACTACTGATGACTAACACCAAGTCATCAGCTGTTTACAACAACTGATAACAAAACCATGTCTTCAGTGGTTTCACAACTACTGATGACTAATACCAATTATCAGTTGTTTACAACACCTGAAGACCAAACCAAGGTTTTTCAGTAGTTTCACACTACTGATGACTAAAACCGAGTCTTCAGTTGTTTTCAAACATCTGAAGTCAAAACCATGGTCTTCAGTAGTTTTATAACTGCTGATGCCTAAAACCAAGACTTCAGTTGTTTCAACTTCTGAAAGGGTAATACCATGTCATCAGTCGTTTACAACAACTGATGACTAACACCAAACCCTTCAGTCGTTTTCTAACCCTTACCCTATAAATACCCAATACCTAATCCTTCAGCGCTTCATCCTCTCCAAACTAACGTTCAAATCTCCAAAACTTCTCTCTCATTAATGGCGACCATGCAGCTCAAACCACGCCATAACTGTGTTGCCTACCTCACAAAATCACCTTTCTGGACAAAGTTCGACAACGCCATTGATCTAATGGTCCAATCTCCCTACCAAACGGCCTTCCTTCTAAATCCCACCATTCATGTCAAATCCTTACACCAGTTTTGGATGAACGTCACCCTTATAACTGGGGAGAACAACACCGAGTCTCTCTAGTCGTTCGTCAACAATCATCAAGTGGTCATCACTCCGGAAGTCATTCGCCAAACCCTTAACTTGAATGATGCCACTTTCCCTGCTGGGTATCCAAAGGGCACAACTGATTTATCCTTTGCCCACCATGGATATCAGGGAAACCACAGTGCCTCTACCATCCTAAAGAAGCATTTCCATGATGCATAACGTCTTATCTTTCACATGGTAATGTTTTCTTAGCTCCTAAGACTTCCTCTTGGATCAAATGTCTACCAGGTGGCAACAGGTATTATTCTCTATCCTTGAGTACCAAGACTTAAACTTTTCTGAAATTATTTTTCTTGAACTTAAGGATATGGCCTCAAAACCTCTTTCTAATCGATGGATATTATATCCTCGGTTCATTATGGCCATCATAGAATCAGCTGAAAGCTGAGGGACTTGTTGGCCTTGGAGTCCCTGCAATGGCTGTATTGCCTGAAGTATACTCCAGGCACAACTCTGACCAACACTGAAACAGGCTGCCAAGCTGCGAAAACCCCGCAGTTGGAACCCACAGCCACCACCTCCAGAACCAGAGTCCCCACCAAACCTAAATCCAAAAGCCGTAAAAAAGGCTACTCCAGAGAGATGATCCCCTGAGGATGCCCATGTACCACAAACATAGGAACCACATACTGGTATTAACCCCCCAGTTATGTCAAAGACTCAACCTGCCAAAGCCGCATAGGTATCCTCTGAACAGGATCCTGTTGCAACCAATATTGGGGAACCCACACTGCTGGAACCTATCTCACTTGAGAGGGTTACCACTGAAGCGCACCATTCACCCCGGGGCAATCTGCTTCTACCCAATCACCACATGCAACCGCCCCCCAAAGTCCTACATTAATTGTTGCACAAGTGCTGAGTCAGTTGCACTCCTCACCCCCTCCCCAGATACCAATTACAACTGGGCATACCTCTACCATTAAGGGGGAGGACCAAAGTGCATCTGATAACCCACAGCATAGGGGTTACAATGTTCCATCTCCTAGTGTAGAAAAGGAGATTGGAACTTCTGGTGAGGCTGCCACTTATCCCGCTTCAGCATATGATCAGGATGTAGTTGGTAGAATCACTAAGACCTTACCAGAGGCAACTGCTAATGACGGACATATTCCTGAGGCAGGAAGTCCCCAGTTCCAAGACAAAAGGGCACATGCTACAACTGATCTACAGTCAGTGCATGTTCATCCTGATTCTATCAGGAGGTCAGGTGATTCAGTAACTACTAATGATGACCTGTGCTTCTTTTACGATGTATTAGCCCAAAACACCATCCTGCAAGAGGAGGTGAGCAGACTCAAAGAGCTGCTTGCCAAAACTTCTGCGGATCAAAGACCATCTGCCTCTCAAACCCCACAGATGGCACCTTCATCTGAAGGTCTCCTAAACACAGAGCCACTCCCAAATACTCAGCCACCTGCCTCTGCTTCTGGCACTATTTCTCAGGAACTGAACCCCCCTGAGCAAATAGCTGCTATCTTCCAAATTCCTACCTCTCATCACACCTATAATCACTGATATAGTGATCAAAACCATTGATGAGAGGCTTTCCTCAGTAATACAACCCTTGATCGAGGAAGTTGTGCGCAAAAAGCTTTCTGACAATCAAACCCTTGCAACCAATGCAACCAAAAAGGGGGAGATTCAGTCAGTGAAAGCAAAAAAGAAAGAGGAGTGCAGAGAGGAAAGAGAAAGAGAAAGAAACAGAAGTGACAGAAGTGGAAAAGGAGATGGAGTTGACTGTGGAGACTGAAAAAGAGAAGGAGAAGCAAGCTGATATGGAGAAATCAAAGAAAAGAAAGAATGAAAAGGAGACTGCCTTGGAGCTGATGGTAAAAGAGGCTGATGCCAAACACAGCAGATCAATGGATAACATCATTGATCAGTTGTTTAGGCAAGGCCATGATACTGACAAACTTGACTCTGAGATCAGAAGATTAGAGATTGAAGAAATCCAAAATAGATGGGCAAGTTATGATGTGTTAGAAAAAGAAAGGCTGGAGATCATGTTCAGATTTATAGCAAAATATCTTAGAAGATCAATGATCGAAATCAAGGCTTGGTCTAGGGATAGCATCTTGGCAATAACCATCAAGATCTGTTCGTCTGAAGTATACACTAAAGGAATAGTTATTGAAGCTTTGAATGAAGCTGGTGCTGGGAGCAGGACTGAACTAGCCAAGCAATCTAAAGCCACACTCACTTCCAAAATGCTAGAACAACCTGTCAACATTCCCACACCAAAAACACCAAAACAACAACCCACCAAACCAACTCCCTTACCCTCAAAACCAATAGCCGATGATGTACCCCAGAAGAAGAAGAGAAGGGTATTGAGGCTAGAAGATGATGAAGAAGATGATGATGAAGATGAAGATAGGTTGCCACTCTCAGCTATTATACAGTTGTCGAAGGCCACAAGTCACACTCCAACAATTACTCCTGAAACTCAAAGACAAATTGTGAAAGTGAAGCTAGAAGAAGAAGAGCTTCACAAACAAGACGATGAGGAATTGTTGAGGAGGGTTGACAAAGCATATGCAGCCACATCTTCTATCATCAACATGAAGAAGCATGCTCTCAGATTATACACTCTTAAGCATACATTTCAATATCAAAAGGAGAGAGTGAGGATTTCGCCTGATCCCAGGGTGTCTCACAGGATTCACAAGAAAAACATTCCACAGAGATACATTGGCCAGGTGAAGAAGATTGTAGATGAAGTGATCTCAGTGGTCTTTGTAGTATCACCCTGGGAAATCCTAGAGGACTTCAAGAAAGCTTATAAAGCTAACCAAACCCCACAGAAGATGCTGGAAAATAAAATGGTAAAAAAGGGGTTAGTATATAAGAGGCTTGAAGAAGTTAGAAAGAATGAGCTCCAGTTGTTCCTAGAGGGTAATCACCCTGATGAATTTGCTTATAGACTAATAACAACTGTGGAGCTAAAGAATGGGAAACAGGTCAAATACCTATCTGAGAACTATGGGCCTAGATCATTATTTGAAAGAGGTGCTGAAAAGCTGACCATGGAGGAACAAATTACCTTCCTTGAGGCTACACAAGAGAGTCATACAGACTCATAGTGGGGAAGTAGATCTCATGGATGGGGTAACAACTCTGTGTCCAGCTCCCCAAGACGGAGTTCCTATTCATACTTTTCCAAACAGATCATTGAGACTTCTTCCCAGGCCTGTGCTTAGAAGGGTCACTTCTGAGCTAATCTAGAAGACAAAAAGACCAATCCTTCTGCCATAATAAGTGGGACATCTTCAATAAGTTGAGGTTTTGGCTGCATTGGTTCAGGGGGAGTTTGTTGGACCAAAAGAACCAATGAGCCTGATCAGAAAAACCTTTAAGTCCCACAGACATCACAACAACTGCTGAAGACTTGATCAACTGTTTGACAAAGTGTGAAGACTTCAACAGCTGAAGACTAAAGTACTGAAGACTTCAACAGCTGAAGACCAAAGTCTGAAGATCAACAACTGAAGACTAAAGTACTGAAGACTTCAAAAGCTGAAGACCAAAGTCTGAAGATCAACAGCTGAAGACTAAAGTACTGAAGACTTCAACAGCTGAAGACTAAAGTACTAAAGACTTCAACAGCTGAAGACCAAAGTCTGAAGATCAATAGCTGAAGAACAAAGTACTGAAGATCAACAGCTGAAGTACAAAGACTGAAGACATCAGCTCATGACAACAGCTGAAGTTCAAGTACAAGTACCGAAGCCTTCAGAGTTTGTACAACAGCTGAAGAAGCATTCTTCAGTTGTTGTGATGGTTTCCTTTCAGTAGTTTTCTTTTTGTTTCAGTATTTGTAAAACTACTGAAGAGCATGTTCTTCAGTCGTTGTAGTTTCAGTAGTTTTCTTTTCAGTAGTTGTAGTGATAGTTAACACTTAAGCATTTTTGTAAGAAGATGTCAGCTGTTTGACATCTTCAGTAGTTGTGCTAACTATCAGTAGTTTGAATAAATTCTGTTAGATGTCACTATCAAGTGACATCAGCAGATGTCACATCTCCTATATAAGAGGTGTTGACCTAATTATATTTGTGACATTCTGTTACCACGAAAGCGAATATTGAATGAAATATATTTTGCAGAATTCTCTCTGTCTATAACCGTTTGTTCTTACCTTGAATATCTTTTGTGTTCTTGTGAATTGGCTAATTCATTGTTTTTTTCCACTGCTATACCCTCAAATCAATCAAACGTAGATTACTGATCCTAACAGGCTTTGATCTAAGCAGTAAAACTCCACCTGACATGATCCTAGTCACTATAGCAGCTAGATAGACGAGAATCACGCCAGCTCATCTTTATAAACATTAACATAATTACAATAATTCATATCTTTAAATTACGCCACCAATTCATCATGATTATATAAGTGGAGTCTATTTAGGATGATAACTTCTTGTCTCTGTTTTAAATCCAAACGCTTCAATTCTTAGTTTACTTTATTTTTATCATTGTTTTTAAACCCTAAAAAATCTTCCCAATGCAACTTATTTCTTTAACAAAAACCAAATCTGATAGTCAAATGTGAAGTTTGTTGAATAGGCTAGGTGTGTCCACGGATTGATTCTCGGTTCTTACCAATACTATATTACCACATGACAGGTACACTTGCCTTTTGTGTGTGTTGTTTAGTACTTGTAATAACCATTTAAAACTGAATCTGTGCATAAAATATTTATCAAAATATATATACTATCCGCACTGCATCAAGCTGCCAATGAAGAAACACTCCTGCTACCATTAGAGGAGTTGGAGGAACTAGAGAAGGCAACCAGGTGGCAAAACGAAGCAGCATGGTTGGCCTTAGAGGAAGAAAGAGAAAAGGAACAGAGGGAAGCTGACATGCAGCTCAGGAGGGAAAGGATAGCCTTCCTAGCCTCTAGAGGCTTCTCTCTTCAAGAGTTGTCTCCACATAATGATGAAATGATCCTATGGCTCTTCGACAAAGAGCAGCATCAATTGGAGAAAGAGAGAAAAAGAGCTGCAAGAGAAAATTTGAGGGAGAAGAAGAAGAAGGAAGAAGAAGCAAGGGTCACTACGACCAAGAAGATAGGTGAGAAAGCCTGGATGAAAGACTATCTCCAGGCTCACGGCTTCTCTGGAAGGCAGGTGGGTCCGATGTCTGAAAGGACACTCCAATGAATAGTTAGTGAAATCAAGGCTGATATTTGTTTGGGCAAAAGGAGAGAGATGTACAGAAGGGTACATAGAATGACCTTCACACCAACCACTAAACCACAACCTGAACCAATTCCCTCTCCATTCACCATCAAACCGAATCTTACACTCCTGAACCTACACCATTACCCTCATCCACTTCCTCATCTCAACCACCAAAACTACCCATCCTTAACCCAAAACACTTACCTGAACCACTAGACCACATCCTACCCAAGAACCTTCCAAACCATCCCCTCCGCCTTCGAAACCATCCCCTCCGCCTTCCAAACATCTCTCACTTGAGGAGTTTAAGGCAATCAAAACTAAGCTAACCAACTACACAACTTTGAGCGACATCTCTATGAGGAAGAGTCTGTGAAACTAACCTACCCTATGTTGATGGATCTTCACATTCCCCCACAAGAGATCAGTTTCTTGATCTGCCAAGAGGAACACTAGACCATCCTGCCGAAGTTCTAGGCCTCAACTCAGACTCATTAAATGATGAAAAGAAGAGACTAAGAAGGAAGCTAGTGACTCGACTGGATGCAAAGAAAGAGGACAAGATCCCTAGTTAATCTCTTGTGCCTAGAAAGAAAATAATCCAGTGGAGGTTCGATGAAGCTACTCACAACTTTGTTAAGGAAAGAGAGAATGGGAAAGTCAACAGGCTGAATGCCACCTCTTTGCTACACTCTAGCAGGTTTGATATTGCTGAGTTAGTAGAGAAACCATTCTCTAATCCCTCTAACTATGAACCTGCTGCTCATATCAGAAATCATCTCAGCAGACTTCATCTTGCTGAGTTAACTACAAAAGCTAAGATTGAAGAAGAGTTGAAGTTGAGAAGAAAGAAAGACAAGGATAGACCTCTTACCAAGGGCACAGTCTTTCTACAAATGGTGGAGGGTCCTAAATTAGAACCTACAGTCAGATGGGAATACGATTATAGCTCCCATCAACTTACTCTTTTCAAAGGGACACAACAAAGGGTAGATATCATTCAGGGTGACAGACTGGAGTTCCTGTGAACTAAAGATCTGTACAAGCATCTCAGCACCACATCAGGGAAGAACAAGGAAACTGACAAATATTTACTCTCCTTGGTGTTAAAGGTTTTGAGGAGTAGAAACAAGTGATGTTTTGGTAACATCAGCATAAGGGAATTTGTTGGATCAAGAAGAAGGCTGGTGCAACCAGAACCAAATTACTTAGACAAGTTTTCATGCTACTTACAAAGGCTTCTGAGGCTAATTGTGGAACTTCCGAAGCAAGTAGAGTTCTTCTGAAGACTGAGTGAAAGATCAACTTCCGAATACAAACTCTACTTCCGAAGTCAAAGAACTTACTTCCAAAGATCATGTCTAAGAAGAAGAAATTAGAAGACTACTTCCAAAGTATGAAGAAAAGAAGAAGTCCTCAAGCCTTGGAAGAAGTAGCCTCTTCCAAAGTGTAAGTGGCTTTGGAAGTACTTGTTCTTCCGAAGCCATTTAACCTTCGGAAGACACTGCTATGAACCAATGGACATAAGTATGGTCTCTAACACTCTGCTATAGACCTCTGATATTGCATAGTGTTTTCTCAAAGGGCCATGTAATTGACCATAATATTCCACTATTCACCTTTTTATGTTAGTACAAGTTACCAACTTTAGTTGGTGAGAAAAGGTAAGTCAGGGACATGTCCTGACTACCATATCTCAGGTAAGACTTTGTCTAATATACCTTAAACTTTAGCTTTGTAGTATTTGCTTTAGTTTGAGGATTCTAGCTGGTATCAATGTATATCCGGTTGTAGGCAGTATTATATATAGTTTCTTATTGTAACTCATAACAGTATGCTTGTAAGAGTCTTTTAATATTTGATTTGAGAAGCAATATATGCAAGTACCTTGAAAATTACTTTTTGTGATTAATTATTACTTATTATATTGTTATCAACTCTTAGAGACTTTGCTTTCATCTGAGTGTAGTTCAAGTGAGTTTGAGAGAAAAGCTAAGTGTTTAGTGACAAAACCCGATCCTACAAAACCCTTACGAATAGATATTACTGTGGTTGATAATTTCAATCTTGGCTCTAGTTGCACTGATGGTTCTCAAAATGTACCTATCGATCCACTAGGATGACGATCAAGTTATAACTACAACTAAGAATGATAGTAGGACTTGCAATGAAACTTTGAATAATGAAACAAATGATAAGGATAATTTAGAGTTATCTTTTATCGCTATGGGCTCTTAAGGAAGTACCAAATCTAATGTTAATTTTTTAGCTAGAATTAATAATATGCTTTGAAGTTTAATGACTATGTTGTCAAGGGTAATGTTAAATATGGCCTAGAAAAGTTTGAAATTATGAAACTTTTTCAAAGGACTATATATGTTTAATGACTAGATTGTCAAGGGTAAGGTTATGTTTAGTGACTATGTTATTAAGGATAAGGTTATAGCGAGACATGTAAGGATGTATTTTGAGTCAATGTTATGAATGATGAGATGGAAGCCTTAGAACGATATAATACATGAATATAAGTAATTTCCCTATAGTTAGAATTCATGTATGCTAAAAATAGTTATATACAATAAACTATAAATAAAATGGATTAATTAAAAGGTATAAAGCTAATGTGACCCCTCAACCTAATAGACAGGTCATCAAGGCAGGTCAAAAATGTTGATAGAATGGTTTAAAATGGAAAATTCTAGAGGGGTTGGATTATAGGACAATAACAGACCGCTATGAGTAATCATAACAGGTTGCCAAGGACTAGGGGATCAAAATTTGAAAGCTAGGTTTCATAACAGAATGCCATTGTCTGGCTTAACGGTTTGCGAAAAATATTCCATTCCAATATATAAATACTCCATATGAAAGATGTGAATAGTTTATTATTAAGTTAGTAGCGGACTACAAAGAGTGGCTTAGTAGTCCACGAAGGTCCCTATCGCGTAAATTTGATATATAATCTCCAAAACCCTAACATGACCTTATTTGCATGTAACACTGGATCTCTCTCGCTCTCGTTAGGTACGTGTGACGATTAAACTATGTGGTTACGTTCGTGGTGACTAATTTGGCTAAGAAACGATATTTGATGACTCAGTTCACTCTGTAAGCCATATTCACCTTCCAAGTACAAGTTATGGTTGTATATATGTTAGAACGTAATATGAAAAATACATTTCATTGAAAAATCACTTTGTGATAGTCTAAGGTACTTTGTTAAATGGTAATATACTTTGGATCTATTCTAGTAAGGTTCTAGACCCCCATATTATACATCATCATAGATTATTTGGGGAAACCGTAGTTTTGGAAAGAATAAAACCAATAGATCATTTCTAGTAAAGGTTCTAGACCTCCATATTATACATTAGGGTCTTTCGGTCTTGAAATGACGATGTTATGATAAACAGATTTGTCACAAGACAACGTTCACACACCATTAGAAATAAGTAATACAGGATAATGTCTTAACCTTATGATTGGCATAGAAAATAAGCACATAAAGGATTTGGGGTAATGACAAGATTAGTCCATCTAGGCTCTATGTTAGGCGTATGCGTGAACCATAGTCTTTGACAAGGTTAGTCCATCTAGGCCTAAAGGGAAATGGTAACTAGGGGTTGTGGAAACACTAGGATAAGGTCATTGACATGACTAGGGGGACGATCAAATAGATTTTCTTGGGTAGGGAACTCGAGGATTCGTACGCTGAACTTATATGCTCTTGATATCTACATCTATGTAACATAGATTTATAAAACGCTTTGTAGCTATTATGTGTGGATGTGCTTGGGAAACTTATCAGTTTGAGTCTAACCACTCCCCTCTTTCTTAAATTTATCCGGTTGTATGTAATTGTGTAAAAGATTGGACGATAATGGTTTAGAATTTGTGGAGGTTAAAAAAAATATGGAGATCAATATGGCAATGGTCTTAGGAATGCTCAAACTAATGGTGAGCACTAGGCATTGGCGAATTATTAAGGTAATGAAAGGTATTAGCTCAAACCTCCTAGCATATGTATGCTTAGTTGGTACATTTATGTAGGGAAGCAATATGTTTTTGGTGAATACTCTATTTATAGCCACACTAGAGACTAAAGATAGTATTGGATTGGTTTGAGGTGATTATAAAGACAATGGATAGGACTATGTGTTGATGATAGTTTGAGACCAAAGTAAAGATCTATGGATATGACTAAGGCTAGGCAGAGGCCAGAGAAACACTATGGATAAGGTTAATTTAGATTGATGGCATGGGATTTCATTAGCCGTTGTGCCTATAACCTACCCTCCTATTATTACATATAATAAAAATAGAGTGGCACATATGTGGTTGAAACTGATGTTTGTCACTATGACATTAGTATAGATTTGATCTGTTGATATTTACTTTCACATTTGTCATGATTGTCTAACCTTATTAGATTCATTAGTTATGACTCACCAATAATGTAGTTGTTAATGTGTTTAGCTTGTGATGAAGGAGCTAGTAATGTCGAGAGACAATAATCTACGTTGAGGATACTTAGTGAGTTAAGCACAAATATGACGTTCATATAGAAGATAGAGACGTAGTTAACATTTTCTTGCATTGTGTGGATGTATTTTTGAACTTTACAAGCAAATGATACGTAATGAGACACTCATAAGTCTTATTTTGGCCTAGTTTTTATGATCTTGAATGTGTATGACTTTCGCTGTGTAGTGTAGTATGATTGATACAACTAGTCGTACCTGGTGATTTGGTTGTGACAACTAGATTAGTTGCTAAGGGTTACTATCAACAGGATGGTTGGATTTGGATGTAATTCTTTCTATAGTAGTTAAGATGGTAACTATTTGTTTTTTCAAAATTTCTTTGTATGTTTAGAAGAATAAGAACATGTTTAAGTTAGATGTAAATACCATATTTTATATGGTGAACTTGATGACGATGTTTGTATGTTGCGTGAAGGATATTACTCTAATTCTAATCATTGTTCTAACAATAATTAAATAAAGTGTGAAAGTGGTAAAGTCACTTTATAGTCTTAAACAAGTTGTGCGCTAGTAGAATGAAAAGTTATTTGCTACTTTAACAAATTTAGAAGTGTTTAAAGTAGAAATGATTTCTTTGTTTCTAAACTATGAATAATGTGATTTTTATATTGTTATTTTTTGTAGATGGTATGATATTATGATTACCAGAAATTGTGAGAAAGATTCAAAATGTGACCTGAACATTGTGTTAATTTTTTTTATAATAGATCTAGGGGTATTGAGGTAATTAGAAATAACAACGGTGTTTGTTTATGTCAATGAAAACATTGGCTTGATTAGTTAAATGAGTTTATTGTGCTTAGATGTAATCATGTAGGGAATCCCTAAGAACAGAATGTTATTACTACTGATGCAACAAATGTTGAGAAAACTAATTCCATTATATGTTTATGTACAAGTCATGTCTACGCACGCATGCTGTAAAGCATTGTGTACAAGTTCATGATGCATACATAGGTGTAAGAGAGTGGTTGGCTTCATTTGATGGTATGCACACTGCACAGGCCGCCGCCCATCGCCACTCACTACCGCCATAAGCATATCCCAAATGCTATCGTCTACCACCATCGCTGATTCAAGGCTCTATATGACATCCTTAGATAATATCGCCAGTGGTGGTTAAGATGGTGGATGAGGTTAGAGTTTTATGGGTGTGGCTATGAGAACGGGTGAGTCAAACAACCGACGAGCCTCATTCCGGCCCTCGATTTTTGGTTTGGCCGGTCGTTTCAAGCTTGGATTGGGGCTCCTTTCTTGCCAATGACGGTCTTGATGGTTGTATGTCAGCCTCCTTTCTTTGTTTAGGGTTACTCTCGTATAAGTTTTACCACCTTCTCTTGATGTTGTTCTTCGCAACATATTTGTGAAAGAAAATGATTTCGTTATTGTTGGTACATTAGGTTTGAAAAAAAGATACATTCCATTATCGATCCAAGAATAAAAGAGATATGGTTGAGAGACATTAGGCTTAGGCAGTGGTGCACTTTGCTTAACATGAACAAATCTCCCACCAACATTATTCGTTCTTCACCTATAATTTAGACATACTTTGCTTTGCTTGATCTGGGTGATGGATACTAGATGGTAGTCGAGGGTGTGGGAACAAATGTATTAGAGCTTCATATGAAAGTGGATATTTGCATAAAACATGATAATTAGTTGTTGTTGGATCAAGTAAGGCTGGTGCAACCAAAACAAATACTTATAATATTTTTGGTGCAATCGATAAAGAGCTTCCAAAGACAAAAGCTAAGCTTTTGAAGGTCAAAGATAAAAGTGCTTTCAAAACAATGACTTACGAAGTATGAAGTCCTAAAGATCATTAGAGGCCTAAGAAGAAGTAGACTCTTCTGAAGTATAAGTGACTTCGAAAGAAGTTGTTCTTCCGAAGCTAATTAACCTTTGGAAAAACCTTTGATCCAGTGGACATAAGTATGAACCTTGTGATAGAAATGTTGCAACCTTGAGATACTGCATGGTAGTTTTCAATGCCCATGTAGTTGATCGTAATTTATTCCACTATTCATTACTTATTAGTTAGTACATTTACTAACTTTAGTTGGTGACAAAAGATAAGTCATGGACATGTCATGTCTACCAAATCATACATAGTATTTTACCTAAGATACCTTACCTTTAGCAATGTCGTATTTTTTTAGATGTAAGTTTTCAGCTAGTATCAAAGTATAACTGGCTGTAAATAGTCGTACATGTAGTTTCTCATTGTAACTCGTTTAACATGCTTGTAAGAGTCTTGTATTACTTTGACTTAAAAAGTAATATATACAAGTGTCTTGAAAGAAACCTATTTTCTTCTGTTTGTTTACTTACTATATTATTTTCAACTCTTAAGGGATTCTGCATCATCAATCAGAGTGTAACATAGTGAGTTTGAGAGATAACATTTGTTTAGTGACAAAACCTGATCTTGTAATTTGTATCATAGCTTCTTAGTCTCATGATTGTGAGATCTTACAATTCAAATCACCCTTTCTCTTCACTCACACACTTATCACAATCAAAATTGCCCTAAACCAATAATCATCTAAAGGTGAAATGGGGATGATGTCTAAAGCACCCATAATCACCCATGAGAACTAAAGATCTTGGAGCAGACATATTAAAGGTTTCATTGGGTATGAAGACAACATTGTGTGGAAGTCTATCACAAATGACCCTAACAAACCAAAGGTTGCAGCACCAGTTGGAAATGGTGCTATGATAGAGAAGGTTTTCGAAGAGTATTCTAATGAAGACAACAAGCGGCTAGAGATAGAAAAGCAATGATTGTTCTTATGACTGCCATACCTAACTCATCATCGTGGGATTTGATCATTTCTAGTCAGCCAAAGAACTCTTTCATGTTTTGTCTCAGATGTATGCCGGCTCCAATGACTCAAAGAACGATTCCCCAAGGCAATAGTTTGAAAACTTAACTTATATTGCTAGAGAGACCCTTAGCGAGTAATATTTTAGGTATATGGATCTTATTTCATTACTTTAGTCTATAGGAGTGACTCTTGATATGAGAGATATCTCAAGAAAGTTCATGAGTGCACTTCCAAGTGAGTGGACCTTCTACTATGTCTCTATCAAGAGGACAAAGAACTTAATCTGTTTCACTATGACTAAACTATATGGCATCCTCGATGGATACCGTGTAGATATGGAAAACAAGAGAGGCCACCAGGTGAGCAGGACATTAAGCCTTCCTACTAGCAAGACTCTAATGGTTGCTGAAGGCTCAAGACCCCCAACCTTAGTGGTATTTGACTTACTCCTAGCAGCCATCTTGTTCTTCTAAGCCATACATCACCTTTCTTGAGACTCTAAGATCTCAACAGGCTCAGTCAAGTCCTTTCCATGGCCGTTGTACCTTTGTCTCAAGAAATGGGCATTCTATTGACTTTGAATTCTTCTTTGATGATCTTGAATGCTTTAGCCCAGATGATGTTGAATACATGGACATTGTCCAATAGATGGCTCTGCTAACTTACCATGAAAAGAAGTTCTTTAATAGGTTTGGAAGTCAATTTCCCCGAAACCCTACTAATAGTAATTTTGGGTTTGACAAGTCCAAAGCCAAGTGTTACAACTATAACGAGCTAGGTCACTTTGTCAGGGAATGCAAGACTCCCAAATCTAATCCGGGAACCACTCAAGCCTCCACACATCTTATCACACCCAAAGTCCCTAGAAAGTCAACTAAAAAATGCAAAGCTACTATTGCTCAAGAGATTGACTAGAGCATCATGGTGCAGGGTGTGACTCCTGCTCAAGCATTCATGGCTAAAACTGACTACAACAACCTATTTGAACACCTTTATACTCTAGCTTTATTACTAAAGTTAAAATGTATCAGGACTATAATGTGGAAATTACATTTCATATCGAGTCTTTGAATATCCTTAAAATGAATTTTAAAAGGGTTGAATCAAACTATAAAATGAAAATTGAAGACTTAGAGAAAATCGTGTTCTTTTTAAACCATGAACATACCAACTATAGGACTCAAGTTAAAGATTTAATCTCCAAATTGACTAATGCTCAAGCCCGGCTAGTCATAGCTAAGGCACACACCAAGAAGCATGCTAACTCTGAGCAAACCTTCCAAGCCATTCTTGCATCATCCTCCTACTTAAAAATTTGTTATCAAAATAAAGGTGGATTCTGAACCAATGAAATTGCTCCATCATATTCTTATGAGTCTATCAGACCACCAAGATATGGGACTAAAGAGGAAGAGGTTCTAATTGTTGACCCACCACCTCATGAGTTGAAGAGTGTTGCAACTATGGAGACCATCACGGAGAAGGATCAGGTAATAAAACCCATTCCCACCAATGATGACATCCCCCCTAACCACCAAAGCCAGAAGAAACAGGGCTAAGACAACCATAAAAACTACCAAGAAAGTGGCCGAGTCCAAGCTAAATATAGACCCGAGAAAAAGGGTGTGTTCATTTCAGCCGGGTTCTAGGTGGTTGGAAAATCTAACCTAGGAAAGGAGTGAAGTACCAACACTCCTGGCCTGCTAAAAGATTTTTACATCCCACAAAGGTTAACATTGGATGCATAATGTGTAGTATGCAAAATCACATGGCTAAAGATTCTTACTCCGATCCTATAAGAACACATTATACAAATAATGTTAAGAAAGAAGGATTGAAGGAAGGTATCACATTTGGACCTTATCACATGGTCCAAGTATTGAGGAAAGGAATGCTTATTTCTGAAGGAAAGTTCCTTTTGAATGAAACTTATTCTTCCAAAAGGAAAATAGATTCGAAAGATACGGCTAAGATAATTCAAAAGAACAAAGTAGTTCGTTTGAAACTTTCTGAAAAGAAGACTAATTTGGAAGAAAAGGCGAGGAATGCTTCTTCCTAGAAGAAAGAAGCCTTAGAAGTACGTCAGGCTACCCAAGCTTCATCAAGCTCATCTACATTGATCAGCCTAGGGAAGGATTGGATGATTGAACAAGATGCTGCAACCCAAACCTCTTCTTCACAAACATCTATTTAACCCCATGCATATACTTTGGTTCAAATATATCCTCATCATTAGAAAATCCAATGAACAGCAAGGCTTGGGTTTCTAATAATAACTAACCTTTTCACCTTATGTGAAGGGACATCTACATGACAAGAATGACAATGTATGGATTGTAGATAGTGGATGTTCGAGGCACATCACTGGTAACAGATCTCTTCTTCAACAATTTCAACATTATTATGGAGGCCCTATTCAATTTGGAGGTGAGGTTGGAGGATACATATCCAACGACAAGTTAAGAGTCGATAAAGTAAACTCTGTCAAGCAGCTTATACATAATCTTTTAAGTGTTTCTCAATTCGGGGACAAAAAGAACCAAATGCTTTTCAGAGAACATGAGTGCATTTTCCACAAACCTGGGATGACACTTTCTTAGGAATTTGTGCCTCTTAGATATCCCAGGAAAGGAGATATGTGTAATGTTGGAGCATATATAGTCATATATAGTGTGTCCGTCGCTTGTCGAATAGTCTAGGCTTAATGTTATACGCACATGAAAATGGGTCATTCGCAGGAGCATACGCGAATGAGACTCAGTCGTACGACTGAGCCATAATAATGGACCAACCGTGCGACTGAGCCATGCTAGTGGACCAGCCGTGCGACTAAGAGATGCGATTGGGACATTCGTAAGACTGAACCATAAGTATGGTCCAGTCGTACGATTGAACCATACGCATGGTCCAATCGCACCAATGGGCCCAGTCACATCTAATACGGGCCGAGGCCTATATATACCAGTTTTAGTGTGTATAGAGATTAAGGATTTCTAAGGGTTTTAGAAAGTGTGTGCCCAGGAGCCTAGGGCTGCCGGATGAGAGGGGAGATCATGCTCGAGCTTCCCCTTGCCAAGAATCTGGATTCTTATGTTGTAACGAGCTTGTAATCGTTAGGTTTTATCAATGAAACCATTCAATTATAGTTCGTATTATTGATTGACTTTTGTTTGATGTTGTTTATCCTTCTGTCAAGAACATGCTCGGATGTTTATCGATCCAAGAAACCGACTTAACATACAAGCTGGATATGAACATGCTCATAGGGAAATTGTCTTCAAAACTATGGCTACTACATATAGATTTGATTTTGTTCATTGTTGGGATCCTTGCAAAAACCCTAATAATTCATCATTGTTGCAAGATCCTTTTATAAGCAGTTATTCACTGAAATATACTTGGGCTTTGTTATTATTGATGGTATTGATCATCATTGTTCTTAGTTGTTGACATTGAGATTGTTCTTATTGTTATTCATCTTTATTATCTCTATATTATATCTGATATTGAACGAATCAACATCTTATTTGTACTAGAAATCGATCAAATGGACCAACAATATGGTATTAGAGCCTTAGTGCTCATATGATTTGTTGAGTTTTTGGTTGCTTTTGTTCAATATCAATATTTCATCAATTCCGGATCAAATTTGAGTGCTATTGATATGGAATTTGATTGAAGTTTGGTTGTAATTGGTTGGGAAAGCTCTATTAAACATCAGATGTCAAATCCATTGAGATTTTGGTGTTTTCAGATGGATTTCGTGTTGAAAAAGCTTTTTAGCTACATCCGGTGAAATTAGCAATTCATCCAGCAAAATTGTGAAGATCCTCGAGCAAAACTACCAGTGTTATCCACTTTGAAATTGTTTTCAGTATTCCAGTGAAATAGATTCATTGAATGAAAGCTCAACAGTTCTTGCATGTTAATAAGAAGGAAATTTGTTGTTGAAAGTACCATTGAAAGAAAGTTCAAGCACGTTCATGTGAAATTGTTGGCTAAACTAAGCAATTTCAAGCATTTGGTTAGTGAAAGTACTACCGAAATTGTCAGCGAAACTACAGCGACTCCCCATGTTGGAGCAAAAGAACCAATGAGCCGGATCAGAAAACCTTTAAGTCCCACAGACGTCACAACAACTACTGAAGACCACAACAGCTGAAGACAATAGCTGATTACAAAGTCTGAACACAAGTGCTGAAGACAAAGTCTGAAGACAAGTGCTGAAGACAAAGTCTGAACACAAGTGCTGAAGACAAAGTCTGAAGACAAGTGCTGAAGACAAACTCTGAAGACACAAGTTCTGAAGACAAAGTCTGAAGACACAAGTGCTGAAGACCAAAGGATCAGACGTTGTCACAACAGCAGAAGAGGTCTTCTTCAGTAGTTGTGACGGTTTACCTTTCAGTAGTTTTATGTTTTATCTTTCAGTAGTTTGACACAACAGCTGAAGAATACTTCTTCAGTTGTTGTACTCATCAGTAGTTTTATATTATCAGTAGTTTTGTAAAACGATTGAAGAGCTTGTTCTTCAGTCATTGTAGTTTCAGTAGTTTCTTATCAGTAGTTTCTTATTTTGTACTTAACACTCTGATATGTTCTCAGTAGTGTGAACATTTCAGTAGTTTGTTAAGAGTTAGTTATTTTTGTAATAGATCTGCCAGTTGTCACTTTCCCGTGATAACAGCAGCGATTGCACTCTATATAAGGAGTGTCAACCTATTGTAATAAATGAATGATTTGATCAGAAATATTCAATATTATTGAAACATTCCTTGTTACAGAAATATATTCTCTCGTTATAACCGTATTTGTTCTTAATGCATACGAGTATCAAATTCTTGCTAAAATTGTCTAATTCTTGTTCTTATTCCGCTGCGTTATGCTCTATTACATCAAACTTGTGATCACTGATCCTGACAAATGGTATCAAAGCCAGTTAATCATTGATCGATCTAATAATTGATCATTGAAACTGCTATTCAAGATCCAAGTTTGATTGAATTAGCATTTTTCTGGTTTTGCAAGAAACAGTTATAGAGATTGAATTTTCTGTGTTTTCTGGTCATTCATCTGAGATTTTCTTTTGGTTTTCATTGAGTCTGTTGTGGTCTTTATAAAAATGTTTAAAAGCTTGAATTAAATTGTATTTGGACTCAAAATGACTACTCCTTCCAATGATCCTCACAATACTGGTTCCTCAACCAAGCCTCCAATGCTGGTTAGGAATGAGTATAACATATGGCAACGACGAATGCTCCATCACCTGTCTGTTAACAGTGCAGGTTGTTGGACATCAGTGGTACATGGTCCACACAAGCCTATGGTGAATAACCCGGAAACCAATCAAATGGTTCCGAAGAGGAGGGAGCAATACTCAGATTAGGATAAGAAGTTGTTTGAGATTGATGCAAAAGCCCATGGAATTCTGGCCATGGCACTGCCTAATGAAATCTATTCTGGGCTAATGCATCATGAAACTGTCCATGACCTCTGGAATGCCTTGAAAGAACAATTTGGAGGAACAGATGAGGTCTTGGCAAATAATAGAGAAATCCTCGCCCAACAATATGAGACAATCTCTCATAGGAAGGGTGAGACACTGACTAAACAGTTCGAGCGCGTCTCTTATTTGATCTCTGAATTAAAAATGGTCAAACATGAGTACACCAATAGCCAGATGAATAACAGATTTCTCAGATCACTGCCTGAGAGATGGGACACATATACTATTGTCCTACGCTCCAGTGCAAATTTGGACAAACTATCTCTCACCCAACTCCATGGGAAATTGCTCACATTTGAGAGAGAGATAGAACATAAACGAAAACTGTCTTCATCTGGAAAGCTCACTGAAGACTTTGTACCAGGCAACACTACCTTGGTTGGTCATGAGTTCGAATATGCTTCATCTGAATGCCAGTATGATGAGATTGATTTCTCTCAAACACTTCTGATTCTACATTGTGAGTGTTGATAGTCAGTTTACTGGATGTAATAATGACAATCTATGCTTCATCATGGATGATCTCAAGGGGATTGCTGATGATGACTTAGAAGAGATGGATATTTTGAGCCAAATGGCCTTGATAAATATCAGATCTCAGAAGTTCTACAAAAGAACTGGAAGAAAGTTCCCAGGACTCTCTGGCAAAACCAAAGTTGGTTTTGACAAGAGTAAGTTGAAGTGTCACAAATGCCACAGGCTTGGACACTTTGCTAGAGAATGTAGATCATCTGGATCTAATTCCTCTGCACCTTTTGTGACTTCCCCTGGCAATAGTCAAAAACACAGAGGGAAACATCCTGTCAATTCTAGTCATCATTCTCAACCACAATCTCCTGCATATTTTGTTCCTCAGGGTCAAATGCCATATTCTTACCCTTGTTATTACATGCCACAGTCAAATCAAGTTCAAGTTCCCATAGTACCACAACCTCATGCACTACCAGAACCTCAACCATCTCAATCTCATCAACCTCCTCAACCTCAACAACACAGCTTCTTCACCCCTAGAGTGTTGACTGGAGCAGTTTACCGGATGACATGTCTGGTCATGAACAACTGTTCACAGGTGCTGGTCAACATGGTGGTGACAGTCCTTTTGGGAATCTGGCTCTCATGGCCCTGGAGTCTACTGAGGGTTCCTGCTCAAATGCATCATCTTCACAGGTAACTCAGGTATCTTCAGAGGCTAAAGCCAAGTTATGTTCTGAATCATGCATTGCTGCCTTTGTCTCATTAGAGAGGCAAATGTAGCATTAATAAATCAAAAACTTGAGTTGAGAAAACCATTTCCAAAAGAGAAGCTAAGTTTGAGTTTGCTCTTAATAGTAAAAATGATGAGATTTATAAGCTTAAATGCCAATTAAATGATGAAAAGGCTAAGCAAGAGTTATTCTGGATGACCAGAGAAGTCTTAAAGAAACCCTTGCAGTCACCCAGGTAGAGTGTGATCGATGGGTACAATCATGCAAAGGTTTTGAAATGCTTCTTAGTAAGCAATCTGCTTCCAATGTGAAGTTGGTATTGGTTACAATCACACTGCTCCTCCTACAGATTTTGCTTCAAAAGCAGAAGTGAAATTGATGGAGAAAGCAATAACCAATCTACCTCATCGTGTGATTTACTTTTTGATAGAGCATCATCAAAAGTTGAAGTCAGCACTAAGCCCTCATAGAACCCATCAGCTGATGTTGATGGTTCTACTGCTGACATTCACATGATAAAAGAGATGATCAACTCAGGAGTATTTCTGAAAGTCCTGAAAGGACTGGAGAGCAAGATCTAACACCTGAAGTTCAAACTCCAACTACTGTCAGCACTGAAGAAGAAGAAAATTGTCAGTAGAAAGAGTTTGAAGACTACTAAAGAAGAAGTCAAGAAAGCAAATAATTCTTCCAAAGTACTGAAGAGCAAGTCTTCAGTAGTTTCATCCTCTTTAGTTGATGATCATCATAAGATGAAGAAGAAACCATGAAGTATGTGGTTTGTTCAATCATCTTACAGATGATTGTTGGTACAAAAGGGGATCCAAACTCAAACATAAAGAAGAAATTCAAGAGAATGTGGTTAAAATGAAAACTGAGTTTGGAGCCACATTTGTACCAGCAACATCAAATCCTGTAACCCTCAAGTCCAAACAGAAATCCAAAAAGGAAGGTGTTAAACAGGTAACAGCTGAGATTGCTCAAAAGAAGAAGGTGCAACATAGGAACTTATCAAACTCCAATGCCAATGTGTCTGAAGAGCTGAAAGCCTTATCCCAAAATTAGACACAGCTGGTTATGATGGTTCAACATCTATTGGGAAGAGTTAACCAATTAGATGTTCCTATGTTGAAACCACAGAAAAGGGGGACCAAGCCAAAGGATTCCTTTTCTTCACCAGCTTTTTCCTCTCAGGCTGTTGTTTCCAACAAATATGTTAGTTTACCATCTGTTGATGAGAACAGGCCCAAGACCAAAAAGGTTTGGGTCTCAAAATCTAACTAATTTGTTGTATTTTGCAGGGTTCTTCAACATACCTCAGGGGCATCTGGTATGTAGACAGTGGAGGATCCATGCATATGACAGGAAACAGATCACTTCTTAATGACTACTCTCAAGGAAGGAAGGGGTTTGTGTCATTTGGCAATGATGCAAAGGGTTACATCATCGGCAAAGGCTTTGTCTCCAATGGGGAAATAAAGTTTGATGATGTTAACCATGTGAAAAATCTCAAGTACAACCTCTTGAGTGTCAGTCAAATGTGTGACAATGGCCATGTTGCTCTTTTCACCAGTCAGAACTGTCGGATTCTGTCATCCAAAGTTCTAAGTTTGATTGATAAGGTGCTGGATGAACACACTCTCCTAAAGGCCAACAGGACAGGAAGAGTGTATGCCTTAGATCTTTCCAAGAAAATAAATCTCAAAGGCCATTCTTGCCTATTTTCCAAGGCTTCCCCCCAAGAATCTATTCTATGGCATAGAAGGCTGGGTCATGTTAATCTCAAAAACATGAATCAGCTGATAAACCGCGGTTTAGTAAGGGGACTGCCTATGAACGAGTTCAAGGTGTGAAGATAACTGCACTGCTTGTTTAAAAGGAAAACAGCACAAAGCTTCATTTCCCTCCATAGAAGAACCTAAGTCCACTGCCTGCTTACAGCTTCTTCACATGGATCTCTTTGGTCCTGTGAAAGTGATGAGTATGGCTAAGAAGAAATACTGTCTGGTAATTGTGATGATTACTCCAGATTTGTATGGACTTTCTTCTTGCATTCAAAGGATGAGCTGCTGCACAGTCCATTATGAACTTTGTGTTACACGTTGAGAAGCAGTATTCCCTACCAGTTAGTGTGTGAGGAGTGATATGGTACTGAATTAGAAACCACACACTTGATGAGTTTTACTTATCAAAGGAATCAAGAGGCAGTATAGCATCCCAAGAACTCCTGAGCAAAATGGAGTAGTGAGAGAGAAAGAACAGGACCCTTATTGAAGCTGCAAGGTCCATGTTGGCTGACTCTGGACTGCCAATGACTTTTGGGCTGAAGCTGTCAATACAGCTTGCTATGTACAGAATAGAGTTCTAGTAAATCAGAGGTTGATGAAGACTCCATATGAAGTTCTTCATCATTTGGCCCCTCTAATTTCATTCTTCAGAGCATTTGGGTGTCCTTGTTTCATTCTCAACACATGGGATCAACTCCAAAAATTTGATCCTAAGGTGATGCAGGGTACTTTGTTGGTTATTCATCAACTTGCAAGCATACAGAGTCTTCAGCTGCAGAACAAAGATGGTTGAAGAGACTCTACATGTTAGTTTAATGAATCTCCTAAGGACAAGATTCCACAAAGCCATGTGGAGCTATTTGATTTGGACATACTGCAATATGTTCCTTATCAAACTCCTGTTGTTGCTCCTTGTACATTTCACCACCTGGTGGTACTGCTAGTGCTGCTGATGATGATGCATAGCAGTACCACCTCTTCAGGTTAGTGATCAACTGCCTGATTCAGCTAGACCTGATGTTCCTGTAGCTCCAGTAGCACCATCCACAACAAATGCTAATGAGATTTCTTCAAATTCAACTTCCTTTGAATTACCATCCACTGATTGGTTTCAAGGAAATGATTTACCATCACCATCTGTTGCTGCTGAACTTGCTACAAACACTTGCACAGATCTCATTGTGTATCAAGATCTGAAGAATCACCCTATGTCTCAAGTCATTGGTGATATCACTGCTGGCGTATCAACAAGAAGTCAATTGTCAAATTTTGCTTCTATCTCTCTTCATCAGTTAGCAAGAGCCAAAGAATTATCACATTGCTTTAAAGGACAATGGATGGGTTGATGCCATGCAGCTTGAGCTTCTTCAGTTCAAGAAACAGCAAGTGTGGAACTGGTTCCTCTACCTCCAGGTAAGTGTGCAATAGGCACCTAAATGGGTGTTTAGGAACAAAACTGATGAAAATGGGCTCATTGTTAAGAACAAGGCCAGACTGGTTGTTCAGGGGTTTGCACAAGAAGAAGGTATTGATATGTGAAACCTTGCCCCTGTAGCCAGACTGGAAGCAATTCGAGTTTTTAGCTTATGTTGCTTATCAAAAAAACTTAAAGTTTTTCAAATGGATGTCGAAAGTGCATTTTGTATGGGAAAATTATAGAAGAGGTTTATGTATGTCAGCCACCAGGCTTGAGGACAATAAACATCCTAATGGGTGTATAAGCTTGATAAGGCTCTTTATGGGTTGAAACAAGCTTAGAGCCTGGTATGAGACATTATCAAACTTTCTTCTGGAAAATGATTTCACTAGAGGCCATTGATAAGACTTATTCATAAGAAAGCTGGGCAGCATAATCTACTTGTCAAAATTATGTAGATGATATTATTTTGCATCCTCGACCCTCAGTTGTGTGATGCCTTTACAAAGTTGATGCAAGAGAAGTTTGAAATAAGTGCCATGGGAGAATTACAGTTCTTTCTGGGTTTGCAAATCAAACAAAAGGCTGAGAATTTTCATTCATCAGTCCAAATACAAAAGATCTTTTGGAAAGTTTGATTTACAAAATGTAAGCCCTATTTACCCCCATGTGCAGCACCACACAACTGGATAAGATCAGAAAGGTAAAGTGGTTGAGATGAAACACTTTACAGAAGTAGGATTGGGTCCTTGATGTATTTAACAGCTTCTAGAGCAGATATTATGTTTGTACATGTGTTTGTGCTAGATTTCAGGCTGCACCTAAAGAGTTTCATCTGATTGCAGTCAAGAGGATCTTTAGATATTTGCAAGGTACACAATCTCTAGGTTTATGGTATTCCACTGGGCACTCTTGTAAATTAGTTGCTTTCTCTGATAGTGACTATGCAGGGTGTAAGTGACCAGGAAATCAACTTCTGGTGGATGTCAATTCCTAGGCAACTAGTTTGGTTGATTTTGGCAGAGTAAGAAACAAACATCTGTTGCTACATCCACTGCTGAAGCCGAGTAAGAGGTACATTGTGCTGCAAGTTGTACATCCCAGTACTCTGGCTTCAGAATCAGCTTTTGGACTATGGCATTATAGAGCTAAGACTTGGTTTTAATGGGATAGTGCTTCAGCTTTGCATTGTCAAAAATCCAGTCCAGCACTCTAGGACCAACATATAGAAATTAGACATCATTTATAAGAGATTGTTTTGAAAGGGTCTAATTAATCCTATGTTTGTGCCTAGTGCTGATGAGCTTGCAGACATTTTTACTAAGCCTTTGGATAGTTCAACTTTCCACAACCTGGTGTTAAGGCTTGGTATGCTACAGCTAGAATAAGTGACGACTACTGATGATCTCAGTAATAAGTACTGGTGATCATTGGTAACCATGTCACAAATAAGTACTGATGAGTTCTTTCACCCTCAGAGTTTTTATAACTACTGAAGGCTAAATGCCTCACAGTACTGAAGTATTTATCTGTTCTAAACTACTGATGTAGTTACAACTACTGATGTAGTTACAACTACTAAAATCAGTACAAACAGATAAGTACTGACGTCCTATGAAAACACCTGAAAAGCAGATGCAAAGTCTGATGAGTAAGTGTTGAGGACAGTATGAAACAGCTGAAAAGCTAAGAATTGACGAAAACAGCTGATGAGTAATTTCTCTTCAGTTGTTTCTACAACTGCTGTTTCAAAACAACTGAAGCCAAAACCATGTCTTAGTAGTTTACAACTACTAAAGACTAACACCAAGTCTTCAGCTGTTTACAACAACTGCTGACAAACCAATGTCTTCAGTAGTTCACAACTACTGATGACTAATACCAAGTCTTCAGTTGTTTCATCACCTGAAGTCAAATTGTCTTCAGTAGTTTTATAACTACTGATGACTAAATCAGAGACTTCAGCTGTTTCAACGTCTGACGGTTAATACCACGTCATCAGTAGTTTCAACAACTGATGACTCACACCAAAACCTTCAGTCGTTTCTAACCTGACCCTTTAAATACCTATCCCACCTTCAGAGTTTTTATCTTCTCTTCTCAAACCTAACGTTCAAAAAAAAAACTCTCTACCCTCTCCTCATCAATGGCGACCTTGCAACTAAACCACGACACAACTGTGTCGCACATCTCACCAAATCGCCATACTGGACCAAGTTTCACAACGCCATTGATTTAATGGTTCAGTCACCCTACAAAACGGCGTTTCTGGTAAACCCCACCATATATGCCGAATCCCTTACCAATTCTGGACAAACGTCACCTTGGTCTCTGAGGAGAACGACACAGAGTCTCTTCAATCGTTTGTCCATGGCCAAAAAGTGGTTATCACTCCAGACACTCTTCGCCAACCCTTAATCTGGATGATGCTACTTTCCCAACTGGTTATCCAAAGGGCACAACAGATCAATCATTTGCCCACCATGGATACCAGGGTAACCTGAGTGCATCTACCTTACTGAAGAAACATTTCCCGGATGCCGAACGTCTCATATTTCATATGGTAAATGTATGCCTTGCCTCCAAGACTTCATCATGGGATCAAATGTCCACAAGGTGGCAACAGGTAATGTACTCCATCCTTGAGCAACGACCTTTAAATTTTTCTGAAATACTATTTTTAGAGCTCAAGGATATGGCCCAAAAACAAACTACTAACCGTTGGATATTATATCCTCGGTTCATAATGGCCATAATTGAAAACCAGCTTCAAGCTGAGGGACTTGTTGGCCTGGGAGTCCCTGCTATGGCTGTATTGCCTGAAGTATACTCCCGGCACAACTCTGACCAATCACTCAAAATGGCTGCCAAGCTGCGCAAACCCACGCAGCTGGAACCCACAGCCACCACCTCCAAATCCAAAGTCCCCACCAAACCCACTAAAGAGAAGACCAGAAAGCTACTCAGGGAAATGAATCCCCTGAGGATGCCCATGCAACACAAACGTAGGCTATATCCACTGGTTATAACCCCTAGTGGATATAAGGACTCTCCCAGCCCCAGTGCTCAGGATTCCTCTCAAAAGGAGCCTGCAGCAAACACAGAAGGGGTACCACAACATCTGGGATCCTCCTCATTTGAGGAGATTGCCAGTGAAGAGCACCATTCTCCCCAGGTGCACTCTGCTTTTACCCCATCCCTATGCAACTGCCCCCCAAAGTCCAACCATTATCATTGCAAACGTGCTAACTCAGCTGCATGCCTCCCTCCTCCCAATAACACCAACAAAGGGGAGAACCACAGCTATTGAGGACGAGGATCACCATGCTTCTGACAACCCCACAATACCGGGGTTTACACGTTCTATCTCCTGGTGTGGATATGGAGATAGAACATCTAGTGAGGCTGCCACCTCTTCTGAATCAGCACATGATCAGAATGAGGCTGGTAACATAGCTAAGACCTCACTAGTGGCAACAACTGATGAAGGACATAGTCCTGAGCTGGAAGTCCCCAGTTCCAAGAAAAAGGGGCACATGCTAAAACTGGTCTACACCCAGTGCATGTACATCTGCTACAAGCAGGAGGTCAGGTGATTCAGCATCTGCTGATGATGACCTGGGCTTCTTTTATGATGTTCTGGCCTAGAACACCATTCTTGAGGAAGAAGTCAGTAGACTACAAAGACTACTTGACCAATTCTCTCAAGAAGCAAGTCCATCTGCCACCAACATAACCCACAGATGGCACCTTCACCTGAAGGTCTCCCATACACTCAGCCACTCAAAACTTCCAAGCCACCAGCTCTGTTTCTGGCACTGCTTCTCAGGGACAGGACCCCTATGAGCAAATAGTTGCTATCTTTCAGCAAACACTACCTTCATCACCCCAATGATCACAGACATTGTGATCAAAACCATGGATGAGAGGCTTCCCTCAATCATACAACCCCTGGTAGAGGAGATTGTGAGCACAAGGCTTTCTGCTACTCAAACCCTTGCAACCAATGCAACCAAAAGGGGGAGAGAGTCAGTCAGTGAAAGCAAAGAGGAAGAGCAAATTGAAAGAAAAGGAAACTGAGGAGGAAGAGGAGTCTGTGAAGGGAACCAAAAATGATCAAGTGAGTGAACGTCACAAAGACTTTCATGTCACATATAAGAAGAGGAAGGGGGGAGGAAAAGAGAAAGAGCTTCAACTCGATGAGATGATCAAAATGGCAGATGCTACTCATAGTAAATCAATGGATACCATTATTGATCAACTCTATAGACAAGGGTTCGATACTGCACAACTTGACTCAGAGATCAGGAGACTTGAAGTCGAAGAAATTAACTCAAGATGGGCAAGTTATGATGCATTAGAAAGAGAGAGACTAGAGATCATGATCAGATTCATTGCAAAATATCATGGAGATCATTGATCGAGATTAAATCATGGACCAGGGACAGTATCTTGGCCATAACCTCCAAGATCTGTTCGTCTGAGGCATACACTAAGGGGTTAGTAGTCGAAGCTTTGAATGAAGCAGGAGCAGGGAGCAGGACTGAGCTAGCCAAACACTCAAAAGCAACACTCACCTCCAAAATGCTAACTCAGCCTGTCAACATTCCCTCTTCAAAACAACCACAATCACAACCCACAAAACCAACTCCCTTACCCTCTAAACCAACAGCCGATGATGCACCCAAGAAGAAGAAGAGAAGGGTGTTGAGGCTAGAAGAAGAAGAGGATGATGTGGAAGAAGATAGGCTGCCTCTGTCTGCAGTCCTAACATTGGCTAAAGCCAAACCATGCCCATCACTCCCACCTCACAGATGGAAACTGTGAGAGTAAAGATTGAAGAAGAGCAGCAGCAAAGGCTTCATGATGATGAGATGTTGAAAAGCATCGACAAAACTTATGCTGCATCTTCATCAATAATTAGTATGAAGAAAGAAGATCTGAGGTTGTACACCCTTGCCAACACATTTCAATATCAGAAGGAAAAGGTGAGAGTATGGCCTGATCCTAGGGTGGCTCACAGGATTGTAAAGAAAGACATTCCTTTGAGATACAAGGGCCAAGTAAAAAGGATCGTAGATGAAGAGATCACAGTGGTCCTTGTAGTTTCACCTTGGGAGATTGTCGAAGATTTCAAGAAGGCCTATGAGACTAAATAGCCACCCCGAAAGATGTTAGAGAACAGAATTATTAAAAAGGGGTTAGTCTACAAGAGGCTTGAGAACTTCAAACAAAATGAGCTCAGTCTGTTACTTGAAGGGACTCATCCTGATGAGTTTGCATACAGACAGATTACAACAGTTGAGCTCAAAAATGGTAAACAAGCCAAGTACATCTCAGAGCTATATGGGCGTGAAGGATTGTTTGATGGTGAAGCCGAGAACCTGACCATGGAAGAACAAATTATGTTTCTCAGAGCATACACCAGAGAATCCTACAGGCTTATACACCGGAAGTGAGTCTCATGGATGGGGAACAGCTCAGTGTCCAATTCCCCAATACAGAGCTCCCATCCATACATTGCCAACCAAATCATCAGAGACTCACTCCCAGGCCAGTGCTTATATGGGTCATCTTCTCAACTGATCAAGAAGGAAAAAGACCAACCATTCTGCCAAGAATAAGTGGGACCTCAATAAAGTTAAAGGTTTTGGCTGCATTGGTTCAGGGGGAGTTTGTTGGACCAAAAGAACCAATGAGCCGGATCAGAAAAACCTTTAAGTCCCACAGACGTCACAACAACTACTGAAGACCGCAACAGCTGAAGACAACAGCTGATTACAAAGTCTGAACACAAGTGCTGAAGACAAAGTCTGAAGACAAGTGCTGAAGACAAACTCTGAACACAAGTGCTGAAGACAAAGTCTAAAGACAAGTGCTGAAGACAAAGTCTGAAGACACAAGTGCTGAAGACAAAGTCTGAAGACACAAGTGCTGAAGACCAAAGGATCAGACGTTGTCACAACAGCTGAAGAGGTCTTCTTCAGTAGTTGTGACGGTTTACCTTTCAGTAGTTTTATGTTTTATCTTTTCAGTAGTTTGACACAACAGCTGAAGAATACTTCTTCAGTTGTTGTGCTCATCAGTAGTTTTATATTTATCAGTAGTTTTGTAAAACGACTGAAGAGCTTGTTCTTCAGTCGTTGTAGTTTCAGTAGTTTCTTATCAGTAGTTTCTTATTTTGTACTTAACACTCTGATATGTTCTCAGTAGTTGTGAACATTTCAGTAGTTTGTTAAGAGTTAATTATTTTTGTAATAGATCTGCCAGTTGTCACTTTCCCGTGATAACAACAGCGATTGCACTCTATATAAGGAGTGTCAACCAATTGTATTAAATGAATGATTTGATCAGAAATATTCAATATTATTGAAACATTCCTTGTTACACAAATATATTCTCTCGTTATAACCGTATTTGTTCTTAATGCATACGAGTATCAAATTCTTGCTACAATTTGTCTAATTCTTGTTCTTATTCCGATGCGTTACGCTCTATTACATCAAACTTGTGATCACTGATCCTGACACCCCGAAACTAGTTGATTGTGCTATATTGTTCTACGAAGCTACAATTCTTCTATGAATCTGGATCTTTTTCAGCGAAACTAATATTTCTAAGTTGACTTCCTCATCCTTGTAGGTCTTGAGAGTGTAGCCCCCAACAGACCTCCAAAACTCATAAATGGGGATAACTTCGAAGATTGGAAGAGATGTCTTGAAGCCTTTTTCTTCTACACCAACCACAATCAATGGGAATCTGTCATTTATTGTCCACACATACCAACTGTCACAGTTGGTGCTGTTGTATCTCAAAACAAGGACCCAACCATATTCAATGACAATGATCTAAAGTTGATTGATCGAGACCAAAGGCTTTTGGAGCATTAACTCTATGTCTTGCACCAGACATTTACATTTGATTCAGTGAGCATAAGATTGCTAAATCTCTCTTCGATTCATTGTGTGACTTCTATGATGGCAACGATGAGCTGGTGAAAGACAATGGTATTCAAGCAGAGAAGGAATTCAACTCTTTTGTGCGATACAAGAATGAGAATCTCGCAGGTCTCACAAATCGGTTTGTGAAAGTTTCAAGCACACTGAAGAAAATATGATGAAAAACATTCGAATAGTGAGCAAGTCAACACGTTGCTAGACTCTCTCCCACCTTAGTGGAGCGTACAGGTGAGAATGCTAAAGTAGGAAAGAGCTGTCACTAACTACAAGCTTATGGACATCATCAATAAGCTTAAATCCTTCGAGTTAGACATGAAAAGAAGGTAATTCAACCAAACCATGATGCCTACATATGGTTTCACTCAAAATGTTGCCTTATTGTCTTTCACTGTTAGCTCTTCAGTGTAGACATCTCATGAAGGATGAGTGAATACTGGTGATTATTCTAAAGGTTGTGGGAGTGATGGGAGAGATCAAGCTAACTTGAAAGAAAATGTAAAACTACAATTCCATCCGAGACAATGGCATTGTTTGGTATGTTTGTTTAGAGTTATGAAGCTTTAGGGGAGTGGGAGTTGAAAGGAAAAGGGATAACGTTGAAGGATATGTATCAGGTCGACCTTGATGGTCTTGAAGAGACTGACATTCAATCTCAAATGACAATGTTGACACTTAGAGCTTGAAGATTCATGGAGCACACTGGAATAAAGAATTTCAGAGGTCAAAACTCTAACTCCAAACTAGGATTTGACAACTCTAAGCTGAGGTCTTTTAACTGCAAACAGTTGGGACACCTCAAACATGAATGTTTGTTGCCAATCATCACTGATCATAGTAATTCAGGAGTTCCATGACTAGCTTCAAATGGGGGAAAGAGGAAATGAGTCACAAAAAAACACAGTTTTGATTTCGAATTAGGATTGGAGTGCTAAGCTGATGAGACAAGAGAAGAAATTAACCAAATGTTGGTCGCTGAGATTGTGGAAGGAAAGAGGAAAGTGGATTGTGAGGATGAATTTGATCCGTTCAAAGAACTTAGAGATAAAGTTGAGGAGTCTGTGAAAGTGAAGGAGGATTAATGGTTGAATGAAAGTGAAGGTGGGGAGTTTGTGAAGGGGAAGGAGGATAAGAGATTGAAAGAAAGTCAAGTTGAGGAGATGAGGAAGGAAGGAAGTCAACCCACTGAGCAAAAAAAAAACATGATGATCCTGCCATTGTCAAGGAAAACTTGTTGAGTACTCATGTGTGCCAATGCGAGAAAGCCTTAGGAACAGAAAAGGTGGAGAGGCAATTCAGGATATGTGTTATTCTGCATGTAAAATCAAGTTATTTGGGGTTTATAAAGCTAATCATTTATTAATTGATAATGAAAAAGATTTAAAACGAATCAATAAGGAACTTAAAATAAATGAGTGTAAATATTTTGTGAAATTAAATGAGGCTTTGATAGAGATTGATCACTTAAAACGAATAGTTTTGGAATAAAATGTTGAGATTAACATTTTGACCGAAAGGGTTGCACTTGCTGAATTTAAAACGAGCAAACATCAGTCAAAACTCAATCAATGGACTATATCAATGATGTAACATGATGACTTATGTAAATTTCAAAGGGGGGCTAGGACTAAAACATGTTTGGAATAGAAAAATGTTCAAGTTTATCCTCTTCCTAGTACTTACTACTATTCTCCTATGCTTATTCCTCATCCGCCTAACGATTTGATCAAAATATATACTAACATATGTCTACAGGTCTATAAGGTGTGAACTTTAAGCATGTTCATGAGGACTACGATTCTGGACCGATTAGCGGGCTTGGATGCACTAGTCTTAGTACACCTGATTCTCAGCATGTTGTCTTAGATCATAAATCTAGTTTAAATTCGGTCTTTGTTTCTATTGAATCTGTAACGGACTCTGTCTCATCATGTTCTAGTGATGTTTCTGTTTCTTTTTTAAATTCTGTGAATTGTAAATATGCTACCTTTTCTGATTATGTTAATAGTATGCATGATTCCACCGTAAAAAGTAACAAGAAAAATAAATCTAATTGTTTTGAAAAATTCTTTTCTTAACCTATTCCATCTTTTTCCCCAACAAATATGTCTTTTTAAAATGAAAAGGAAACGTCATCATTCAAATCGAGTGCAAGTGATACTAGTACTACATGTATTCTAGATGACAATTCATCTTCTTTTGTATATAATCATTCCTTTTCAAATAAAAACAGACCTAGAGACATATATGAGACATACAGTGATGTTGATTGTAGATTGTCTGACTATGATAAGGAAATATATATTGATAAAATGTCTACCTTAATGCATAACAGACCTAAATTAAAACTACACTGTATTCGATGTGGTAAAGATGATCATGTAGTTAAACATTGTCTTGAGCTTCATCATAGACATGTTAATAGGAATCTATTTGAGAATAAGTTGAATCAATTGCTTAAAAGTTTCTTTTGTATGACAACTTTCCCTCCTAAACCCAAAGTTATTCAAACTTGGTTTCCTGTTTCACTTGGTTAATCTGTTCTCTGATGTTCATGCAGGAGTCATCCACTAAAGATGAAAACAATGTCTAGCATGTAGGTTACATTGCTTGACGAAACACATAGCGGCCCTAAAATATATCTTGCCCAATTATCAAATAATCAATGGAGGTTACATTGCTTTTGCCGGCAATGAGAAAGGAAGGAAAATGATTGGTCAAAGAGTAGAATCCAACAGAAAAGTCAACTATGTACCTGAGCTCGCGTTTAATCTGTTCAGTGTCTTTTAGATTTGTGATAAAGACATTTTGGTCTTGTTCAAGTCCAATGAATGTCCAGATGAGATGGTACTCATGAGAACGCCAAGAAAGAATGCCACATGGGTTCAAGGGAGTGAACGTCTACTATCACCTATCTTCTATCAAAATCTTCCACTTCTAAGTGTTTCTTATGACATCGCAGATTGGGCCACGTGAATTTCAAAAATATAAACAAATTAGTTAAAAACAATCTCGTTAGGGAATACCTTTAAAAGATTTCTCAATGGTTGAAAAATGTATGGCTTGTACAAAGGGCAAACAACATAAGAAACCACATAAGCCAAGACTCAAAAATAGCATATCTAATCCCTTCGAGTTGTTGCACACTAACTTGTTTGTCCCAATCAGCGTTAAATCAATTGCTAAAAAATCTTTCTGTCTTGTGATAACAGATGATTTTTCTAGGTACTCTGGGTGAGATTTCTTGCCCACAAGGGAGAGGCTGGTAACGAGTTGTAGAAGTTAATTCTTTCAATCGAGACGATAAGCATGAAGAAGGTTTTGGTGATCAAAAGTGACAACAATACTGAATTCCTGAATCGGAATTTTCATTCGTTCTGTGCTGCCAAGGGAATTTTAAGATAATTTAGTGTTGCGAGGACTCCTCAATAGAATGGTGTTGCTTAATGATAGAATCGCACCACCATTGAAGTTGCCCGTACAATGCTGATCGAATCCCCATTACCCATCATCTTTTGGGTGAGGGGGTGATTCGTGCTTCATATGTTCTGAACTGGTTGGTGATAGTCAAGGATTAAATGAAGACTCCTTATGAACTGTTTCATAAGAGAATGTCGTTAATTTATTTCTTTCGACCATTTGGGTGCTCGTGCACTTTATTGAATACATAGGCATAGAAGACAAAATTTGGTACCGTGTCTGATGAATGCTACTTCATCGGCTATTCTTCTTATCAAAAGGATTACCGGGTATATAACAAGAGAACACGTATTGTTCAAGAGTACTTCTATATTGATTGGCAAGAATCTAATTCCTCTGATGTTCTATCTGAACCAGCATGGTTCTGTGACTCCGATATGGAGTTTAAATCTTTAATATTCCGGTTTTCGATGATGATGTGTTTATCACCAATTTCAAACAAATATCATTCCCACAACTCCATTACCTGTCACCCCCTCAAGCTCCTCCAACCATATCTACAAATGATGTTACATCAGTTGATATTGAATTTTCTTTATCATCATTTGACCTTCCACCTCCACCTGCTTCTACATCCCTTCCCTTATCATCTACATCAACCTCATCTCAGCCTGTATCACCCATCTATCCAATTGATTATACCTTACCTTTACCCTCACCATCATCTACCCATTAACAACCCATTAGCCAACCGTCTCGAATTACCTTACCCATGCCCACTGATTCAAAACTTGAAAGATCATCCACATGATAACATCATAGGATCTATCACCGAGGAGTCCGGACGCGAAGTCAATCGGGTTTGATTAATGTTTCTCTATTCTCTTATTTTATATCCAAAATCGTCCCGAAAAATGATCATCCAGCTCTTTAGGACCCTTTCTGGGTTGAATCGATGAAATTAGAGCAGCAACAATTTAGAAAACTCAAATGTGGACCATTGCCAATCTTGCACCTAACAAATTCCAATTGGCACGAAATGGGTTTTTTGAACAAACCCAATGATCGTGGAATTATGGTAAGAAATAGTCAAGATTGGTGGTCCAGGGATTTTCTCAAGAAGAAAGAATTGACTACGCCAAAGCCTTTGCTCCTGACATCCATCTTGAAGCCATCTGAATCTTTCTAACTCATGCCACCCATAAGCAGTTCAAAGTCAATCAGATGGATGTCAAATGTGCATTCATTTATGGAAACATTGACGAGGAGAAATATGTGTGTCAACCACCAGGTTTTGAGGTTCCCGACTTTCCTGACAAAGTCTACAAGCTTGATAAGTCCCTTTATGGTCTTCATCAGGCACCCGAATCCGGTATGAGACTTTATCACAGTATCTCTTAGGCAATGGTTTTTCTCATGGCACTATCCATATGACTTTATTCAAGAAGGAAGTGGATGGTAAGATGCTAATTGTACAAGTCTATGTTGATGATATTATCTTTGGCTCCACTACTCCTAAGTTGTGTGGGGAGTTCGAGGAGGTAATATGTAGTTACTTTGAAATGTGCATGATGGGGTAGATATGCATTTATAAAATCCTTGCATTTGATAGTGTGGGGCCCAAAGGGTTATGTTACAAGGTAGAGTCTTCTTCTGAGGGTAAAAGTATTTCCAAAGGGTTTCTTCTTCTGAAGCCAATACTTAGTTCTGACGGTAAATAAGTTTACTTCCGAGAGTAAGAAGGTCTTTCGTGTGACACCCTACACATATCCCACATTGGCCGTGGATAGGAGAGATTCCTGGTTCATAAGGAATGTATGACTTATAACATCATCAACGTGTTTTGGGCGCATTGGCTGTGGATTATAGAAGAACACCATAGTTAAACATTCTCAGGTGGGAGCAATCCATGGATGGGTGACCTCCTTGGGAAGTTTTCACTAAGGCAACCAAAAGCAAATCCATGAGCTCCTCGTGGGCAAAGCGGACAATATTGTTGATATGAGGGACTGGGTGTTGCATATTGGCATCAGAGCCAATGGTTATAGCAAACTAAAACAAATATTCATTTCAGTTGCATTGCATTTAGACTATAGCCTGATGCCTTGGTTACATGCATATAGACACGTTTAGCTTCATTAGTTTGCCTTGTCTAATTGTTATACTTGTTTGGGATTTTCCTGGTTTGATATACTCTTATGAGCGTTCGGCTACACGAATGGCATAATCATCTCTTCATTCTATGTTTACGTGAAAAAGGCCAGTTCATCTTGATTTCTCGCTATTACCTCATGTTTCTTCGTACAAGTGACTCTAAGTTGTTGTGAGTCACGAGAATCTTATTTACGAATTACTTGTACCATACCTTTTACATTATACCTCTCGAAATTGGATACAATACCATTGGTACCTAACTTGGATGGTTCATTAGGAGCATGTTCTGTCTCCTATTGTATATGTTTCACAAAATAGGGTTGCGTTTGCCAAACCTTCTTTACCCACCTTGCCACTTCTCTGTCTTGTGGAACATGTAATAGCTATACTGGTGGCTACTATACACATTACGAGACAACTTATCAAAATTTTCTTACGATAATGCTATTTACCTATTTGACTTGAGCGCATCAATGATTCCTTGGTCAAGTGAATGTTTCCTCAATCGATTCTTTCGTGCAAGTTTGGTTAATTGACCCTTAATTTAAGAAATATATCTTTGACACCCCTATCATTAATAACACTCTGTACTTGATAATGTATGTTAGCTCGGATAGGAGGAACCAGGGGTGAACATGCATAGCAAATTACCAATACGGGTGCACACGTAATTGTAATTTGTCGTGCATGAGAAGTCTGGCAAACTCTATCGGATGATAATAGTCATAGTTAGTACAAAATTTCATTTCTATACTTTAGGGACACGAGAGTCTTAATCAATGTAAAACATTAATAAGTTTATGGAATCAATGCTTCATCTTCACTCATATGAAAGTTTACATCCATCTTGAACTTTAATGGGGTTTGTATTATGACAATAGTCAAAGTCCTTATGAAATGTTGCTCGTTTTAGCAATTTATTTGTTGTGTGATACTATTTATTTAATATGTGCATAATCTTCATGAAAGTTACATAAGAGTAGTGGTACTCTATGCGCATGTATTCTTTGTTCATTGGGTTAATCTGAAAAATTAGAGTCTTGGCCGTTTAAACGTTCCAATATTCGTTTCCTTTGGTATTTATCATGTTGAGCATAAGTTACTTGTGTTTGTTCCTCGATGGCGGGATTTAAATTGAATTTTCCTAGTTAACTGTCTTTCACGTAAGGTCAATTAACAAAGTGTCTTACGACGACCCCCACTGTTTCATCTCTGAGTTTACACTATAAGCAACAAGTGCAACTATCATCACCATTGGCTATGTAATGAGGACATCTAAGAGCAATCTGAAGAAAAAAATTGGTCATGCCATCAAGAGCTGCCGCGTGAACATCTTGATAAAGTCTCCACAACCTCAAGTAGCATAGAAGGGATGTTACAAGTAAGTCAAACCGGGCACTTCAAGGGGAATTTCCCAAAGCTAATGAAAAACAATGGCGGTGGTAATGCTGTTGAGAACTACAATGGCAATGACAATGGTAATGGAAATGGTGATGTCAAGGGTATAGCCTTTGTTATTGGTTTAGGTGAGGCACGTAATGATCCCTCTACTATAGCTGGTGAATTCCCTACCAATGGTTGTTTTGCCTCTATGCTATTTGATTCTAGTGCTGATAGGAGTTTCATTTTGCATAAGTTCAGTCATTTGCTAGATGATAATTCTGTAGCCCTAGATACGAATTATATAATAGAAATAGCAGACGGTAAGATCATCGAGTCTTCTCGTATATACAGGGGTTGTAAGATTAGTCTATATGGGCAAGATTTTGACAATGATCTACTATCTATTACACTCGGTTGCTTTGATGCTGTTCTTGGCATGGATTGGTTATCTGAGAACCAAGAGGAAATAATTTTTCATGAGAAACTCGTCCGACAATCTTTGCCTAATTGAAAGATACTCACCGTGGAAGGCAACAAGAGTTGTGCAGTGCTTGGTATCATGTCATACATGAAGGCTCAGACGTTTTTTAGGAAAGGGCATTTGGTAATTTTAGCCCTAGTTACTAAAAAAATTTGGATTCTTTATGCCCAAGACTTGACAACATTTACAACACACACACTCCATCTCTCCCTCTCTCATACATGCAAAAAACAAGAAGAACAAACTCTCTCTGTAGATACATGTGTACCTAGTTTATGAGCTTAATGTAAAATGTCTTTCATGTCTTACGTATATGTAATGAATGGGTATGAATGAAATAAAATGTGTGGTTTACGCTTATAATGTTTAATATTTCATTGATTATTGTGTGTTAACGCATATTGAACTAACTATATAGGTTTGGGGTTGTTTACATAGTTCTTAGTCAATAATGATTGAGAAACGTGCTTAAACTTAATCGTGTGAAGTTCTTATTTGAATGGACCATGTTAATGGACCATACGCAGGAATACTTCATGCTAATGAACCAGTCGCATGACTGAACCCGGAGACTGGATCAGTCGCACGATTGTAACAAGAGATTTACTCAGTCGCACCATTGAATCTTCAATCGTGCGGATGGATCAACCGCATGCTTCAATTGCACGACTGAACCATGCTGGCGGGGTTTTAGTAAGAGTGATATTCTTACTGAGAATCAAATATTATAATCAATTCAACGATTGAGTGGCGGAAATAAACAATCGAAGAACAATCAAGCAAGAAAAATTACTCATAAATTCTGTTTGTATTGATATATCAATGTTGACAAATTACAGAGAATAATTACAACAAAATCCTCTATCTATCAACCGTCACCTCAATACGAGGTAAACTATTCTATTTATAGACAAGACAAGATGCCTTTACAAAATGACTAAACTACCCCTGACCTATTACATCAGAAACTAGTCTATGTCTTGATCCGCATCTCTGCTTGTTCATCCGCATTGACAAATGCGGATGAGATAATCTTGATCCACATTTCCACTTGATCATCAGCATTAGTAAGTTGGTCATCCGCATTGATTAATGCGATTGTGCGCATTTGGTTGGTCATCCGCATTTGTCAATGCGGATGATCAAAGTCTTGTCCGCATCTTCTTTTGTTCTTCCGCATTAGTCAATGCGGAAGAGTAACTTGTTCAGCATAAGTATTGTGTCTTCCGTATTAGTTAATGCGGAAGAGTAAACACTTGTCCGCATCAGATTTTTGTCTTCCGCATTGACTAATGCGGAAGATAACACTTGTTATTTTTCTTGCATATCATCATCAGCATTGCATCTTGGACTTGTGGGATTCCAGCTGAACAATCATAAATTCCCCTATTGATTTGGCATGTATGATCCTTTCAGGGTGCAACAATACTCCCCCTAAGGATTATACAACCTAGTCTTCCTTAATGTTTAGGAGGTGATTGATATTGGGAAGATTCAGCTTGGTCTTCAGGAGGTAGTATGAATGCTAATTTGGTGGGATCCAAAATGGCCTTGATCATGTTTGCAATATCAGTTGCTTCGGACATCCTGTCTCTACTCAACACATGTATTTTCATTCTGCTCATGTTGTAGATGGCTTCCATTGGTAACTTTTTCAGAAAAATCGGTTCCCATATGGAGATTGTTGAAAGACCATCTCCATGAATCAATAAACTCCCTCCCACATCCACTTCAAGCTTCACAATGTTTCCAAGTTGAAGAGGTGTTTTCTTCTTCTTTCTTTTGTCTCTTTTAATCTTTATTCTGTCATAAGCCAGTTTCAACAACTTGATGCATTTCAAAAAGAAGAGCATTTCTTGTTCACCCAATTTGTTTTTTAATTTCCTGAAGTGCCTGGTATAAATGTAGTGGATGTATGATTCATCAAGTAGTCTTACTTCATATCCACTGAAAAGTCTAATGTCAGCTCTTTCTTTTCCTCCCCACTTCCTTTCTATCACCAGCTCATATGTTTTCTCATCATAGTACACATTTGAGATAGGAATGGAATAATGAGTATCAGACACTACTTTCCTCTTTAAAGACTCAGTTGGCTTTACCTTCAACTCAGGGAATACTATTTCTTCTGCTTCCACCTTTTTCTTCTTTTCCAGGGGATTGACAAATGTTTTATCTTTTCTTAAGCAAATTGTCTTTAATGAATTGAAGCTGTTTGTCCTTCTGAACATCTTAAGTATATTCTCAAATTCATATCCCCTGAACATAGCTGCATGATTAATCAGTTGAAGTTGAGCTAGTTCCATCAAATCATGAATCTCAAGGGCATTTACCAGAGCTGAGTACTCTGTGAAGAATTGTACTAGCCCAGAGATTCTCTTCACCATGAACATGTTCCAGGTGCTATCATACGTCCATGCTATTATCTTCTGACCTATCTTCTCCTTGGGAGTAGATACCCCTCTGATCAGTTCAGCAGTGGTCAGTCCTTGTTGCAGCTTCAACTGTGATGGTTCTGCAAACCATTTAGGATATTTGTGGGGTATCGTGGCAAGTAGTTCTTGATCTTTTATGCTTAGCAACATGTCTTCAGCTGACATTCTGTTTCTGGGTTTGGTCTTTATCAATTCTTCTTCCAATTTCTTTAGTTTATCTTTCTTTTCATTGATCAATTGAAGTGTGGCAGCCCTTAATGAATTTGTCTTCATGTTGGCAATCTTTCTTTTTGTGAATCCCTGACTTAAAAGATATTCCTTCCTTTCCTTATAAGACATGTTATAAGGATCAGGAAATAATGATTCATGAGATGAGGTTGATTTCTTCATTTGTGAAAGCTTTTGTAGAGGACCCCTTCTTGGTAGTGGAACTTCATACCTTGTGGGTTCTTCAAGGATGAGTCTTTGTGCTTTGGAGTGTCCTTTATCATTGTCTTCTCATAGTCGGTGTCTACTGTTGGATCAAGCAACAACTTCACTTTCTCTTCCTCCTCTTTCATTTTCTCATAAGTCATTGTAAACACTTCATCAGGATCATAGCCTTGATTGATCAAGAACATGGCTTTAATCATCAAGTCATCAGTTTGAGCTTTGGTTACCATGTCTTCATCAGCAATTTCTCCTTCTTCTAAATCAATTGTTCTGGCCAAATGTTTCAACTGAGCTTCTGCCTGCTCATGTTCTTCCAAGAATTCAGCAATTGCTGCTAAACTCCTTGGGTGATCTTTTTGTTTCTTTCACGATTCTTCTTCAGTTATTGGTCTTTTGCCTTTAGCCTTTTCTGCCAAATACTTCCTCTTTCATGAGTAAGTTTGAAGTTGAGGGCTAGAGGTTTTAATTTGTTCTTCTAGTTTAGGGACCTTTTTTGGTGTGCTTGGTTCTTGATCCATCATTTCACTTTGTTCAGGTACAGTTTCTTCTTTCCTTTCTTGTTCATATCTTTCTTTTAGTTCCTCTTTTTGTTCTTCTGTTAATGATATGGCAGAAACAATTTGCAGAGACAATTCCTTTTCCAATGGCACTCGTGATTTAGGAATGAATACAATAGGCTCTGCCTTAGTTCTTTGATTGTTTATGAACTCCCAAAAGTCATCATCAATGTTGAATTGTTCAGAAGCAAAACTATCCAAAGCACTAAAGAGTTCTTCAAATTCACCCTTTTTTGAGTTTGAATGGCCAGTGTTTCCAGAATACACTACCATGTCTAAGCTCTGGTCTTTAATCTCAGTTTCACTTTCATCATCCACCTGTTCTTCATTCTCATCATCATTCTTTTGTTCTTCTTTTTGATCATCATCCTTCACATCAGTTCTTTTAATCATCATTTCAAGCTCGGATATTCTTTTGTTCTTGCTCTCGATTTCTTTTTCGAGTTTTGAGATGATATCAGCTTGTTCTTCTATGATGTTTTCTTGTTCCTCCATGGCAATAGTTTGTATTTCAAGAGTGTTTATATGACCACTCACTTCTTCTCTTGAATGTTTCAGTGCAGCTTTTAGATTTTCAATCTCTTGGCTTGTTCCATTCTTTCAACTGCATGTTTTTCTTTAAGATCTTTCAATTCTCCTTCTTTCTCATCAAGTTCCAGAATTATGTCATTTATAATTCTTGCTCTCCTGTTTAGTGTTCGTTCCATCCTTTCTACTTTGAGTAACAACTCAGTTATTAATTCATCTTTTTCATCAGGCCTATTGATGTTTGATTCAGCATAGCTCTCAGAAGGAGCAGCCTCAGAAGGTTCATTTACAGCTTTGATTTGATCATGATGATCCTCCTCATCAGAAGATGATTTGGATGCACTTGTTGATCCTTCTGGTTCAGCAGCGTGATCAATTGATGATGGTAATGGTTGGTAAGGAGGAATAGGAGATTGGTATGGTGATATAGGAGATTGATGTTGTGGTGATGTAGGTGTAGGTTGAGTGATCATAGGTGGTGTTTGGTGTGGTGAAGGAAGTGATGATGATTGTGGTAATGTTTGAAGAGATGATTGAGTAGAAGGTTATGGTATTTGTTGTGGTGATGGCATTGGTGATGGTATTGGGGATGTTATTGGTTGTGGTGTTAGTGATGGTATAGGTTGTGGTATAGGTTGTGGTATTGGTGGTGGAGGTGATGGTATAGGTGATGATGGTATTGGTTGTGGAGGTGATGGTATAGGTGATGGTATTGGTTGTGGTTGACCTGCTTGGAGTATTTGTTCAAACATCCAAGGAAGAAGGGGTGAAGGGGCACCACTGTAGAAGTTCCTTGGGTCCTTCTTCTTGATGTACTTATAGGATCTTGCATCATAATGAGTAATGTTAAGTACTGGTCCTTCATTAGCAATGTCATGAAATGTCTTATTGATTAGACATTGAATGAATCAGGGATACATTAGAAATTTGTATCTCAACCCTTCTTGAATGTTGGAGATTAGGCCATTGAATACATATGCTGACATGTTAAATCTTCTGTTGGTACAGAGAGCACAGATTGTAGAAGATGTGAGGACTGGAATGTCATTCCATCCTGTTTTCCTTTTTGATAGACAATGTTGGAACATATTAATTAGGAATCTCCAGGGTAGATATACTAATCCTTTGACTATCTATTTGGCTTCATAGCTCCCTTCATAACCAATGTAAGGGAAAAATGTGGTTATCTCCTCATCACCCAATTCAAGAGGATCATCTACATTGTCATTGAATTGAAGACATCTTCTAACTGATTCTTCTGTGATCCTTAGTGTGTGTTAGTGTTGATCTTGCCAGTAAGAGTTTTCACTCTATTTTCTTCAACTACTTCAGCTGATTCCCAGAAAGAGCTGATGGGATTCTAACTGATTCTTCTAACCGCTGACGTTATGCAGCTTGCTCCATGTAAGGTTTGCCATGTAATCTGCACAAGAGACATATGTGTTAGTTCACAATTTTGACTTTAATTTTGCTTTGATTTGTTAATGTGACTTTGATTTGTTTCACACTTTTCTTTTTCACATTGCTTTATTTTTCTCAGTAAACATGGTTGTCATGGTTTTCATTATTAGTTGAATTCCTATCAATTTACATGTTTATTAACATTGAAAATGTGTATTACATCACTTAATGATTTAGATTTTGGTGTTCTTCAATAGTTTTTTTTAGTTTATCATTCGATTTAGGGTAACCGTTCGAGACTTAGGTTTTGGTTTCAAAATCTGTTGAAGTTATACCTTATCTTTGAAACGACTGCTGTTCTGAATCGATGACAAGAGTGTTAAAAGATGAAACACAACAAAATCTTTGAATGTTTGTGATGATGATGATGAATGATGGTGGTGTACTGTAGTTTTACGCTCGTCTCCCTATAAGTTCTCTCAAATTTGAAAAGTATTAAATGACCTGTTCGGATTCCTTTAAATAGTCAAATAATACAATTTGAAAAATTTTACAAGTTTACAAGCAGATACAGTCAACATTATACCAAATGTTGAAGGTTAATTTGTTTGATTTTCGTGATCCGCATTTGTTAACTATAGCATATGCGGAAGACGAACTTTTGACATTGACAGTCCGCATTTGACTACTTTTGGTCATCCGCATTTGTGGCTGTAGCTAATGCGGAAGACTTAATTCTTGACTGACTATCCGCATTACTCTACTGTTACAAATGCATTTGATTTTATTCTATCCGCATTCGGGCACTGTTGCAAATGCGGAAGTTAAACTTGAAATTTTGGCTATCCGCATTTGTGTTGTATTAAATGCGGAAGAACAACATTGTAACAAATGCGGTTGAGTTGCTTGTACACAGTAGCAAATGCGATAGAACAAAGTCAATCAGCATTTGTGCAACTACAGCAAATGCGGTTGACAAGTCAACACAGCACTATAGCAAATGCGGTAGAGACCTGTTCATACGCATTTGTTAACTGTTTCAAATGTGGTAGAGTGAATTTCAAATTCACTTCACACACTAATGCGGTAGAGTAAAATCATTGTCCGCATTAGTTTCACATCAAAAAAATATTGTTACCCGCATTAATTACATGCATGGGTTACCTTCACCCGCATTAACTAATGCACTTACCTGCATTAGCTTTTGAACTTAATCAAAAGTTAATGTGATTGAATTGATTATTCATCTTGTTAAGAGGTGTCCTTGATTGATTTTTCTTATGAAGTTGGATGTCGAAGTTGTCAATTCTTGCTTGGATTGACTTGTATGTCACAACTAATACAGGTTTCCCAATTTTGACAGATCTTGGGCTTATCATTCTTCTAAGAATCTGCATAAGCTGAGATATAATGGTAAAACTTATTGCAACAACACCAACTAAAACTCTTTTTGTTTTGTTTTTCAAAATTAAGTTAATAAACAAAAATTTAGACTTACTCAAACCTTTTAATTACTCCCCTAAAGTTTATATCCATATTTGGAGAGAAACTTTATATATTTAAAAGTTTTTGAATATTATTTTGATTAATATTAATAATGAAGAGAAAATTCTCTTTGTTGGGATCATATCAATCTTTCACTACACATGTGCATATGTCTTTAATTCATCACTGCATGTATCTTTTCTTCCAAGTTGAGCCTACCAACATATCTGGTAAGTCACTTCAGTCTTTTACATTTTGAAATTAAGCACAGTGAATGATATAACGACTGTAATTATATCATTTCCCATGATTCTTTTCTTCATATGACTTGATTTCTTTTTGTGGGGTTTTCTGATGTTTTAAAATATTTTTGATGTTTCTCAAAGTTTTACTCAAGGTTAATCAAGCCAATTGACTGAACCAAAAATTCAAACCTACTAGGTTCAAATGCCTTGGTAAACAAATCAGCTAATTGATTTTCTGTTGGTACTTGAATTAATTTGATTAAACCATTTTCAGCACAGTCTCTCAAAAAATGATATGTAATTTCAATATGTTTTGTTTTTGAGTGCTGAACTAGATTATTAGTTATAAAGACAGCAGCTGTATTGTCAATAGAAATTGGTGTATGCAAAAAGTTAAAACCATAATCAAGCATCTGGTTTTGAATCCAGAGAACTTGAGAGCAACATGCTGAAGCAGCAATATATTCAGCTTCGGCTGTGGACACACACACATTTGTCTACTTCTTGCATTGCCAGGATACGGGTCTGGGACCAAGAAATTGACAACCGCCAGAAGTGGATTTTCAGTTGAAGTTGCATCCTCCATAATCACTATCTGTGTAGGCATTGAGATTAAATTATCCTTCCTTTGGATACCATAATCCGAGAGCTGGTTTGCCCTTCAGATATCTTAATATCCTCTTGACTGCGTTCACATGTGATTCTTTTGAATCAGATTGATATCTAGCGCACACACAAACACCAAACATAATGTCAGGCCTACGGGCTGTTAGATACAAAAGTGAACCTATCATTGATCGATAGTGAGTTTGATCCACTGATTTGCTTTCAGGGTCAGGTCCAATCTTCACTTTAGTATCTACAGGAGTTCTGATAGACTGACAGTTAGCAAAGTGAAATTTCTTCAGCATTGTTTCTACATATTTTGATTGATTGATGAAGATTCCATCTACTGTTTGCTGGACTTGCACTCCCAGGAAGAATGTGAGTTCCCCCATAGCACTCATTTGAAACTATGAATGCATAAGATCTTCAAATTCTTTGCAGAGTTGTGTGTTTTTCGGGCCAAATATAATGTCATCCACGTAGATCTGGACTAACAGCATGTTTTTTCTCTTTTTCTTCTGAAGAGAGTCTGATCAATCTTTCCTCTTTCATACCCATGTTCAAGAAGAAAGGATGATAGAGTCTCATACTAGTTTCTTAGAGCTTGATGAAGACCATACAGAGCTTTGTCAAGCTTGTACACTTTGTGAGGGAAATCTGGATCTTCAAAGCCAGGTGGTTGACTTACATAGACTTCTTCAACAATCTTTCAATATAAGAAGGCACACTTTACATCCATTTGATAAACAGTAAATTTCGTGGATGCAGAATATGCGAGAAAGATTCTAATTGCTTCTAGTCTGGCAACAGGAGCAAACACCTCGTTGTAGTCTATTCCTTCTTTCCTGAGTGTATCCATGTGCCATTAGTCTTGCTTTATTTCTGATGACTATACCTCTATCATCTGTCTTGTTCCTGTACAACCATTTGGTACCGATAAGGTATTGTCCTTCGGGAAGATCTACCAGCTGCCATACTTCTTGTTTCATGAATTGGAGCAATTCTTCCTGCATTGGTTCAATCCAACTATTGTCTTGAAGCGCCTCTTTGATGTTTTTAGGTACTGTTTGACATTTGGGTACTGTTTGACATAGAAAGCATGAGAACAAACAGATGTTTGCAATACTTGACTTGCTTCATGTCACCCTCTCATTAAGATCACCAATAATGGTTTCAACTATTGGATGATTATTGTGTATTCTTGAGGTGGGAATGATGTCACTCGCAATAGTTACATCAAGATTGGAGACATTTAGTTCATTATGGTCAGAGGCACAATCATCTTGTATTGGTGTTGAATTATGAAGATTGTCAATTTCTGTTTCAGTAGCTGCTACATCTTCAGCAGCACTGAGGTTGCTTGTATCATTTGAAGTACCTTGAGTTTCTTCTGGATGAGAAGCCTGTTTTTGATTTCTGATCTCATGTGACAAGTCATCTGAGTGAGATGGTACCAAGCTAGGACCTTCTTCAGAGGAAACACTAAGGTTTTATGACAAGTGTCTGATGGGATCAGCTTGAAGAGGAACATCTTCATTCATATGTTCGTCAGATGTAGGTGGGATCAATGGATAATTTTATCTTCTTTATACATTTGACAAAGTGTCACCTGAATATATATTTCCTGCATCAGACAAGTGAAATTGGTCAAATGATTTAGTAAAAGTGTCAATATCAAACAACCAATCAGGACCATTTGTAGATTTGGAAACGAATGTTCCTTGAATTTAACATTTGTGGATTCATCAATAATGTCCAGTCTAGGATTGAACACTCTATAAGCCTTTGAGACGGAAGAATAACCTACAAAAAATCCTTCATCAGACTTAGATGAAAATTTTCCCAAATGATCACGGGTGTTTAATATTGAGACTGGACAACCAAATGATTTGAAGAATCCAATGAATGGTTTCCTTTGAAATATCAGTTCATAAGGTGGCATGTTACGTTCTTTAACAATGAGAGTTCAATTTTGCACAAACACGATGTGTTAACTAGTTCTGCCCAGAAGGTGATTGGCAGTTTAGCATCGGCTAGCATCGTTCTTGCTTCTTCAATCAGTGTTCTATTTCGCCTTTCAGCTACCCTATTTTGTTGAGGAGTTCTTGCTGCACTGAATTGATGAGCAATGCCTTTGGTTGCACAAAAGGAACTCGTATTTTCATTTTTGAACTCAGTTCCATTATCACTTCTTATTATTTTGACCTTAAGATAAAGTTGATTTTCAATTTTTGTGATCAATTCTTGTATGATTTAGGATGCTTCGTTTTTATGAAGTAGGAAGAACGCCCATGTGAATCGAAAAAAGTCATCAATGATCACTAAATAATACCGTTTCTTTCCTATACTCATTACATGAGTTGGTCCAAATAGATCCATGTGAAGTAACTTCAATGGAGTATTGTTAGTGTTAAGCAGCATGGTTTTGTGAGACGATTTGTGTTGTTTTTCTTTGAGGCACGCTGAGCATTGATCAATAAAATTGAATTCTTTTTGAGGAAGACCAATGATGTGGTTTCATTTGACTAACTTGTTCATATTTTTAAAGTTAGTGTGCCCCAAACATTTATGCCAATGTTGTGACTCATCAAATGATGCTTTAGACAAAAGACATGTTTCTTCCTTAGGTGATTGAGAACACAGGTTCAAGACATATGTATTATTCTTCTTTGGAGTCTTTAAGACAACCCATTCTTCAGAGATCTGAAATCCAGGTTTTAGAATGTAGCAGTGAGTGTCTGTAAAGTGAGTGGAATATTTTTTGTCGTAGATCTGAGACACTCTTAGCAGATTGAAATTTAGTTGTTCACAGTAATTCACTCTGTCAAAGCTCAGCATCCCGTTTGTCACAGATCCTTCTCCTATAATTCTACCACCTTCTTAATCTCCACCAAATCCATAGTAGTTCCTTGTATGTACTTGAAGTCATGAAGAAGGGAACGATCTCCAGTCATGTGTCGGGAGCATTCACTGTCTACGTACCATAGGCTATTAGACCTGTGTGGATGAACCTACAAGCAAAAAGAACTAATTAGAATGAGGAACCCAAGTCATGCTAGTCTTGGGGTTCCCGTTCCTATTCACTGTCTTCTTTGATTTGATCAGCGAGTTTGTGATTATGCTCTCTATACCCTCGCAATTCACTAATGCATTTTTCACTACAATGGTTAGATTTTACCTCAGTAGGCATTGGAGATGGTCCATCATTGATGTGAGCCATAAGAGTATGATTTTGAAATTGAGGCTTGAGTTCCTCTGCATACACACTCCAGTCACAAACTCCATCTTGTTTTATTACAAGAGCACTGACTAAAGACTGACTGCTTCCATGAGCTTGATTTGTTAGTTGGGGTGGATTCTGATATGATTGGTGTTGATGATATTGCTGCTGTTGATTGTTGGAGTGGAAGCTTGAGTTAGGCTGTGAGGATGATTGGCCTGAAGAGTTCCTTTGATAGTTGTTTCTCTTGGGGGCATTGCACTCTCTTGAGAAATGGCCAGCCATGCCATAGTTAAAGCATTTGACTTTGGATTTATCATATCCAAGTTTTGTATTCTCATTCAGACTTAGCTTTCTTCCTTTTCTGAAGAATTTCTTAGCTCTCAATGCAATCATGGCCATTTTCTACTGTAGATCCATTTATTCCACATCATCTGGATCAATTTCCTTCATATCTTCTTGAATGAGATGAGAAGAAGTGAGTCTTCCTCCCAAGTAGGCTTCAAATCTTCCAACAAAAGCATTGTAAGTTGCATTTTGTTCTTCTGATCTTGAGTCTTCAGGATTGGTTTGAGGAACAGTATTGACTCTGGGAGGTTGAGGAGCAGCAGTGACTCTAGGAGTTGAGATGAGGTTGAAGGATGATTGATTGGTGGAGTTGCAATGAACCTAGTATTGTTCACTTGATCTCTAGATGAGATAACATCATCCTGCTCAGTGATGAATGCATTTTCCACAGAATGAGATTGTCATGGAAATTTGTAAGCCTCAATTACTCTAGGTCCACCAAGATTTCTGCTTCTTTCATCAAGTTCTAAAACTTCAATTTTCGCTATCATGATGTCTAGAGTAGTACTCTCAAGATCAAGAGTATTTTTCAGCATTGTTACATTCTGTTTCCAGCTTTCAGGGAGACTGTGAAGCATCTTTTTGTTTAATTCTTTCATTTTCTAAGTGACTCCCATGATTTCCAAGTCATTTACTAACTATACAAATCTGTGCAGTTGCTTAGAGATTGATTCTCCCTTGGTGTCGTTTAATGTTTCATACTGATTAACAAGCTTGTTTTGTTGATTTTAGCCACTTCACTGCTTCCTTCACACATAATTTTGAGTGCATCCCACATAGATTTTGTAGTTCCATACTTCTCCAGTCTTTATAGCACATCCATCTTGAGTTCTTGAGTCGGAATTGAGTAGGCTTTGAGGTCTATCTTGATTTTCTTGTAGTCTTCTTCATCTAAGGTCAGATCTTCAATAGGTATTCTAGTAGTTCTGTATATTATAGCTTGATCTGCAGATAGAGTAACAGGAATGTGTGGCCCCTTGCATATTGATATCCAGAAATCAGGATCTACACCTGTGATGTAATTCCTAAACCTGATCTTCCACTGTTTAAACTCATATTTATGTTTAAGCATTAGAGGTTTAGGTGTATGACCAAGTTCTGAGTAGCTGTTAGAATCCATTTTTAACTACGTGTTTAACTTGTATAATATAGATTTAGATGATTTTATGATTGATTAGTCCAACTTAGTCCAAACAGTTTCACTGAATTCAGAAATAGATCTGTGATGATACTTAGTTTCTTGAGTTTCTTGGTGTTGTGAGTATTTTGATGAGTATGTGTTGACAAGAGTAATTTCTCTTGTTTAATGAGTAGAGAATATGATATACTCTACTACCAACTCGATTACCAGATCAATCGAATTCTATTCAGTTCTTTCGCAGAACTAAAAAAGAATCGAGAGCCAATGCTCTGATACCAATTGACTAGGGTTTAGTAAGAGTGATATTCTTACTGTGAATCGAATATTGTAACCAAGTCAATGATTGAGTGGCAGAAACAATCAATCAAAGTACATTCAATGCAAGAAAAATTCTCATAAATGCTTTTGTACTATATATGAAAGTTGATAAATTACAGAGAATAATTACAACAAAAATTCTCTATCAATCAGCCGTCACCTCATGTACGAGGTATCTATTCTATTTATAGGCAGACAAGATGCCTTTTAAAAAATGACTAAACTACCCCTGACCTATTACATCAGAACTAGTCTAACTTGATTAGCATTACATCAGAACTAGTCTAACTACCCCTGACCTATCACATCAGAACTAGTCTTCATCTACATCTTTGCTTGTTCATCCGCATTGACAAATGTAGATGAGCTAACTTGATTAGCATTTCTTCACTTGATCAACCACATTAGTATGTGGTCATCCGCATTGCTTAATGCGGGTGAACAAATACATGTGCACATTTGTTTGGTCATCCGCATTTTTCAATGCGGATGAGCAAAGTCTCGTCCGCATTTACTTTGTCTTCCGCATTAGTCAATGCGGAAGAGTAAGTACTTGTCCGCATCTATTCTTGGTCTTCCGCAAGAATAAATACTTTTCCGTATTTGTTCTATGCCTTCCGCATTGACAAATGTGGGAGACAATACTTTATTTTTCTTAGCAGATTCTTCATCCGCATTACTTCTTGGACTTAAGGGATTTCATCAGAACAATCATCAAAACACCCATAGAGTTGGCATGTATGATCCTTTCAAGGGTCCAACAGGATTTAGCACCAAAATTCATGGAAACCATAATATTTTAGTAAGTTATGTACTATAAGATCTGAAAGAGTTGAAAAAGTGATCAAACGGGGTTTTAACGGGTCAAATTCGGTTAAAAACGCGTTTAAACTAGTAAAACTTAAAAGGTAGACTTTCACCAAAATGGAGCTTGAAACGCATCTCTAACAGATAAAAAACCTTATATAAAGTCATTAAAATGATGTTTAATGAATCTAAGATCATTAATATAGAAATCAACACTTAACCATTAAAAACCTTCGGTTTTACCGTAGCCGGTAACGTGAGGCATGAAAATTTATAAAACGGACATAAATTCTGAAATCTCGGGAGAAAATTACTTAAAGTCAGCTACCTAACTTTAAGAAACTAATATTTGGGCATAAAAGACATTTTATGCAAGAAATCAAACTTTGGGGTACAAATTGTAAATTTTGAAACTTGGAGGACTAAACTGTAATTTTTTGCTAAGCTTCTAATAACCGATCCCTTGAATTAAGAATCACTTAAAAGACTCAAACTAACTTATATAAGTGATTTAACATGCTAAATCAAGTATTCTTTCCTAGGAACCCCAACTTTCTATAAAAGGAAACTTTTTAAATGAAGACTTAGAAATTCAAATGCTATGAAGATTCTAATCTCATGACACATCTTATGCATCTCCATAACCCTAGAATTATTGGATTAACACTTAAAATCTTATTGATTACGGTGCTAGATTTGAGACTTTCCCAGCACACGCAGCGACCCTTTTGCTTGAATTCTAAGGTGAGTTTAAGTGTTTCCCTTTTTACTACTGCTTTGGGGTGAAACATGCTCTGTTATTTATGAACTATAATTGTGCTTTACTTGGTGATTGTATGTGGGATTTATGGTTACCTTTAGATACTTATATCATGATCATTAATTCTTTCATGAACCGCTTGTTTTATATGGCCAGATCTATTTGGGGAATCCCCCACACACAATGGCTTCCGTTCTAGAAAGGGTAACCCACTGAGATCCTGAGGGGTCGTTTGTGGCATTTTATAGGTTTTGTTAAGAAACTATGGTGAACCATCTGGGCAGGTATGGTACACTCGTTTGGGGCTCAGTTCTTCATTCGGGAATAGCCGGTTAAACACAACTTTTGAAGAGGCCAACCGGGACTAAGTGCGGGGTTGATTATGATTCTCCCGCAATGTTGAAACTATGATTCATTCCTTTTTATCAAATGAGGATTTGTTAAGTCTGTTTTGTTTTTAAATTTTAAGCACTTGAATTCACCAACTTTTTAGTTAACACAAATTTCTTTTTGAGCATGTTTCAGGTAATTATGAAGAGATCCTAGCTGTTCTGAAGACCTAGACGTATCCCCATGACCATGGCATGGCTTGTTTTACTTAATGAACAATCTGAACAATTTTACATTTCTATTGACAAATACAATTTGTTCCTACGTTGTTTGGATAACTCATTTAGGGGCTGGATCTATTTCTAGCCCTGATATCTTTTGAAAACTTTTAATGCCATGTGATGTTTTTCCCTTATGCTCTTATGATGGTTTGTTTCCGTAGCCATATGTGGTTGCTAGTCTGTGATGTCCCACCCTACCTGGGCCCGGGGGTGTGACACATTGGTATGGGAGCCAAAGGTTGTATAGAAGTCGGGAATACCATAGTAGACCCTAGGCTACAACCCTGATATCCTAGGACTGTCCTTGTGGGAATTGTTGGGAAGATCTGGTTGGATAAATTGATGATTACACTTGATCAATGTAATAATAAATTTACCGGACGCGTAATTTCCATCACGGACCTTTAGGTAATGATTGGACTTTTTCTGATTAACATTGATGATTTTGAAACTTATTTTAAAAAAGGGGATTTAAGTGATTTCTATGATGAACTATGTTATCCGATACTATTTAAAGAGACTATTAATTTGGGTAACACGGACAATGATATGTTGGAATAACATATGCTATTGCCATCACTACTATTACTAGTATTTTTATTACAATCATGAGCTATGAGAAACCAAATTACTCATGATGTATTCCTTACAGGATACAACAGTTATGGCTGATCAAGGTCAGGCGCCTGCTCACCCTGATAGTGAGACCACTCCTATTTGGACCCTTAGAAGGGCAAAGCCTCAGGCAGAGTATGAGGCATATCTCCAGAGGTGCGGACACCCAGGATGGATATCCGTCACGTTAGATGACACTGAAGCTTCTAAGGACTCTCCCTCCACATCACCTTCCAGGAGCCGGACGCGCTCCCACTCTCCTCCCGTAGCTACTTCTATCCACTCACCCATCCCACCTATAGGGAATAGGGGTGCACGTATTATCACCGTCCACGAAAAAGTGCTCCTTTAGGATGCCACCTCCTCCACCTCCTGTTAGGACTACGATACCGGCACCTCCACTGTTTGACCCACGTGATGAACACCTGATGCCACCGAGGCACAACATGTATGGCGTCCCTAGCGTACTGGCTGGTGATAGGTACTCCCAGTCGAGCCGCCGGGCAAGCGACGTAGGACCCTCTGACGCAACACTGGATGAGATCTTGAAGACCGTTAGTCATCACGAGTTCACTCTTCAGCATGCCACCTGGACCTCCCAGTCTGCTCAATTCCAGGCTATGATGGCTACGCATGGGGTGCAGTGGTTAGAACAGGAACAGAGAAAGAAGAGCTCAAGATGGTTTGGATGGCTGAAGAAAAAATGGATGTGAGAGCAGGGGTAAGAAGCAAAATTATCTATCTTTAGACAGTTGAAGGAGACTATTTCAATTATTATTCGATACTATTATTATTATTATCATGGGGGTGATGGCACCTTCCAACTTGTAAGCGCTTGACTTTGATTCAACTTTGCTGGATTACACTACTATTTCTATTTAACTATGAACTGTTTGTTTAGATGCTAGGTTATTTGACTATTTATATTGAATTCCAATTTTTTGTGTTGTGCTTTGTAATTGGTCCGTGCCCCTTTCTGATTGATTGTCTAACTATTATGATATACTTTGAATTGGACCTTGTAAGAATCACTTAGTGGGTTGTATATATTTATACATGCCATGATCCCTCTTCCCGAGGCATGGTATAATAGGGTATTGATGCATGAGCTATTCGAAACAAATTTTATGATGCTAAACAAATCTATTTGTGATAGTATTAGAATGCCGACTCGGAGAGGAACACGATTTGGGTGGCGAGGAGCCACTAGGGGCCGCCGTGAGGAAGCCAGACAAACTAGAAAAACCAACCTACCCCACTAGGAACTCCCCGCAAGGAAAATGCTTATCAAGAAAATGACGAGAGAATTGCTAACCTCGTAGCACAACAACTTGCTAATGCCATTCCGACCATTATCGCCCAGATCAATGCTGATCGGGGTAATACTAATGGTAATGATCGGCCAGGGAACGACAAGGTCCACGATGAGGAAGTCGAGGCGTTAAAGAACGGATGCTCCTACAAGACCTTAATGGCATGTAAGCCCAAGGACTTCTACGGCACCGAGGGTGCTATAGAGACGTACAAATGGATTGATGAAATTGAAGTCGTCTTGGACATTAGCGAGTGCACGATGGATCATATGGTGAGGTTCGCATCCCAAACCCTTAAGGGATCGGCTCTTGAATGGTAAAAGTCGATTACTTAAACCCGTGGAGGAAATGTGGCTAACCAAATGAGTTGGACTGAATTCAGGGAACTGATGACTGCAAGTATTGCCCCATCAATCAACTCGAGAAACAAGAGACAGAATTCCTAAGTCTGGGAATGAAAGGTCCCAACTACACGGAATATATCAATCATTTATTAGCCCTATCCCGACTGGTTCCCCTTCTGGTGACACCCGAATCTAAAGGTGTAGCACGATTCATCTGGGGGCTACACCTGAGAGTTAGGGGAATGGTCCACTCCTCCCAGCCTTTAACCCTACAAGTTGCGGTTCACCTTACCAGCAGTTTGACTAATGACTTAGTTAGGGCTGGATGGACTGAGCAAGCTAGGGCTGATGAGAAGAGGAAGTCTGTTGGTGAGAAAAGAAAGTGGCTTGAAGTAAAAAGAGCGGTTGGTAGTAATAGCGGGTCAGGTAGGAATAGTTCTAAATGTGCAAGGCACGATGATCAGGGAAGCAAGACCCGAAGACTGTACTCGGGGACAAGCCCATTTTGTAACAAGTGCAAGCTACACCATCAAGGGGAATGTAACCCAATGCACTGTTTCAAATGCAAGAGAACAGGTCATTAATCAAGGATTGTACTTACACACCAGGAAAACAATGCAATGAATGTGGGGATCCAGGGCACATGAGGAACAAGTGTGCTAAGCTGGGTAGAGACAAGGATGCCAAGCACAACAAGCCAAAGGGAAGAGCATTTGTTACGGACCCAGCTAGAGCTCGTAGGGAACCTGATGTGGTTACCGTTACATTCCTTGTAAACAACCATCCTGCTACTGTCCTGTTCGATACTGGAGCGACCACGTTTTGTCTCTAGTACTTTCAGGTCTTTGATTGACTTAGACATATGTACCTTAACCGATATTTTTACTATAGAATTAGCTGATGGTAACATTCTAGAAACTAATGGAGCCATTAAGGATTGCTCGCTGAATCTAAAAGGAAATACATTTAGGATAAATTTGATGCCCATTATGTTAGGAGTATGTGATGTGGTTGTTGGTATGGACTGGCTAGCTAAGCATCGAGTCAAAATCGTATGTGATGAGCGCCTACTCAAGATACCATTGAGCGACGAGGAAGTGTTAGTGGTACAAGGCGAGAGGAGTAACACTCTATACCCCATGGTATCCCGTTTAAAAGCTACCAAGAGCTTAATGAAGGGATGCCCACCTTTCATAGTCTATGTGATGAACACCAAGGAGGAGAAGAAAATTTTAGATATCACCATGGTTTCTAAATACCCAGAAGTGTTTCGGTAGACCCACCGGACTCCCCCCGAATCGACAAGTTGAATTATACATAGATTTGCTGCCTGGTGCTGCACCAGTAGCCAAGGCACCATACCGACTCGCCCCACCTAAAATGAAGGAACTCATGGCGCAAATTCAAGAAATACTTGACAAGGGATTCAGAGGTCCGAGTGTCTCTCAATGAGGTGCCCCAATGTTGTTCGTGAAAAAGAAAGACGAAACCTATGAATGTGCATCGATTACAGAGAATTGAACAGGCCGACCATAAAGAACCATTACCCTCTTCCGAGAATAGATGACCTATTTGATCAGTTGCAAGGAGCAAGTTATTTCTCCAAAATAGATTTGAGGTCAGGTTACCACCAACTGAAGATAAGAGAAAAGGACATACCCAAAACGCCCTTCCGAACTAGGTATGGACACTATGAGTATTTAGTCATGCTCTTTCGACTGACTAATGCACTAGCAGTGTTCATGGACCTTATGAACCGTGTTTGTCACCCCTATCTCAAAATGTCTATGATGGTGTTTATTGACAACATACTGATCTACTCCCATAGTAAAGACGAGCACGAGAAGCATCTCAGGCTAATTCTAGAATTACTCAAGAATAAACAACTATATGCCAAATTCTCTAAATGTGAATTCTAGATGCGTACGATTCAATTCTTATGTCATGTGGTATATGAGAATGGGATTCAAGTCGACCCTTCCAAGATTGTGGCTATAAAGGATTGGAAGATTCCTGAAACTCCCACGAAGATAAGGCAATTCTTAGGGCTGGCCGGATACTACCGACGGTTTATCAAGGACTTCTCGTCCATTGTGCAACCCTTGACCGCACTAACTAGGAAGAACACAACCTTGTGTGGGAACAAGAGCAGAATGAGGCGTTTGAAACACTTAAGGAGAAGTTGTGCAGTGCACCTATCCTTGCTCTTCCAGAAGGAGTAGAAGATTTCGTGGTCTATTGTGATGCTTCGCATGAAGGACTAGGATGTGTACTAATGCAATGCAATAAGGTGATTGCTTATGCATCTAGACTGCTGAACGATCCTGACACGAACTATACGACGCACGATCTGGAATTGGGTGCCATAGTGTTTGCTCTCAAAATGTGGAGGCACTACCTCTATGGCATGAAGTGCATTATCTACACTGACCATAGAAGATGCTAAACATGCGGTAGACAAAATGGGACGAGCTGTTAAATGACTATGAGTGTGAAATCCGTTACCATCCCGGTAAGGCCAATGTTGTGGCAGATGCTTTGAGCAGAAAGGAGAGAGAAAAGCCTCTTCGTGTACGAGCCATAAGGATGAGTGTGTATACCAACCTTATCATAAAACAGAAAGAAGCTCAAAACGAAGCATTAAAGGAAGAAAGGTTAAAATAAGAAGGATTAACCGGAATGGAAAAGCGATTTTGAGACAAGGGACGATGGTACATAAAAATACGAAGGGAGAACATGGGTGCCGAAGCACGGAGTAATTTGAGAGGTAATCCTCGAAAAACAAGTCTAGGTACTCGGTTCACCCTGAAAGTGATAAAATGTACCAGGATCTAAAGGCACTTTTCTGGTGGCCTGGAATCAAGAAATCAATGAGTAATTATGTTAGGAAATGTCTAACCTGCGCCATGGTAAAAGCTGAAAGTCAAAACCCGTCTGGAACGTTACAATAGCCCGAAATCCCAGAATGGAAATAGGATAACGTCATGATGGATTTTGTTACAAAGTTACCAAGAACGTTTGGAGGCCATAATGCTATTTGGGTGATAGTGGATAGGATAACGAAGTCAGCACACTTTTTGCCGATTCGAGAAGACTACGACTTGATGAAATTGGCCCAACTATATGTCGATGAGATAGTAACTAGACACGGAGTGCCTTTGTTGATCATCTCCGACCGTGATAGCCGTTTCACTTCTCGTTTCTGAAAATCATTCTAGCAGGCTTTAGGAACCCGTTTGGATCTAAGCACCGCGTACCACCCACAAACTGACGGTCAGAGCGAAAGGACCATTCAAACTTTGGAGGATATGTTAAGAGCTTGCGTGATTGACTTTGGTGGAAACCGGGACAACCATCTCCCTTTGGTGGAATTCGCCTATAATAATAGTTACCACGCAAGTATCAAGGCAGCTTCGTATGAGGCTCTATACGATAGGAAATGCTGATCACCATTGAGTTGGAATGAGATAGATGATAGCCAATTAATGGGACCCGACATCGTGTTGGAGACAACTGACAAGATTTTCAAAATTAACGAACGACTAAGGACAGCCAGAGACTGGCAGAAGAAGTACGCCGATAGGAGACAGAAACCTTTAGAGTTTCAAGTGGGTGACAGAGTAATGCTAAAGGTAGCACCATGGAAGGGAACCGTGAGGTTCGGAAAAAGAGGAAAGTTAAGCCTGAGATAAATTGGACCATTCGAAATACCGACAAGAATTGGCCCCGTGGCTTACAAATTGAAACTACCTCAGAGGTTGAGCTACATACACGACACCTTCCATGTGTTGAACTTGAAGAACTGCATGGTAGACAAAACCCTAGAGCTACCGTTGAATGAAGCAAGAATCAATGACAAGCTGAACATCATGGAGGAGCCCATGGAGATCACGGATCGCTTGGTCAAGGAACTTAGGCGGAGCCGCATACCCAAGGTCAAGGTTAGATGGAACTCAAAACAAGGACCCGAATTCACTTGGGAATGTGAAGATGAGATGAGGAAGAATTATCCACACCTCTTCAAACCCCACCGTTCAGATTCTAATCGAAGATAAAATTTCGAGACAAAATTTCCTAAACGGTGGGAGAATGTGACAACCGACCTCAAGGTTGTTATTCTAACCCTAATCTACTTGTATCATTACGTGCATTATGAGTACTAATATTAGAAACAATCTAATTCTATTAGTGAATTTGGAATCATCTTTTGCTATTTGTTCCATTTTATGATTTTTATGTTATTTTAGTGACTTTTAGTTAATTTGAGTTTTACCTTTTTCCACTTAGTGTTTCGGGAAAGTCAATTAGTCACCTTAATATGAAATAAAATTATTATTGAAACAATAAAAAATCTGTGCTTACACACATTAATTTTCGGCTAATGCATGCATAATCATGCACAAGACACATCAACTAACTAAAAGCTCCTACCACCTAAAATACAACACTACACAACAAATAAATACTACATAATATTAATTTGTATTTTAAAAATTAAATCAAAAATGCCACTAGAGGCCAAATCTCGGCCGCCCCCCCCTCTCCACCACTCACCACCCTTCTACACCACCTCCTTATCTCCCACTTACATTTCATGCAACTTTACAACACTCCACCACTCCCCTTTTCTTTCCTCTCTCTCTATATTGGCCTCCATAACCGAGACATGCACTCACACACTCGAAATCCTCTCTAATCCCGACCATTTTCGAAGAAACACCATAAGACACTATCGGCCAAGCATCAAACCGCAAGGAATTGAAGGTTTGCAAGCTGTTGGTGCTCGGATCTTGCAAGCTCGTGGATTTACAGCACTTGCTCGTGATTCTCCAGCCTTGTCCAAGGAGTGCCAAGCCATCCTCGCTCAACTACACCTCCAAACCGTGAGTTACATTGAGTGTAAGCTTCATGTCGCACGGTTTTGGGTATTTCTTGTGTTTAAATTCGTTTTTCATTGAAAACCTTACCATTCTCATATCTAATAGAACTTTGCTTCTACAACTTTGTTCATAAGAAGCTTTTCACGTCCTTGAAGGTACCATACTCGTAAGCATGACATTTTATAGGTGTAACATGGTTTACACCCAGAAAACCCTCTTTTCTGGTGAATTTACACCATCTAAATTTGCACAACGTGTAACCTATTGAAGCTAATCTTGTAACCTTCTGAAAACAAGTTTTCTAACCTCCTAACAACCTGCTTTCAAAGTTATAAAAATGTTGGTTTAGGTTCAATCGTGTGTCATGGCATTTAACACAAGTGTAATGCATAAAAATGGTGTAATACTATAGTTCCATCATGTTCTTATTTGGGTTGATGAACCCGTGAGGTTGACATAGAATCAGTAAGTTTTGGATGATTTTGGGAATGTGATGAGATGTTAAAGGCTAAAAATATAAATGTCTTAGACTTGTAGATTATTTGGACATATTCGGGGACTCGAAAAGTGGTAAATAGAGCTTTAAATCAACAAAGCGTAGATTTTAACCACCTTAAAAAGTATTCCAGGCTCTAAAAGGATTAACAAAGTATTTGGGTCGGATTTATCAAATTAAATGCTCAATGAATAGGTTAAATGGAATTCTTAGTGAAAAACGGGTTTTAACCGGGTAACGTTTGGGAAGAAAATTAAAAATGAGGATTTAACACCAAAATTCATGGAAACCATAATATTTCAGTAAGTTATGTACTATAAGATCTCAAAGAGTTGAAAAAGTAGTCAAGCGGGCTTTTAACAGGTCAAATTCAGTTAAAAATGTGTTTAAACGGGTAAAACCTAAAAGGTAGACTTTCACCTAAAAGGAGCTAGAAATGCATCTCTAACAGATTAAAAACCTTATATAAAGTCATTAAAATGATGTTTAATGAATCTAATACCATTAATATAGAAATCAACACTTAACCGTTAAAAACTTTCGGTTTTACCGTAGCCGGTAACGTGAGGCATGAAAATTTATAAAATGGACATAAATTCTAAAATCTTGGTAGAAAGTTATTTAAGTCAGTACCTAACTCTAGGAAACTAATATTTGGTTATAATAGACATTTCAAGCAAGAAATCAAACTTTGGGGTTGAAATTGTAAATTTTGAAACTTGGGGGACTAAACTGTAAATTTTTGCTAAGCTTTTATAAACGATCCCTTGAATTAAGAATCATTTAAAAGACTTGAACTAACTTATATAAGTGATTTAACATAGCAAATCAAGTATTCTTTCCTAGGAACCCTAACTTTCTATAAAAGGAAACTTTTTATATGAAGACTTAGAAATTCAAATGCTATTAAGATTCTAACCTCATGACACATCTTATGCATCTCCATAACCCTAGAATTAGTGGATTAACACTTAAAATCTTATTGATTAGGGTGGTAGAGTTAAGACTTTCCAGGCACACGTAGTGACCCTTTTGCTTGAATTCTAAGGTTAGTTTAAGTGTTCCCCTTTTTACTACTGCTTTGGGGTGAAACAATGTCTGTTATTTATGAACTATAATTGTGCTTTACTTGGTGATTGTATGTGGGATTTATGGTTACCTGCTCATACTTATATCATTATCATTAATTCTTTCGTGAACCGCATGTTTTATATGTATAGATCTATATGGGGAATCACCCACACATAGTGGCTTCCGTTCTAGGAAGGGTACCCCACTGAGATCCTGAGGGGTCGTTTGTGGCATGTGACAGGTTGTTAACAAACTAAGGTGAACCATCCAGGCAGGTATGGTACACTGGTTTGGGGCTCAGTTCTTCCTTCGGGAATAGCCGGTTAAACACAACTTTAGAAGAGGCCAACTGGGACTGAGTGCAGGGTTGATTATGATTTCCCATGATGTTGAAACTATGATTCATTCCTTTTTACCAATGTGGATTTGTTAAGTTTGTTTTGTTTTTAAACTTTAAGCACTTGAATTCACCAACTTTTTAGTTGACACAAAAATTTTTTTAGCATGTTTCAGGTAATTTATGAAGGGATCCTAGCTGTTGTGAAGACCTAGACGTATCCCGGTGACCATGGCATTGGCTTATTTTACTTAATGAACAATTTTACAGTTATGTTAACAAATACAATTTGTTTCTACGTGTTTTTTTAACTCATTTGGGGCTGGATCTGTTTCTAGCCCCGGTATCTTTTGAAAACTTTTAATGCCATGTGATGTTCTCTCCTTATGCTCTTATGATGGTTTGTTTCCGCTTCCATATATGGTTGCTAGTCTGTGACGTCCCACCCTTCCTGGGCCGGGGTGTGACAAATTGGTATCAGAGCCAAAGGTTGTTGAGAAGTCGGGAATACCATAGTAGACCGTAGGCTACAACCTGATACCCTAGGACTGTCCTTGTGGGAAGTGTTGGGATGATCGGGCTGGGTAAATTGATGATTACACTTGATCAACGTAATCATGAATTTACCGGACCCGTAATTTCCATCACGGACCTTTAGGTAATGATTGGACTTTTTCTGATTAACATTGATGATTTTTAAACTTATTTTAAAAAGGGGATTTAAATGATTTCTATGATGAACTCTGTTATCTGATACTATATAAAGAGACTATTGATTTGGGTAACACGGACAATGATATGTTGGAATAACAGGTGCTACTGCCATCTCTACTATTACTAGTACTATTATTAAAATCATGAGCTATGTGAAACCAAATTACTCATGATGTATTCCTTACAGGACACAACGGCTATGGCTGATCAAGGTAAGGTGCCTGCTCTCCCTGATAATGAGACCACTCCTATTGGGACCCTTTACGAGGCAAAGCCTTAGAAAGAGTATGAGCAATCTCCGGAGGTGTGGACACCGAGGAGCGACATCCGTCACGTCACTCTCCTCACGTAGCTGCTTCTACCCACTAACCCATCCCACCTATAGGGAATATGGGTGCACGTATTATCACCCGTTCATGCAAGAGTGCTAGGCTAGGGGACCCTTAGTCTCCTTTAGGATGCCACCTCCTCCACCACTTATTAGGACTCCAATACCGGCACCCCGTTGTTTGACCCCCGTGACGTACACCTGATGCCACCAAGGCACAACATGTATGACGGCCCTAGCGTACTAGCTGGTGATAGGTACTCCGAGTTGAGCCGCGGGGCAAGTGACGTAGGACCCTCTGATGCAACACTGGATGAGATCTTGAAGACCGTTTGTCGTCATGAGTTGACTCTTTAGCACGCCACCCGACCTGCGAGTCTGCTCAATTCCAGGCTATGATGGCTACGCATTGGGTGCAGCGGTTGGAACAGGAGCAGAGAAAGAAGAGCTAAGGATGGTTTGGATAGCTGAAGAAAAAGTGGATGTGAGAGCAGGGGTAAGAAGCAAAATTATTTGTCTTTAGACAGTTGAAGGAAACTATTTCAATGCAGGATGGTTTGGGTAGCTAAAGAAATAGGACTATGTCCTTGATATTCCCATTCCTGACCAAACTAACCCCAAAGATGTTGAGGTCTATAATGATTGGCTTTAGTACACTAAGGACTCCATGCAGGTTTCCTGCCTCATGTTGGGAACTATGATTCCCAAACTCCAAAAGGATTTGGAGCATCATGGGGCATATGACATGATTACCGAATTGAAGGAAATGTTCCTTCTCCAAGGTATGGTAGAGCGCTTTGAAAGGGTTCGAGCGCTTGATGCGTGTCGCATGGAAGAAACGCAATCGGTATGATCTTATGTTCTTAAGATGAAAAGCCACATTGATCGCCTTAACATGTTTAACTGCCCCGTCTCAAAGGAGCTGGCCACGGATTTGATCCTTAATTTCCTAACTAAAAGTCTTGAGACATTAATAATGAATTACAATATGAACAGGTTGGACAAGAGCATTGGTGAGCTTCATGCAATGCTCAAAACAGCCAAGGCAGGGATGGGTAGAAAGGTTCTACCTGTTCTCTCGATCAATGAGAAGGAAACAAGAAAAGGCCATACCCCGATCCCAAAGCAAATGTTTCCAAAGGAAAGGGGTACATCAAAGGAAAAGGAAAGGAAAGGCTAAAGCAACCTCCAAAGCCTAAGCTTAAGAAGCCTAAGGTAACGGAGAACGATCCATGCTTTGAGTGTGGCAAGATAGAACATTGGAAAAGGAATTGTCCAACCTATCTCAAAGAGTTGAGAAACAAGAGGGATTCAGGGCAAACCTTAGGTACAATCTTCATGATTCATATTTGTTTAAATGTTATTTCTTCAAACACTGAGTATTGGATATTGGATGTGGAACTCATATTTGCAATTTTTTGCAGGTGTTAAAAGAAATAAGCACTTCAAGAAAGGGAGACACAAGTCTCTACATGGGCAAGAGCAAAAGTTGATGTCAAAGCCCAGGAGACTATTTTTGAAACTTTCAAATGGTTTGGAAGTTGTTCTTAACAACATTTTGTATGCTCCTAGTTTGACTAGGAACATAATTTCTATTACCCTTTTAAAACAATCTGGTTATGAATTAAAGTTTGTTAACATGGTATTTATGTTTGTATGTATGATGTATTCAAGGCTATGCCTTTTAATGGTATCTATGAATTAGTTCATGATAATTCATCCTTTGATAACTGATTATACCAAACAAGCACCAAGAAACTTAAAATGGGTTTAAGTGATTCATATCTTTGGCATTGTCATCTTGGTCACATAAACAAGAATCGAATTCAAACACTTCAAAAGAATGGTCTTTTGAAAACAAATGAAAATGGTTCATTTGATAAATGCGAATCTTGTTCACAAGGTACGATGACCAGGTCACCCTTTAGTGGTACTAACGAGAGGGCAAAATACTTATTAGGAATCATACATTCAGATGTATGTGATCCTTTAAGACAATTACAAGAAACGGTGAAAGATATTTCATTACCTTTACTGATGATTACATTCGCTATGGTTATGCGTACTTGATGACACATAAACATGAAGCTTTTGAAATGTTCAAAATCTTCAAGAATGAAGTAGAAAATCAACTCATATAACTATCAATGTTCTTCGTTCAGATAGAGGAGGTGAATAACTCAGTGAGACTTTTCAGGACCATCTAAGAAGTTGTGGGATCGTCTCACAACTTACTCCACCCGGAATGCCACAACATAATGGAGTGTCTGAAAGGAGAAACCGAACCGTATTGGATATGGTTTGATCTATGATAGCTATAAGCTTACAACCTCTATCATTTTGGGGTTTTGCATTGCTCTCCGCGGATTGTATTTTGAATATGGCCTCGACCAAGAAAGTAGATTCGACACCTTTTGAAATATGGCATGGAAGAGTTCCATCTTTATCATATTTAAAAGTATGGGGTTATGAAGCTTATGTTAAGCAAAACACCGAAAACAAGTTCGAAAGTCGATCCACTAAGTGTATATTTGTTGGGTATCCCAAAGACTGTATAGGATACTACTTCTTTGATCCAATAGAGCAAAAGGTCTTTATTGCTCGAAAGGCAGAGTTCTTGGAAGCTAAGTTCCTTATGGAAGGAATAACATATAGAATAGTGGAATTTGATGTTGATCAAGATCCACCAGCTGATACACGTATGGTTGACACTAGCAATCAACAGGAAGTTGTTGATGATGATCAAGAGGTTGATCAATACACACAAAATGTTCGCACATCTAGTAGAGTTAGCATTCCACCTGAAAGATAAGGAATTTTCATGAATGGATGCTATGTGGTTGTCTCCGATGAGCCAACTACATACCATGATTCAATGTCCAATTCGGATTGTGACAAATGGTTGGAAGCCATGAACGTTGAGTTGTAATCTATGTATGGCAACCAAGTTTGGGAACTGGTGACCCTCCACTTAACTCTAAACCAGTTGGATGCAAGTGGGTTTTCAAGAAGAAAACGAATATGCATCGAAAGTTGGATACTTACAAAGCCAAACTTGTAGCAAAAGGTTTCACTCAAACTCAAGGGGTTGATTATGTTGAAACCTTCTCGCTGTGGCAATGCTAAAGTCAATTGGATATTATTTGCCATAGCTGCATATTATGATTATGAGATTTGGAAAATGGATGTCAAACTACTTTTCTTAATGGACATCTCGAAGAGACTGTCCATATGGTTCAGCCTAATGGTTTTGTCGATCCATAACATGATAATAAAGTATGCAAGTTAAAGAGATCAGTCTATGGATTGAAACAAGCATCGAGAAGTTGGAATCAATGTTTTGATGAAGAGATCAAGAAATTTAGTTTCGTCAAGAACGCTGACGAGGCTTGTGTATATAAGAAGGCTAGTGGGAGCATAATTACATTCTAGGTATTGTATGTTGATGACATACTACTTTTCGGAAATGATATTCCAACCATGGAAGGTGTTAAAACCTGGCTTGGAATTTTTTTTCCATAAAAGATCTTGGTGAAGCCGCTTATATTTTGGGAATAAAGATCTATAGGGACAGATCGAGGCGGTTGATAGGTTTAAACCAAAGTGCATATATTGATAAAATCTTGAAAAGGTTCAAGATAGAAACTCTAAGAGAGGTATGGTGCCTATTCAAAGAGGGACAATATTGAGTACATCTCAATGTCCAAGCTCAAAGGATGAGCAAGATCGAATGAAGGACATCCCATATCATTCTGCTATAGGATCCATCATGTATGCAATGATATACACTAGACGGGACGTGTCATGCGCATTAAGCATGACAAGCAGATATCAGCAGAATCTAGGTAATAGCCATTGGATGGATATTAAAGTTATATTAAAATACCATAGGAGGACTAAGGATATGTTTCTAATATACGGATTTGATGAAGAGGAACTCGTCGTATACGGTTACACGGATGCGAGTTTCCAAACTGATCGAGATTATTCTCGATCACAATCGGGGTATGTCTACATTATGAATGGAGGAGTAGTGTCCTCGAAGAGTTCAAAACAAGACGTGCTAGCATAGTCCACAAAAGAAACCGAATACATAGCCGCCTCATTATTAACTTTGGAAACTGCATGGATAAAGCAATTTATCGCCGATCAAGGGGTGGTCTCTACCATTCAAGACCCCCTAGAAAAATTTTGTGATAATGAGGGTGCGATTGCACAAATCAGACACCCCGTGCACATCAAAAGACTAGACACATTGAGTGGAGATTCAACTACATAAGGGACGAAGTTGAAAAGGGAAAAATATGTATTCGTAAAGTTCACACCGATCAAAACGCTGCGGATCCACTCACGAAGCTCCTTCAAAGGCGAAGAACGAAAGTCATACTTGTGCCATAGGACTTTGACATTCTAGTGATTGGAATTGATCTGTTTAGTATTTAAAAGTTTGGAACAATGGTATATTTAACTCTTTCATATACATGTGACATTCTGAGTTATGTTCATTTTAGCATGTATACATCCATGAATATGTTTATTATTCTAAATGTCTATAGTCGGTCATGTTTGTTAGAAGAAATATGAACGTAAGACTATTATGAACATGGATTGGTGAATATTCATATGAAATGAAAATAGAGCAATTGGTTGCTGCCAATGTTTATATATATTTATAGGATACGAATATTGGACTGACATGCGTCTCGAATTTTACTACATGGAATCTTCTTGATTGATGATAAGTAAATTTGACTAAAGGAGAATATCATTTAGTATCCTCCAACCTGAGATACATATTGGGTTTTGATATTTACCAATGTGTTATACCTTGAGCTACTTCTTCACTGCTCTGAAATAATGGACAGTACATAAGGCTATGTTCAGGTGTGACACGAGGTGATTGTGAGAAACGTGTGTAGTCAACATGGAATTTGTTCCTCTTCTTTGTTTAGAGCAAGATGTATACGGCCTGATTAAGTTAAATCAAAAAGGAATGGTCGCTCTGTGTCCTTGGATTTAACATGACATCTGTAACAAAAGGATAAATGATTGATTCACCAAAATCATTTCAAGTTGGATACTTGAAGGAGATGATGTTATTGAATGGCTTTTAGTCATGCGTATTAACGGTAGTGAACTGTTGTTCGGCGGTATTTACTGCTAGCATCAATCTTTTATGAATCTTGTGCAAGTGGGAGATGGTTGGATTCTTTATGTGCAAGACACATAGAACATTGATGTGTGGTTAGTACGTTATGATCCAACTCTAGTCATACCCAATAACAAGCTTAGTAAACACCAATATATATTAATTGATGATATGATCATGCAATTAAATAATTACACCAATTTAAAAAAGTAGGTTTTCTAAATAAATTGTATACGAGATGGAACAACTTATAAAGACATTTTGTTCATGGGTATTATTTGTAATGGTATTTAAATTGGTTAAATAAAAATGCCTAGTTAAATGCCTAGTTAAATAAAAATGTTAACAAAATTGGGGGCAAAACCCCAATTTGAAAGCAATTTTCGGCCGCCCCCTTGTATTTGGTTAGCGCTTTTGTTTTCTTGAAACTTGACAACATTTACAGCACATACACTCCATCTCTTCCTCTCTCATACATGCAAAACACCGAGAAGAAGAAACTCTCTTTATTTTCTTGAAGAAGTTCAAGGCTGAATTTGAAGCTCTTCTTGGGTCGGTTTTGGTGTACAAATCATAGCGACAAAGGTGTTTGCTTGATGCTTGTAGGTATGAAAGCTTGTGGACACCTTTCCTTGGTGTTTTGGTCATTCAAGAACATCATCAACTTCATCAAACTTCCGCTTTTCAGCTGCTCCTGAAAGGTAGTTTCATGGGTGATGTTTTGGTTGTTTTTCATTCTTGCTAGCTATGCACATATATTTGATCCTATGTTGTTGGCTTTGTTGTTGCTAAGTTATATGCCTTAATTTTCAGTTTACAAAACATAATATTAGGTTTGTTTCCGCTGCATTTTTCAAGTTTAAATGGTTAAACAACTTTGATATTGTGTCCAACGAACCCAACAAAGACTACTGAGGAGAAATGACAGAAAGACAATCTTGTTGTTAGAGATTTTCCTGAGATATTTCCCGAGGGCCTACCTCGCCTTCCCCTACATAGGCAGGTAGAATTTTAGATTGAATTAGCACCTGGAGCAGCTCCGATCGCTTGGGCGCCGTACCGTTTAGCACCGAACGAACTACAAGAGTTGTCTAATCAATTACAGGAATTGCTGGACAAGGGATTTATATGTCCTAGCTCTTCACCCTGGGGAGCTCCAGTGCTTCTCGTGAAGAAGAAAGATGGAACCTTCTGAATGTGTATGGACTACCTAAAGCTAAACAAGGTGACAATCAAGAATAGATATCCACTTACACACATTGATGACATGTTTGATCAGTTGCAAGGATCAAGTTACTATTCCAAGATTGATCTGAGATCAGGTTACCATCAACTTCGAGTTTGGGAGGAAGACATCGAAAAAACGACATTTCGAACTCGTTATTATGAGTTCGCAGTAATGCCTTTTGGATTGACCAATGCCCCAATAGTTTTCATGGACCTTAGTAATCGTGTTTGCAAACCTTATTTGGATAAGTTTGTCATTGTCTTTACTGATGAGATACTAATCTACTCTTAGAATAAGGAAGATCATGAGGAACATCTAAGTATTATTCTGGAATTGTTGAAGAATGAACAATTGTATGCAAAGTTCTCAAAATGTGACTTTTGGATGCGAGAAGTGCAGATTCATGGTCGTGTGGTGAATGAAAAGGGTATACATTTAGATCTCTCAAAGATTGAAGCAATCAAGGATCGGCCAACACCGAAAACACCTACTGATGTGCGAAAATTCCATGGTTTGGCAGGCTATTACAGACTATCGAGGGATTCTCAAGATTAGCACAACCTTTAACTGCCCTAACTCGCAAGGGAGCCATCTACAAATGGGGAAGCCAAGAGGAATCAGCATTTCAGACACTTAAGGACAAACCGTGCAGCGCACCGGTCCTAGCCTTACCAGAAGGAACTAAAGAGGTCTATTGTGATGCATCCATCAAGGGTTTGGGATGTATACTGATGCAACACAACAATGTCATTTCTTATGCATGTAGACAACTCAAGGTACATGAGAAGAATTACATAACACATGATCTGGAACGAGGAGCTGTGGTGTTTGTCTAGAAGATCTAGATGCACTAGTAATATGGAACCAAGTGCACGATCTATACAGACCACAAGAGCCTCCAACACATATAAGATCAAAAGGATTTGAATATGCGGCAACATAGATGGCTATAACTGCTCAATGATTATGATTATGCCATCAAGTATCACTCGGGAAAGGCTAGTGTGGAGCCGACGCCCTCAGCCAAAAGGAAACCCCTAAACCTCACCGAGTACGCACATTGCAAATGACCATTCACTCCGACCTGCCAGTGCAAATCATGGCTGCCCAGTCAGAGGCCTTGAAAGCTAAGAATCTAAAGGCAGAATCCATGCGAGGCATGGAGAAATAGTTAGAGATCAAGGCTAATGGAATTTTTTATTTCATGGAACGGATCTGGGACCATTATACGGGAACTTACGAGAACTAGTAATGGATGAAGCTCATAAGTCACGTTACTCAATTCATCCGGGTTCAGATAAGATGTACCATGATGTGAAGGAATGTTATTGGTGGCCAAACATGAAAGCTGAGATTGCCACCTATGTAGGCAAATGTTTAACTTGCGCAAAAGTTAAGGTGGAATACTAGAGACCACCCGGTTTACTTCAGCAGCCAGAACTTCCAGTGTGGAAATGGCAGCAAATCTCGATAGACTTTGTCACAAACTTGCATAGGACTCCTAGCGGATACGATACCATCTGGGTCATAGTAGATCACTTAACAAAATCTGCTCATTTTCTAGCAATCCGAGAGACTGATTGAATGGATAAGTTTACAAGGATTTATTTCAGAGAAATAGTCTCCTGACATGGTGTATCGATATCTATCATATCTGATCGTGACACTCGGTTCACTTCTCATTTCTGGCAATCTTTACAATGATCATTGGGAATGTGGTTGGACATGAGCACTACCTATTTTCCATAAACTGATAGTTAGAGTGAATGTATGATCCAGACATTGGAAGATATGTTGTGTTCCTGTGTGATTGATTTTGGCAGTAATTGGGAAACTCATTTACTATTTCTTGAGTTCTCCTAGAATAACAGTTATCACACCAAATCAAAGCTGCACCATTTGAGGCATTGTATGGGCGTAAGTTCCGATCACATATTTGTTGGGAAGAAGTTGGAGAAAGCCAAGTTACGGTGCCAGAGCTTGTGCATGAGACGAAGGAGAAGAGATTGTGCAAATTCGAAATCGTATGGCAGCAGCACATGATCGACAGAAGAGTTACGCTGATAAACGCCATGAACCATTAGAATTTCATATTGGTGACAAAGTACTTTTAAAAGTCTCACCTTAGAAAGGCATGATATGCTTTGAAAAGTGTGGAAAACTAAACAGTACGTATGTTGGATTGTTTGAGATTATCAAACGGGTTGGTCTAGTAGCCTATCAACTGAAATTACCGGAAGAACTCAATGGCATACACAATGTGTTTCACATGTCAAATCTTAGGAAGTGTCTATCTAAGGAATCACTCGTCATTCCATTGGAGGAATTGGAAATTAATAAACAACTCAATTTCATTAAAGAACCAGTTGAGATTATGGATCGAGAGGTCAAAACCCTAAAGCATAGGAAGATTCCCATTGTGTGTGTTAGGTGGAATTCAAAGCGTGGACCAAAATTTACGTTGGAACACGAGGATTAAATGAAAATAAAATACCCACAACTATTTAAAGATCAAGCATCTACTTCTCAAAACATCTCAAAAACCCTATTATAAGAGAGCTTATGACCTCCTATCCTTGCTGTTAAAACTAGCGTTCCATGTATAACCATAGACATTCCTTATGGATACTAGAGACCTTTGGAGCGGCCTGATATCTTGCACAAATGCATGTAGCAAACATGATATCAGGTCTACTAGCAGTGAGATACACTAGAGACCCAATGATTGCCCTATACTAATGCTGATCAGTATCCTCCCCCTAAGAGTCAGCACAAAGATTGTGGTTTCTATGTATGGAGGTCTTGGTAGGCTTACAATCTTTCATCTCAAGTATTTCTAAATGTCATCGACATACATAGATTTATTTTTGAAGAATCATCCCTTCATCTGTTTCACCTGAATTCCAAGGAATAAGAACATTTTTCCCATGGAATTCATCTCAAACTTTTTCTTCATAATGCTCTCAAAGTCCTTACACATTTGATCATTTGAGGAACCAAATATGATGCTATCAACATAGGCTTGAATGAGTAAAATGTCTTTTCCAGACTTCCTTATGAAAAGAGTATTATCAATGGTACATTTAGTGTATCCATTCTTTATAAGAAACTAAGACAAGGTGTCATACCATAGCCTAGGTGCCTGGTGTAACCCACATAGAGCTTTATCCAACTTGCACACATAGTTGGGGTGTTATGGATCTTCAAATCCTGGAGGTTGATTGTAGAGATTATATGAAGAGTCTGAAGCAACCAAACACCCAAAGTCTTTCTGCATGCATGTTGCACAAGTACTGAAGAAGAATGCTTCGGAAGTTTCACACAAGCAACAAAAATATTCTAAGTGTGAAATCTTCTGAAGCCAAGACCAATATCTTCTGAACCAAAAGATGAAGTCTTTGGAAGCTTCAGAGAGAAAGTCTTCCGAAGCTCAACTCTTGACGACAGATTTCTTCCAAACACTTTTAACAACATGCTTTATCTGATGTATTTTTCCATAAAGCTGGACCTCTTTCCACTGCAACTCTGAAATGTCATCAACATACATGATTTTGTGAAAAGGTCCATGCTTTTGGTAACTGTACATTAAGGTCTTGAGTTTGTAAATTTTCTACTTCGTGTACTTTATCCTTTTTGTAATAGATAAGGATGTGAGCTAGGGCATGTCGTAGTCACAAAGTCAAAAAGGCAATCTGCCTTCTTGTCGTCTACAATTGATTTTGTTTTGTGTCTGGTAAATTGTGTCCAGCTGGATTTCATAGTATGGCCAGCTGTAGGATGTAGTATATGTAACTCATGTTCTTGTAACTTTCCTTTAAGCTTTGTAACACTTGTAATAGAACATTGAGAAAGCAATATACTGCAACCTTGAAATCCATCTCTTTGTGTATCTTGCTCTTGTCTTCTGTCTCTTAATTACTTGTGTTCTTAGTGGCTTTACTTGTTGTTAATCCAATTCACTCTTTGATTAAGTTTAGTTACTCTCCTCTTTGTGTTGTTGTGTTGTATTTGACCACCCTTCAATGGTCCTGCATTTGGTATGAGAGCTTACCAGGCTCTTGATATAAGATCTCACCATCTTAGGATCTCTCTCACACACAAATACTCAACTTTTCAAATGACAGCCATTTCCAAGACTGATATGGAAACTGGAACCATGAACAAGTCCCCACTGATCACTCTTGATGACTTTGACACCTGGTGCCTGAGAATGGGAGGTTTCATCAGGTCTCTAGACTCAAGAATGTGGGTGTCTATTAAGAATGGACCTTACATACCAAGCATCTCTTATGCTAGTAGTTGTGGTATGATCCCCAAGGCTATGGCAAACTACTCTTCCAAACTCTGTATATAGAGGTTTCAAGAAATGCAAAACAGCTAAGCAGCTGTGGGATGCATTGAAACTGATGTATGAGGGTTCCTCTGAAGCTAAGTGGAACAAGAAGGATCTCCTGAAGTAGTAGTTTGAAAACTGCACCTTTAAAGTAAGTAAAACCATGACTCAGCAATACTTCAGGTATGTTGAGATTATGGATACCCTTATGGATGGAGGAGTTCCTCTTGAAAATAGAGCCATTGTAAGGAAGTTCATGTCCTTACTTACTAGGTAATGGACACACTACTGTGTGGTGATCAAGAGGATTGAGAATCTCAAAACTCTCACTAACAGAGTTATATGGGATTCTTAGTGGCTACCGAATGGAGATGAACATACAAGGTTCATCTAGCAACTCCAACAATTAAATGGGTTCAGTCCTTCATGTGGTTGGAAGGAATAGCATAGAACCCAATATCATCTCATATGCTACTTTGACAACTCACTAAAGGGTCCTTTCATTACCTTCCTAGAGATACAAAGGGAGAACTACACTCAAGGAAGCCTATTCCAAGAGACATGTTCGTTTTAGGCCTTTGTGTCTTCTGATGAAAGTTGTGTCAGCATTCTTTTCACCCTTGAAGACCTGGACTGTATCCATCCAGATGATCTGGAGTACATGGAGATTGTCCAGCAGATGGCTCTTCTCACTCATAGATCCAAGAAGTTCTACAAGCGAACTGGAAGGAAGTTTCCAAGTAGTGCAACCAGTGGAAAGTTTGGCCCGGATAAAGGCAAAGTCAAGTGTTACAACTGTAACTTGATGGTCCATTTTTCCAGGGAGCGTAAGGCACCTAGAACAAATGGTGGCCAAACACAGTCCAAACCCAACTACACTGACAAAGCTCCCCAGAATGAGAAGCCAAAGCAGCAGGCTGCTGTTGCTATTGAAGAACGAGGCTTTGACTGGAGCTTTTAGGTGGAAGATGCTTCTCCAAACCAAGCACTGATGGCAGATCATGATGAAGCCAAGGTATTGGAACATCTCTTTACCCTTGAATGGATTGCTAAAGTTAATAGATACAGGTCCTACAACATGGAAATGAGATCTGATCTTGAGTCCTTAAACATTTTAAAAGTTGATTTTAGAAATTCTGAAAATGATTATAAACTAAATAGAGGACTTAGAGAAAACTATTTTAGTTCTAAAATATGGGCATACAAACTATAGGACTCAGATCAAGGATCTCATAACCAAGCTGACTGAAGGCCAAGCTGAGCTTGTGATTAGCAAAGCCAGGGCAGACAAGTGTGTTCTTGAAGAAGAGACGTTCAAGAACATCATATCCTCATCCCTACACAACAAAGTGTGCTATCAAAACAAGTAGGGACTAGGATCAAATGAGATAGCTCCTCCACACACAATCTTGTTTGTAAGATCACCCAGGTGTGGAACTTGTGATGACGAGCTTCCTCTCATAGATCCTTTGAGTGAAAAGGATGAAGAAGTGATAGTGTAGAATTCCTTTGAGAAGAGTTAAGAGGAGGATTCTAAGAAGGGCCACTATCCTTCTGAGGAGAAGAAGAAGACTATGACGACCAAGTCAATGAGGAAGAATTTGATCAGATAGAGCAAAAGAAAAGCTAAGAAGGCTTAAGAGATCTGGTGTACTTTTGACTCCAAGCAGAAACAAGTTTTTATCTTTACAGGGTTTGAAGTGGTAAAGACTGAAAACAACAACCTCAACTCTTCTGCTAAGAGTTCTGGTTCATCTTCAAATCATCCTAGTACCAAGAAGAAGACTGATATGTTATGTACCACTGCTACACAGCCTGGACCATCCAACTCCAAGAATAGTCCTTAGCCCAAAAGGACTGTCTCAGCATCTACAAAGATGAGGGTGGAGAAGGGATGTGAACAAAGTCAGTCTTGTTCCCAGAAGGCTCTTGAGAAGAAGAAAATAGAGTGTGTTATGTGTGAAAGTAATACTCATCTTGTTAAGGATTCTCCATACAATCCTAAGGGAACTCTTCACATGACTGAACCAAATACTTCCAAGAATCTAAGAAGATTCAAGCTTCGGAAGGAAAATCTGTTTCCTTCGGAAACTCCAAAACTAAGAAGAAGTCAAGTGAAAATTTTCCTTCAGAAGAAAAGTTGGTTTCGGAAGGAAGGAATACTTCTGAAGCACTAAAGTCTACTACAGTGTCTGTAGAATCTTCCGAAGGTCCAGTCATCAAAACTTCCGAAGTATCAAAAACTTTCGAAGTATTGAAGGTTAAGTCAGGTGGTGTGGAAGTATAAAAAAGAACAAGTGACTGAGAATTCTCCATCAACAACAACTCAAGATCCTCCAAGCACAACAATAGGATCTATTACTAATGCATTACCTTTTGTTTCTCTTAGTGAGGCCAAGACAAGTAAGGCTTGGGTTTCCAAGTGTAACGAATCATTGATAGTGGTTGTTCCAGGCATATGACAGGCCATAGGTCACTACTTGTTAGGACCTGGTATTTGAACGAAATACCTGGAGATTAGCGTGTATACCAGATCAAATAGTGCGGAATCCTATTTGATTGGCGATCCAATCAGTGAGAACACACGAAGAATCAATAAAGAATTGAAACTAAGGTTAAAAATCGATTAGAAATCAATCTAATGTGTTCTATGAACTTGGAATTGGGAGGTTTCTGGATGGATAGGGTACGTCTGGAATCGTAATTGTTCGAGAGTCTTTATTTTTCACGAATTGAGTTGTATTTATAGGTTGGTATTATTCAATCGTGCGACTGAACCATTAGTATGGTTCAGTCGTGCGATTGAACCATGCGGTTGATTCATTCGCACGACTGAGTGTTCAGTCGTGCGACTGAGCCAATCTTATGTTACAATCATACGACTGATCCAGTCTCCTGGTTCAGTCGTGCGACTGAGTCATTCATATGAAGGTGTTCATGCTTATGGTCCATTCGCATGGGCCATTCGCATGATAACTTCATTATTTTAAGTTTGAATTTATTAATTAGTAAACATTATATGTAAACATTCAACCAATCACTAACCTAATTAATTAATTTAATATCAACTTATTAATGAAATATTAATCATTACAAATCACAAACACCCAATATCATTTCATTAATCATATCAAATTACACCAGAATCAGATAAACAAGATCTATTACATTTCATATCATGATCTAGGGACATACAAGTATCAACAAACTCCCCCTTGGACCTAGATCTCTCTAATCTCTTGTTTTCTGCATAACCTCCTTGTATTTCTTGTACTTCTCCTCTGTTGTGACTCCCGTGTGAATCTCAAACGTGAAGCAGAGTCGTATAACGTTCTGGAACTGAAGAGCTTGTACAATATCTTGCGTATCATAGAACAGTGGCCACTTGTATAGCGTATATACATCACTTTCCGACAATTTGTAAGCCACATCGGGTCGAATACCCTGATAGTATCCATTTGTCCCTCTTTGCTTAAGACTATGACCGCTTCAGCTGTTCTCCAATCATAGTACCACCACTTAAAATGTGGAGTGAAATCCTGTGGCATTTCCCTGAGTGGGATTCTCGACATTGTGCGTAGAGGATACCACTTCAACACTATCTTAGGCTTGCCGGTACTAGCATCAACCTCAGACCTTCTGACATACCTCGTAGGCCGTTGGGGTCTGAAGTTAACCCATATAGTGTGGTACTCCTTCTTTAGGGTAGCCTCAAACCAGCCTGACATCTTCCTCGAGTCAGCATACAAAAGCTTTAGTTTGGCCAGCTGGTTGAGCTCAAAACCTGGTAGAGTCTTTAGATCATGTGGAAATCTAAAATACTCTATGCCCTTGTCCCTCTTAACTGCATAGAGGTTAAGGTCATCAAAATATGCCCATGCTATAATCCTACCTAACACCTTATGATGTTTCTTGACTCTGTAGAGTTTGGTGTAGGAATCCTTCTTTGGTGTAGTACGTTGGGCTCTAACTTCTTCAAAACATGCAGCCCACTCAGCCTTTCGAATGTGCACATCATCATTTGAGGCTTGGGTTGTGTCTTCTGCTTTCTCTGTTTCTTGCTCCATATTGTTCAACACCTCAATAGTATTGCTGACAAGGGATTCACCCAGATTGGGGACCACATTACCCTCCTTGTCAGCATACTAAGGGTACTCCTCGGCAGTGACATCTTCGATCTCTACATCATCAACATCGTTGAACTCTTCGTCACTAGTCGAATCGCATGTCGGAGAATCTTTTACTATTTCATCTGGATTTAGCTCGAAAAGCTCTGCGAGTTGCTCATTTGATAAGTCATGAATTATTTCCCCTTCTTCAGGGGTATAATTCACTGAACTCCTGACTATCCCTTGCAGATCAAGAATCATTGTTAGCTGAGTCTTGACCTGCTGAAGGGGAGCAACGTCAAACTCATCTCTTTGGTAATTTTGATCTGTTTGATTTAAACATTTCACACATAAATCATTAGTAATTCATCAAACAGAAAGGCATTAAAGTAATATAAACATTAAGTACGTTGTGTTCAATTACATGATTCAAATACAAAAGAAGATAAATACATAATCATCTAATCTTTACTTTTTTCTTGTATCAAGGTTTCACCCTTGTAGGGGCAGAGGTAGAGGTGATTGATCTTGTCTGTTCTTAGTCCTGTTCTCTTGACCTGTAGCAGTGGCCGATGCAGGTGCATCCCCTCCTTCTACTTCTTCATCATCATCACTCTCTTTATCTTCATCCACATCATCATCATCACTATCATCACCATCTCCCTCTTTAATCTTTAGAGGCTCATCTTAGATCCTTTAAGTTTGAGCATGATGGTCTTCTTAGCATTCTCCAACTCTTCAATTTTCTTAGCAGAAGTGACTCTATGCTCTTGGAGTTGGGTGATGTCGAGGCTATGAGCAGCCATTTGCTGGGCCTGCTCCTTGATTAGCCGATCCTGCTCCCAGATCTGATGTGACTGCATAGCAGTGAGATCTGCAAGCTGTCGGATCTGTGCAGTCTTCTCTTCATCAGCAGCTAACAGTCGCATCACCATACGGTTTAGCGCTGAAAGCTGGTCCTCTACCCCAAATTGAGGTAGATGAGATACATATATATGTGCGGGATCAGATGAGGGTCCTGATTGGTGGCTAGTGGTGGTGGTGGTTGTGGTAAAGATAGGGTTGGGTCTGTGAGATATTGGAGGTGATGTAGGAGTGAAAGATATGGTGGTGGTTAGCATATTTACAGTGATGGGAGGTGTGGTAATGGTAGTGGTAGCTATGGTGGCTGTGGTGGCTGTGGTGGTGGATGGTGTGGCTGTAGAAGTGGTAGGGATGGTGGTAGATGTAGTGGCTGTGGTGGGTACGAGGGAGTCTTTTTCTCTTCTTCTTCTGGCCGTGGGGCTGAGCCATCCGTTTCTTCCTCGATCCAGTCGAGGTGGATGCTCCCCCTAGAACATGACTAGTAGACTCAGGAGCATAGCTAGGATCTACAGTCGTCTCTCCCGGATCCCTGGGGCGTTCACCAACCGCCCGGAGTCCATACTCGGTGGGAACAACCTTGCTTCCCACGGTCCTTGTCAAGGGCTCGTCATCTGACTCTTCTTCTCCTCACCAGGTATGAAGTCCTGGTGGAAGCCTGCAGAATCAGCTATGTCGCCTGTTGGGGCAGACATTGGGGGTATAACATCTGAAGTTGTGCCCCTCGTTGGAGCAGGCATATCATCCCCAACATCCCCACTATCATCATCGTCTGAATCATGCTCTGGGAGTGACAACCTCTCATCATCTGAATCGTGTCATCATGACGCCATTTGCGTCTACCTGGTGCCACATATCGTTCATTTGCCAGATGGCCGATCATTTTTTACCTGGTGCTTTACCTGCTTGCCCGATACACTCTCATGCGACCAAAAGTCGTGCCATCCATAACCTCTTGGGCAACCGCATCATGTTTCTCCTTGGAAGTAATGGCAGCTTCTCGATAAAGATCAGCTGCAGAAATCTGGGATACATACAAAACCCTCCTTCCCCTTGGCCTCCAGATTCTCCACCAGATACGAGAAGATCATGCTCGAGAAGCTGAAGGGGTGGTTCAGCACCAGTGCCACTTGGGCATTCTGAATCTGGTCTGACAGGTCATCAAACCCACCCCTTCGAGAAGCAATACACTTCAGGATCACATGCGCCAAGTATTTATACTGGGGACACAGGTTGCTCTTATTGAGCACACGTGAGTTGATGTCCCCAGCATATTTAATCCCGAGAAGCAACCTCTGACTGTAAATGGATGTAGTCTGGTGGGTTGATTAGTATCATCCCCAAAATGAAGTACTCTCTGGATGTCAGCTGCTGTAATTTCAATCTCATGACCATGAATGGAGCTCCGTATGCTGTAAGGCTCATGTGAACGATCTACGGAGGCAATTTCCCAGAAAGCCTTATGTAACGACCTGTAAGGAGTACACTGTGTGGATATGGCATTATGTATCCGAGAGCGTCGAAGGAATGCAATAATCTTTGTAAACTCGGCTCCATTCCGAGTCGTATGGTCCAAATGAGCACATATATTGTGCTTTGGATTTATGGACCATCTATCAGCCATTGACCTGAAACACAAGACACAAAATCATTTGTAAGTCATACATTCAAAATTCAGTTCAAGGTGTATAGTTTAAATTCAATCTGATACATTCGTGCGAATGAATCATGCGACGGGAGTCAGTCGTTTGTTCTTTCGTGCGACTGAGCTCGTTCGGGTGAATGAGACATGCGACTGAGTTCAATTTGCTGACTGAGTTTGCGATTGGTTCAGTCGGCCGACTGAACTCATTCGCATGGTTCATTCTACCAATTGATCCAATCGCAAGATTCAATCGTGCAATTGGAGTTCATCCGAACGACCAATCGCATGACCCACTGTTCAATCGACTGAGGATCGAATCTTGACCTAATTCAAGTAATTTAACATGGTTTAATGGTCCATTAGACTCGCCATCTTGTCACTAATGACCTATTAAACTTAATTTTAACATTTTGCTTAGTTTATGTAGGTTATTAGGGCTTTTTTCAATCCGGTTAATGTTTCATTCGAATAACACAAATTTGACTCAAGATCGTCTGATTTCTATAAGATTTAACTGCAATGTACCTGTATACTTGTCAATCGAATGTCAGAAGATCAATAGCAATGTGAAACACGATCTCTAGAAATTTTTGGCAGAGTAACGGGAAAGAAATCAATTTGGGTGCGATTGGGAGTGATGAGTGAAATGCGATCGACTGAGGCCCTTTAAATACTGAACCTAATTTCAATCGGCTGACTGGCCTCATTCGCTCAGTTCATTCGGGCGATAGAGGTTCAGTCGTGCGATTGGCCCAGTCAGTCGCTTTCAGTTGGCCGACTGAGTCTCAGTCGGTCGACTGACTCATTCGTGCCCTTTCATTGCTTTCTCAATTAACCGACTGAGTCTCAGTCGGTTGACTGACTCATTCGCACCCTGTCATTCGGTCGAAGGATCATTCTTAAACTCCATTCGGGTGAATGACTAAATTTCATGTCCAGTCGTGCGAATGGGATCCATTCGCATGGTTGGTCGATATTCATGGTCCAATCGTGCGAATAGGTCACACTTAGTAGATTTTCTGCCATTTTGAACATTTTAACTTTTGTAATTGACATTATGAGTTTTGATCATCTCAGACATGATCATTTTTAACCAATTTAGTCACCTCAGACGTGACTGCTTTAAACTTGAAAATCATATGGTCATCTCAGACATGACCCATTCAGTGAGTTGATCCCTTATCGATTTTCATGATGTAGTCCGGCAAACAAATTAACTAAAACGACTCGCTAAATTAGAAACTTAAACTAAGACTTAAAATTAAGACTTTGTTTTGGCTTTTTGTGAGAGCTAGAACCTAAGGTGGAAATCTACTGGATTTGGTTCTGGAATAGAAAGCTTCAACTTAGATTGACCACACCTGGACCAATTCAATTTTGGAATCATACAGGCACATCAAATCATTTGGGACTTGTTATCAAAATCTTTTGATGCTCAATTCTTGGTGTTCATCCAGAGTCATTAGCAACTTTAGGAATCATACTGGAACTCTTAGATTACCACATTGATTTGAACTTTCAGGATTGCAGCCACAATGATTGTCAATATGTTTGTCCACTTAAATCCATACACAGACTTTTGACACAAACTGTGATTGTTTTTTTGTTTAATTATTTCAACGAACGTTTGTGGATCCCACACTTATATGGTAATCAACATTCCTCAGGAGCTTTTGAGCGGTCTACGGGTATTATTACAAGGAGAGACTATTCTTAGTGCTTTCAAGAGAAGCCAGTCCTCAGGTCAGTGCCATCGCACAACAGAGAGGCGGCAAACAACACTGAATTCTAGAATATCTAGGTTGTGCTTATCCTCAGGTCAGTGCCATCGCACAGCAGAGAGGCACACACCTATCTCCATTAGAGCAGCTTAATTTTATTTTGCACTAAATGCACCAACAGCATATGTCATTGGCTTGATAGCATTTTTCTTTCTTTTTGTCGTGCTTTGCTCTATTTATGGTCATCCGCACACACATTAGGGCGTTAACATGCTCATTACCCCTTATTGGAATATTGTTGATTGTGTTAACCAGTGATGAATAGGAGCCCACAGTCAGTTGAACCACTTAGTTTGATCTTGAGATCACCAGTCAGGTCTAATAATCTATTGTGTTGAATCTACCGACATATCTATTGTGGTCTAGCAACCTCTAGGTCTACTCTCCTTGTGTTACCTTAAGAGTTACCATTTTTCTATCATCTTCCCTTTTATATTGCTTAGACTACACAGACTTATACTTTGAATTTTTGCACCTTTTCTAAATTAAAAGTTCAAATTCCATCTTGATTTGTTCCTGTGTACTATCATTTTCCAAAGGGTTTGAATCGGTATCACGGATACGATCTACCTTATATCAGCTTTCCACCCCTTCTACCTGGGTTTTTTTTTCTTTTTTTCCATGTTGCTTGCTGACTTATTCTCCCCCTAAAATACTAAAATTATAACTGGTTTCATTATTTTAGGATTTTAATAATAGCAAAATAACATAAGTTTAATTGTAAACAGACTCATTTAACCAAATAACTCAAATAAAATGAAAAATTAAATAAGCTACATCAGACTATACATGATCATCATCAGGAATAACCTCACTTGCTTTTTAATGTCGTTGACCTCTAGCAAGTATTGAAAACATGGTTTATCAAAAGCTTTAGTATAGAGGTCAGCGCGTTGAAAATCAGTATTAATTTTTACCACATCAATTAAGTTCTTTTCAAAACAATCTCTTATAAAATGATATTTAATATCGATATGTTTGGTCTTAGGATGTTGGATCGGATTTTTAGTTACTGCAATAGCAGCAGAGTTATCTACAAAAACAAGAGTAGAACAGAACGTTAAACCGTAATCCCGCATTTGCTATTGAATCCAGATGATTTGTGAACAGCAACTTGCAGCAGCAACATATTCAGCATCACAGGTTGACAATGCAACCCATGTCTGCTTCTTACACTGCCACGTAATTAATCTTCTCCCAAAGAATTGACACCCTACTGATGTAGACTTGTAGTTCATCTTGCAGCCTCCGTAATCCGAGTCACTATACGCCGTGAGCTCAAAGTCATCATCATGAGGATACCACAACCCAAGTGTGGGTGTACCCTTTAGATAGCGAAAAATCCTTTTGACCCCGATCAGATGATTGACCTTGGGTTTAGCCTGATATCTAGAACATAAACATGTCGCATACATGATATCAGGTCTTGAGGAAGTGAGATACATGAGGGATCCAATCATTCCTCAGTACATCGTAGCATCTACAAGATCTCCATTTTCATCAGGTGCTATATCGTGATTCGTAGCAAGTGGAGTCCCAGCAGCAGAAGCATTCTCCATGTCAAAACGACTGAGAATGTCTCCTACGTACTTGGTCTGATGTAGGAAGATCCCATTTGGTGTTTGATCCACCTGTAGCCCGAGAACGAACTTCATCTCCCCCATAGCACTCATCTCAAACTCTTTCTTCATAACTGCTTCAAACTCTTTGCATAACTCTTCTTTCTTTGAACCGAAAATTATGTCATCAACATAGATTTGTACGAGCAGTAGGTCGCCATCTTTTTCGTTAATGAACAACGTGCAGTCAATGACTCCCCTGCGAAAGCCGTGTTTCACAAGGTGAGTCGAGAGCTTTTCATACCAGCCCTTGGAGCTTGATGAAGCCCGTATAAAGCCTTGTCGAGCTTGTAGACTCTATCCCAATGATAAGGATCTTCAAATCCCTCGGGTTGACTGACATACATTGTTTCTCTGATTTCCTCATGAAGAAATGCACTCTCACATCTAATTGATAGACTTTAATTTTCTGTATGATGCATAGGCAAGGAAGATACAAATGGCTTCCATCCTTTCCACGGGTGCAAACACCTCATGTAATCAATTCCTCAACTTGGCGAAAACCCTGAACCACCAGTCGAGCTTTGTTCCTAATAATGACCCCTTGGTCATCTTTCTTGCATTTTAAAACCCATTTGGTGCCAATGACCTTAGCACCTTTAGGTCTATCAACCAGAGTCCATACATCTAACTTCTTGAACTGAAGAAGTTCTTCTTGCATGGCACTCACCCACGCCTCATCATTTAGTGCATCATTGACGTATTTTGGCTCAATCTGGGAGACAAAACACCGATAAGCCCATCATGAATACATCCCTTTTCCATAACTGAGCGTAATCAACTGAGTATAGCTGATTTCGGGTTTGCACTCCGGATCTGACATCCCCAATGACTTGTTTAGGGATGATAGACGTTTGTCGTGATCTGGAGTAGTAGGAACATGCTAGCCATCTAGATGATATTTGGAGAGAGATGAGTTCTGCATCGGTGAGGAGTTTGGGCTCTGAAGTCGAAGGTGTATCCTGATAGATGCTTGTGGGCTTTCAGGAACTGGAACCTGTTCCTCCTGACTGTTCTGGTTATCTTTTTCAGCTTCATCTTCAGATGAGGAGTCACTGTCATCGACTACTCCCCCTGAGTGAGTAGATGATTTTCCCGGTGAGCTATATGTTGGTGGATTCAAGCTATCATACATCATTCATGTAGCTAACTCGTCATCCGAGGGAGAGAGAGGAATGTTGAACGACTTGAAGAATCCATCATAGTCGAAGAAGTAGGCGGGTCCTTTGCCAGTAGGTGGTGTGGTAAATCGCTGAACGTCAACATTACACCATACTTCTACTAGACCCGTGAGTTGTTGTAAACTCGCTTGTTCGGTATTGTGATCCTAGAAAGATGCCTTCATCTGCCTTCTCGCTGAATTTACCTTCTTGTGTCTTCTTTGAGTGTGCACGGTGCCCTAACGGTTCGAGATACTCCAAGTGCGGTTTGCATCTTTGTAGTAGCTCGTAACATGTTACCGTGGCGCTTGACTATCAGGACTTGATTCAGTGTATAACAAGCATTCGCCACTGCCTCATTCCAGAATTGGATAGGCAATTTCGAGTCTGCCAGCATAGTCCATGCTCTCTATCAAGCTTCTGTTCTTTCTCTCAGCAACGCCATTCATCTGAGGTGTGTAGGCAGAAGTGAATTGATGCACAATTCCCTTTTCCTTGTAGCATGCCTCCATCCACTGGTTCTTGAATTCCGTTCCGTTGTCTGAGCGTACTTGTCTAACTTTCAGCTTGTAGAGAGATTCCAGTGTGGTTACCAACTCCATGAATGATTCAAATTTTCTGATTTGGATTTCAGAAACATTACCCAAGTGAACCTTGAGTAGTCATCGTGACCACAAAACATACAAGTCGCCTGCAATGCTCTTTGTACTGATTGGACAAACAGATCCATGTGAAGAAGTTCAAGAGGAAGTTCTATTGAATTAACTTTCTTTTCCATATGAGACTTCTTTGTCTGTTTACCATTCTTGCAAGCTACACAAAAGTCAGGAAGCTGAAAGTTCTTGACATTAACACCTCTCACCAGATCCTTTGAATCAAGTATTCATCTGCCTTTGACTGATGTGTCCCATTCTCCTATGCCAGGAGATGGAGTCCTTTTCAGTAGCTTTAGATAGAAAGCACTGAACCTCATGATCCATTGTAGAAGCTGTTGACAGATCCAAGACATAAAGATCTTATATCTTGAAGCAGTCATCAAAACTTGGTCCTCTGGGATCACGTAGTCTTTCTTCAGTACGTAACACTTCTTGTTGTCGAAGATGACTTTAAATTCCTTATCACATATTTGAGAAACAGAGAGTAAGTTGTTTTGAAGTTGTTGGACGTAGTTCACCCTATCAAACTTAACTTTCTGATTTCCAACTTCTCCCTGGGCTGTGATATAGCCTCCCTTATTTCTAGCAAACGAAACATGCCTTCCTTTTATTTGCTTGACGTTTGATAAAAGAGCTCTGTTTCCTGTCATGTGCCTGGATGCTCTGCTGTCTACTATCCACGTGTTAGTTTCAGCACTGTATTGAACAACCTGCACATACAAGGTAAAGGATTAGTTTAGGTTTGGAACCCAAGCCTTTACTGGCTTGGGTTTCCGAGAGGCATCACACATCAGAAATTCAACCCATTGACCATTAGAAGGTGAGGGTAGCACAGGTTCCTTCTTGTCGACATTATCAGACATAGAGATTGACTTCTCTTTCCATAAGCTACATTTGTGGAATGCCTATTTGTGATAAATAGTCAACCGGCTAACGGGTAGAACCTTCTGTTCACTAGTTCTTCTAGGTGGAGTTAAAGAGCTCCTTTTAGAAGACCTAGGGTTTGAGTCCTAAAGTTCAATCTTCTTCCTAGGTGTCTGATAATAAGAACAATAGGAAGCAATGTGTTCACATTCTCCACAGTTGTAGCACGCCCTGCTATCAACTTTATGATTAAACTTTCTTTGTGGAGATGTGTGTGACACTCTAGTAACATCACTCACTTTAGGTTTTGATTCTAGTTCTTTTGATGTTTTCACTAGTTTAACAAAATTAACTGATTTAACCTATTTGTCATCCTTTTCTTTTTGGTTAATTGGTCTTTGACTTGAAGTATGTGAAAGATTATCCTTAAAAGCCCTTTTAGGTTCTGATTTGACTTTGTTTGACCCTGACTTTAAGTTAACCTTTTCAAATTTCTTTTCCAGATTAACACAAGGCAATTTACCCTTTGCCGTTGAAGTGGCCTCCTTTTGTTTGTTTCCAAAGTCAATAGATGAACATAAGGAATCTGGATCACTAACAAGAGGAGTAGACACTACATAATCCTTGATGGGATTACTATTTACTGGTCTAGTCTTAGTGTTCATTAAAGTCTCAGATGGTGGTGGAACGACTTTGTAACCCAATCCTCCCCGTTCTTCCTGTCTCTCACTAAGTGTTGGACTATGTGTGAAGAACTAGTCCAACTATGCAGTTTCTGTTTTAATGAATTTACTTCTACTTCTAGAACTGACTTTTGCTTCTTAGTGTCTTCTAAGGAGTTTAGATAGTACCTAATGTTATTAGCTTGGTTAATGCAACTACTTCGGTTTCCCTAAGCTGTTTAGTCAAAAGGTCTATCTTTTCTTTATAACTATGCTCATTTTTTTAGTACCCTATTAGCCTCAGTGCACAGTTGCAAATCTTTTACTAAGTTATCATTATGATCTAATAACCTAGTAAATTTTTCATCTATGCTATTCCTAAAAGTATCACAATCAGAACAAGCATGATTATTAAACATTTGGTCAGTAGTACTTAGCTGAGTTGATTCAGAAGAGTTAGCCATCAACGCAGCATCAGATGTCTCTGGTTCTGGTGATTCTGTCTTTTCTGTCTCTGACATGATAGTATCCTCTTTAGGCTGGTAACTGACCTCGGTTGCAGTTGCTTCTTCACTATGTGACATCGCTATCTCACTGCTAGATCTCCTTCACTAGAGGAATCACTGGCAATATCTTCTAAAGCTCCAATCCTGTCCTTCATCATCATGAGCAGTCATGGCTTTTGGATCCTTGTTTGATGAAGTAGAACTGGTAGCTTGCTTGTCTTGACGAGTGAAGGACGACAATGGGTTCCCGTTACCCGTCTTCTTAGGCTTGACACATTCTCCTTGAAGTGCCCCTTCTCTTCACAGTTGAAGCAGGTCACTTTGCTTTGTCAAAGCCGATTGGTGTCCTTAGTTGCTACTAAGTTCTGTCCGGTTTGTTTTACAAACTTCTTTGCCCTCCGGACAGCACTGGCTAAAGCCCACATTATATCCATTCTCTCAAGCTCCATTTCGTCCACCTGCTCGTAGTCCTCGTCTGCCAAATGGCAGTTTCCAATCTTTCCAGCAACCAACTCATCATAAGAATGAACCACTGCTGCCAAAAGATCCATGTGCTCTCGAGCTACTTCCACAGTCACATTACCGAGGTTCTCGGTCTTCAGTCTAGTAGCATTCGCTTCAGATCCAATGTATTGGGTACAAGAAGACCCTGACGTTTCTGAACCTGAAGGAGGTGCATGTGTAGTACCGATGAGCTAGACACAAATGCAGTCTGGAGAGGTGCTCCAGATGTCTTAGCTTGAGGCGTGGCATTGTAAAGCTGGATTTTGATTGTACGTAGACTTCTGAGCTCTGTACTTCATTCTAAGTGATTCTTCTCGCAACTTAAGAATGAAGTCATTAATATCCAGTTTTGCCAGCATTCCATTCTGTCTAAGATTAGACACGAATGAAACCCATTTTTTAGGCAATCCGTCTGCAAAATTAGTAACTTTCTCTTCCATGGTAGTAGCCACCCCATGTGTATGCAGTTCACTCATCAGATGGTAGAATCTATCTATAACATCGTCCAGACTCTCGTCTCCCATGGATGAGAAGTTGTCGAATTCCTTCATTAACTCCTTAGCCTTGATTGCCTTCAACGAGGCATTCCCGTCGTACCTCTTTTCTAGCTCATCCCATAGTTCTTTGGACTGCTTATTCTCTGAGTACTGGTGGAATATGTCTTTAGGGATAGACTGTGTAATCAATGCATAGACCCTCTTCTCTGCATTGTATTTGACTTTCTGCGCGTCTGTCATCCCTCCTAAGGTTAACTTTACTCCATCGGCTCCCACCGGCGTACTATATCCACTCTCGATGGCTTCCCACAGATTCGGATCCACTCCATTGAGGTAGATCTCAAAACGTTGTTTCCAGTGGGGAAACTCATCTAACGTTAAAAGATTTGGTGGTTTATTATGATTACCCACCTCACTCTCAAGTAATAGCAGGTTCTGGATCCTAGAGTCCTTCCCAGCAGTAAAGGCTGACATTTGATCTTCCATTATGAATAACTTTAAGTCTAATAAACAATTGTCGCTGGGGCGACTGAAGGTGCAAAGGATTAGTCGAGCGTATGAACTCTACGACTGGTTCAATCGTGCGGCTGAACTAAGTGATTAGCTCAGTCGTGTGAATGAATCTGATGCGTATGAACAGTACAACCGAACGGTTCAATCGTACGACTGGAGATACGACTATGTCCAATCGTGCATCTGAGCAATGCGAATGAGGTCCAGTCGTGCGATGGCTCACTCGTGCGACTGAAGCAGCTGTTATGCAAAAATTTCTAGGTTAAACGTGTTTTAGCCGTAAAAATTTGAACTTTCGCAAGGTTTAATTGCCTAAGTCTGTAGAAACCAAACTTTGATGAGCAGGGAACGTCCAAGATCACTTTTGACACAAAAGATTGCGTTTTTAGTGCAAAAACACAAACTTTTTATCAATCTTGATTGAATCACACGTAATCAAGAGCCAATGCTCTGATACCACTTGTTAGGACCTGGTATTTGAACGAAATACCTGGAGATTAGCGTGTATACTAGATTAAATAGTGCGGAATCCTATTTGATTGGCGATCCAATCAGTGCGAACACACGAAGAATCAATAAAGAATTGAAACTAACGTTAGAAATCAATTGGAAATCGATCTAATGTGTTCTATGAACTTGGAGAACGAATTGGGAGGTTCTGGACGGCTAGGGTACGTCTAGAATCGTAATTGATCGAGAGTCTTTATTTTCACGAATTGAGTTGTATTTATAGGTTGGTACTATTCGATCGTGCGACTAACCATTAGTATGGTTCAATCGTGCGATTGAACCATGCGGTTGATTCATTCGCACGACTGAGTGTTCAGTCGTGCCACTGAGCCAATCTTATGTTACAATCATACGACTGATCCAGTCTCCTGGTTCAGTCATGCGACTGAGTCATTCGTATGAAGGTGTTCATGCTTATGGCCATTCGCATGGGCCATTCGCATGATAACTTCATTATTTTAAGTTTGAATGTATTAATTAGTAAACATTATATGTAAACATTCAACCAATCACTAACCTAATTAATTAATTAATATCAACTTATTAATGAAATATTAATCATTACAAATCACAAACACCCAATATCATTTCATTAATCATATCAAATTACACCAGAATCAGATAAACAAGATCTATTACATTTCATATCATGATCTAGGGACATACATGTATCAACACTACTCTAGAACATTGAAAGGATTGATGGAGGGCCAGTTGCTTTTGGAGAAGATTAAGGTGGTTACATTTCTAGAAGGGGCAAGGTCACAAATGGTATGCTAAGCATTGAAAATGTAAACCTTGTCAAGGAGCTTGAGTACAATCTTCTGAGTGTATCCTAATTTTGTGATCAGAGTCATAACTTGTTGTTTACTGAGCATGAGGGCATTGTTCTCAAGCTCGGGGTGATCATTCCTTATGAGCATATTCTGCTTAGAGCCCCCAGGAAAGGGAGTATGTACAAGATGGCACTACAAGAAACATCTCCCTCTGGAGAAGTTTCATGTTTTCTGTCTAGAGCAATAGTGATGAGTCTTTCCTAAGGCATAAAAGAATGTGCCATGTAAACTTTAAAAACATGAATAAATTGATTAAGAATGATTTGGTAACTGGAATGCAAAGAAAGAGTTTACAAGTGATGACCATTGTGTTGCATGCCTGAAAGGGAAGCAACATAAGGTATCTCACAAGCCTAAGGAAAGGATCTACATAACTACACCCATACACTTGTTACATATGGATCTCTTTGGCCGCACCAGTGTAATGAGTCTAGGAAGGACCTCTTACTTCCTAGTGATCACAAATGATTTTACAAGATTCAATTTGGTCTTTTTACTTAGAAGTAAGGATAAGAATCCTATGATTTTGAAAAATTTCATCTTAAAGGTTGAAAATCAATCTAATCACAATGTCAAAATCATAAGATGTGATCAGGGAACTGAATTCAAGAACAAATCCTTGATGCATTTTGTGATGAAAAAGGTATTACAAGACAATACATTGCTCCCAGGACTCCTCAATAAAATGGTGTTGCTGAGAGGAGAAATAGGACACTAAATGAAGCTGCAAGAACCATGTTGTCTGACTCTAAGCTGCCCATCACCTTCTGGGCAGAGGCAGTCAACACTACCAGCTATGTGCAGAACATAGTTTTCGTAGTTAAGATTCATGGAAAAACTCCTTATGAACTTTGGTACAAGACGAAACTTTCATTGGTTTTCTTAGGTCATTTGGTTGTCCTTGCACCATCTTGAATACCAAGGATCGAATTGGCAAATTTTCTGAGAAATAAGATGATGGACACTTCATTGGATACTCTTCCCAAGCTAAGGCTTACAGAGTATACAATCTCAAAACTAGAATTGTTAAGGAGTTAGCCATTGTGACTTTCAATGAACACACACCTTGTGTAGCTGGTTCTGGTCCTGATTGGGTTTTTGATCTTGATTTAGTTACCAACTGTTTTGTGAGACTGTTTCAGGATATGGAGAAATTTTAAATACAGGAGATCTTGATCCAAGATTTAAGCTGAGAAGACCTTCAAGTAACACATCTTCAGCTCCAGTTGGGACTACTTCTGCAAATGAGGATTCTATCAGCACCACAATAACAAACTTAGCTGATACATCTAGTATGCATTCAAATTCTTGCTCAGAGGCTCCATAACCAATAAAGATACTTCAATTATAGAAGACAATGATGGTAGTGGTGATAGTGATCAAGACTTTCTTGTTGCTGATAACCCCTCTGTAGATGACAACATCAACGATGTCATAAACTCCTTGGATTAAGTCTCTCTTGGTAAGTGTGCTGACGTGGTGGGAGCAACTTGCTGTGATCCCTCAGCTAAGGATCCACAAGTCTCACCCCACCACAAACATCATTGGAGAAGTTGTCACAGAGGTAAGAACAAGAGGACAAACACATAAAGAAAATGTTTGATTTCACTCTTTTTTCTTATCCTAGATAGAGCCAAAGAAAGGTGTTGAGGCTCTAAAGGATGGAAGTTGGGTTAAAGCTATGCAAGAGGAGCTGCTTCAATTCAAAAGACCAAAAGTTTGGAACCTTTGTCCTCTTCCTCGTGGGAAGACTACCATTGGAACCAAATGGGTGTTTAGGAACAAGAAGGATGATAGAGGCTTTATCATCAAGACCAAAGCTAGACTAGTTGTCCAAGGATACACAAAAGAAGAAGTAATTGACTACACTGATGTCTTTGCTCCTGTAGCAAGACTGGAAGTTGTTAGGATATTCCTGGCATTTGCTGCATCCAAGAACTTCAAAGTCTTTCCAACAAGCATAGGCTTATATGGTCCATGAACCACAGATTTCCTACAACCTGAATTGTTGACAGATAGGTGATGGAGCATTCGGCATTGCCATATGTTTATACTCACTCCTAACAAGCATTGGAGGCTTTGTTGAGGAGCCAGTATTGTGAGGATCGTTGATTGATGTAGTCATTTTCACCAATTCAAACAGGTTCAATGAAATTTTAACAGTTCTAGCTCAAAAACTCAATAACTCAGTTTGAAACAAGACGAATCTCAAATTAATGCACCGGAAGCAACAGAAAAATCAAACTCTTTAACTAATTCTTGCAAATTTGCTAATTTGATAAAACTTAGATATCAAAAGAGCAGTTTCAATGATCAATTGTTAAATCGATCAATGATTAACATTGCTTTGATACCATTTGAAAGGATCGGGATCTAGTTTGATCAATTAGATTAAGATTTGCAGCGGAATATAACAAGAATTAGACGAAATTTAAGCAAGAATAATATGGATATTCAATCAAACAGTGACGGTTATAGAGAGAAAAAGTTTTCTGCAAAGAAAATATTTTCATTCATGCACACGCTTCCAGCTTCGAAGTATATTAGGTCAACATTCCTTTTATAAGGAATGTGACATGAGCTGATGTCACTTGATAGTGACATCTAACTGATTTATACAAACAGCTGAAAGTAGACTAAACTACTGAAGATGTCCACAACAACTGAGGACACCTTCATAAAAAGCTAAGTACAAGCTAAAATTACAACTACTGAAGTTATAACATTTGAAGTGTAAGAAGTTCAAATGTTTTACATAAAATAAAACTACTGATTACAAACTACTGAAAAGTAAACCATCACAACTACTGAAAAGAACTACTTCAGCTGCTGTGACAACTTCTGAGAACTTGGTCTTTAGACTTTGTCTTCTGACTATGTAGACCACTTCAGTTGTTATGTTGTCTGTAGGACTTAAGGTTTTTTTGATCTGGCTCATTGGTTCTTTTGGTCCAACAAACTCCCCCTAAACCAATGCAGCCAAAACCTTTAATATTATTGAAGTCCCACTTATTAGCAGAAACATTTTCTGGATCAGCTCAGAAATCACCAAAAATGAGCTTAGGCCAGGGAAGAGGTTTGAGAAAGTTTGATTGGCAAAGGATGAATGGGAAGTCTGTCTTGGGGAATTGGACACAGAGCTGTTACCCTATCCATGAGACCTACTTCCCAATGATGAGTCTGTAAGACTCTCTAACATAGGCCTCAAGGAATACAACTTGTTCTTCCATTGTGAGTTCTTTAGCTTCACCTTCAAAGAAGAACTCAGGCCCATAGTACTCTGATAAGTACTTAACATTCTTTCCATTCTTTAGCTCCACAGTAGTTATTTCTCTGTATGCAAACTCATCAGGATGAGTACCTTCAAGTAACAACTGGAGCTCATTTCTTCTTATTTCTTCAAGCTTCTTTTTGATGAACCCCTTCTTCACCATTTTGTTTTCTAGTAAAGTTTGTGGAGTCATCTTAGACTTGTAAGCTCTCTTGAAGTCTTCAAGGATTTCCCAGGGTGACACTACAATGGTCAACATTATCTCAGCATCTACAGTCTTCTTTACTTGGCCATTGTATCGACTTGGAATATTCTTTTTATGAATTCTGTCACTTACTCTGGGGTCAGTCCAAATTCTCACTCTCTCTTTTTGATATTGAAATGTGAATCTGAGAGCATACAACCTCTGAGCATGTTTCTTCATAGCTTGTATGGATGAAGACTTAGGAAACTCCTTATCAACCATCCTTAACAGCTGCTCATCATGTTGTTTGTGCTGTTCTTCTTCTTCAAGTTTGACTTTTACCATTTGCCATTGGATGTCAGGTGTGATTGTTGATTGTTGACTCCTAGGCTTAGGCATCTATGTTTTAAGAACAGCAGAGATTGGCAGACTATCATCCTCATCATCATCATCTTCTTCTTCCATCCTCAACACCCTTCTCTTCCTCTTAGGTGCATCATTGGTAGTGGTTTGAGTATGTTTATTGGGTGAAGGAGTTGGTTTTGAGGGTTGTGAAGTTGGTTTTTTTGTTGTGGGAGATTGTACAGGCTGCTATAACATCTTGGTTGTGAGTGAGGCTTTGGACAACTTTGCTATATCAGACCTTTTCCTAGCACCAGCTTCATTAAGAGCTTCTATGATCAATCCTTTGTTGAATACTTCAGAAGACCAGATTCTGGTGGTTATCTCCAAAATACTGTCTCTGGACCATGACTTCACTTCAATGATTGATCTTCCCAAATGCTTTGATATGAATCTTATCATAGCTTCCAACCTTTGCCTTTCTTTCTCACTACAACTTGCCCATCCATGCCCATTCTCTTGAATCTTTAGCCTTCAAATTTCAGAGTCAAGTTTGGTTTTGTCAAAACCTTGTGTGAAAAGTTGATCAATGATCTTATCCATAGATCTGCTATGTTGCTCATCAGCTTCTTTGATCAGTTCTGCTAACTTTTTCTCATCTTTAGTCTGTTCAGCACTCTTCTTTCTCTTGTATGTGATTATCTCCTTTTCTTTCTTCTATTTTTCTTCTTCCTCTTCAACTCTCTTTCTTTTGTCCGCTTTCACTGACTTAGACTCCCCCTTTTGGTTGCATTGGGTTCAGGGGTTTGAATGTCAAAAAGTCTCTTAGAAACAACATCATCAACTAAGGTTTGTAAATTTGAGGAAAGCCTCTCATCAATGGATTGATGCACAATGTTAGCGATGATGGAAGTGATGAGAGGTAAGGAGGATTGAAAGGAAGCAACCATTTATTCAGAGGGGTTCTGTCCCTGAGAAATGGTGCCTGAATCAGAGGCTGGTGGCACAGTTGTTGGGAGTGGCTCAGTGTTTGGGAGAGCTTAGAAGAAGCTGCCATATGTGGTGAATTTGGGCAGATGGACTTGATTCTTGTGAAAATTTGGCAAGCAATTCTTATAGTCTGCATACCTCAGCCTCAATAATGGTGTTGTGGGCTAGAACATCAAAGAAAAAGCCCAGGTCATCATCAGGGTTTGCTAAATCATCTGACCTCCTGATTAAATCAGGATGAACAAGTGCTGAGTGTAGATCAGTATTCACATGTGCCCCTATTTCTTGGAACTGGGGACTTCCTGCCTCAGGATTATGTCCTTCATTAGCAGTTGCCTCTGGTGAGGTCTTAGAGATGATACCACCTTCATCCTGTTAATGTGCTAAAACAGGACAAAAGGCAGCCTCACTAGATGTTCGAATCTCCTCCTCTACACAGGGAGATGGAACTCTGTAATCCCTGTGCTGTGGGTTATCAGCCACATTATAATCTTCTCCCTCAACTGTTGAGGTTTTCCTAGTGGTAATAGGTTTCTGGGGAGGGGTAAAGGAATGTAGTTGAGTCAGCACTTGTGCAATAACCATAGTTGGGCTTGTAGGGGTGGCTTCAATGGGAGATAAGTGTGAAGAAGATTGCACCTGGGGTGAATAGTGCTCTTCAATGGCAATCTTCTCAAGTGAGAGAGATTCCAGTAATGTGGTTTCCCTATTTTGGTTGCATCAGGATCCGGTTGAGAGGATACCTAAGCGGTTTCAGCTGGTAGAGTCTTGGAAACTACAGGGGGATTACTACCAGTAGTTTCATCCTGCCTTTGTGTTGTAGAGGCATCATCATGGGAATCAACTCCCTGAGTAGCCTTTTTGGTTTGTTTGGATTGTGGTTTGGAGGGGACTTGGATCTGGAGGATCAGGCTGTGGGTTCCCTCTGCTTGGGTTTTAGCAGTTTGGCAGCCTCTTTGAGTTGTGGGTCAGAGTTGTGCCTGGAGTATACCTCAGGCAAAACTACCACAGCAGGGATACCAAGGCTAACAGGGCCATCAGATTTTAATTGATTGATGATTATGGCCATAAGAAACCTTGGATATAATATCCATCTGTTAGCCACAGGTTTCATTTCCAGATCTTTTAATTCCAAAAATATAATTTGAGAGAAATTTAAGCTTTGGCGTTCAAGGATGAATACAATACCTGCTGCCACCTGGATGACATTTGATCCCATGAAGAGGATTTGGCGGCAAGGCAGACATTGATCATATGAAAGATTAGGCATTCAGCATCAGGGAAGTGCTTCTTCAGAATGGTGCTAGCACTTAGGTCGCCCTCATACCCATGGTTGATGAATGATAGATTAGTGGTGCTCTTCGGGTATGTGGTGACAAAGGTGGCATCATTCAGATCTAGGGTTTGGCGAATGATAGTAGGTGTGATGACCACCTTCTTCTTGTTTACAAACGACTGGAGAGTGATCGCGACATCATTCCCACCAGTATGGATAGTGACATTTGTCCAGAACTGGCGAAGGGCATCGGGATGGATGGTTGGATTCAGAAGTAAAGCAGTTTGATATGGGGAATCAACCATCAAATCAATGGCATCATCAAACTTAGTCCAAAAGGCCGATTTTGTGAAGTAGGCAACACAGTTGTGTCGTGGTTTGATTTGAATGGTCGCCATTAATGGAAGATGAAAGTTCTGAAAACGGATTATGAAAAGTTTGAAGTTAGGGTTAGGTATTTATAGGTTATGAAACGGCTGATAGAAAACAACTGAAAGTTTTGGTGTTAGTCATCAGTTGTTAGAAAACGACTGAAGACATGGTTTTAACTTTCAGATGTTGTAAACAACTGAAGACTTGGTGTTAGTCATCATAGTTTGAAACTACTAAGACTTGGTTTTGGCTTCAGTTGTTTTGAAATGAAACTGCAGTTGTTTGAAACAATTGAAGAGTAAAATTTCTCATCAGTTGTTGTTGTCAATTCGCAGATATCAGTTGTTTCATTGACCTTATCACTTACTCAGCAGACTATCTGATTTTCAGATGTTTCATTGGTCATCAGTACTTACCAGTTAGAACAGACATCAGTAGTTGTAACCACATCAGTAGTTGTAAGTATATCAGTAGTTTTCAACAAATAAAGTACTTCAGTACTTTTAAGTAATTTAGTCTTCAGTAGTTATGAAAACTGCTGAAGATAAAATAACTTATCAATACTTATTTTTGACAGCTGTATACTAATGTTCATCAGTACTTGTGAACTGAGATCATCAGTAGTTGTCAAATCATTTTAGCTACAACATACCAAGCCTTAGCACTAGATTTTGGAAAGTTGCACTATCCAAAGGCTTAGTAAATATATCTGCAAACTCATCAGCACTAGGAACAAACTTTGGATCAATCAGACCTTTTTTATAACAATCCCTGATAAAATGATGTCCGATCTAAATATGATTGGTCCTAGAATGCTGGACAGGATTCTTAACAATACAAAGAGCTGAAGCACTATCCATCAATAAGGAGTCTTAGTCTCTGTAATGTCATAATCCAGTAATTGATTCTGAAGCCAGAGTACCTGAGATGTACAACTTGCACTAGCAATGTACTCTGCTTCAGCAGTGGATGTAGCAACTGAAGTTTGTTTCTTACTCTGCCAAGAAACTAAACAATTGCCTAGAAATTGGCATCCACCAGAGGTTGATTTTCTGGTTAATTTACACCCTGCATAGTCACTATCAGAGAAAGCAACTAATTTGCAAGAGTGGGCAGTGGGATACCAAAGTCCTAGAGATTGAGTTCCTTGCAAGTATCTAAAGATCCTTTTCACTGCAATCATATGGGATACTTTAGGTGCAGCCCGAAATCTAGCACAGACACAAGTTGCAAACATAAGGTCTGGTCTAGAAGCTGTAAGGTACATCAAGGAACCAATCATACATCTGTAAAGAGTTTTATCAACTGCTTTACCTTTCTCATCAGCATCCAGTTGTGTGGTGCTGCACATGGGTGTAGAACAGGGTTTACAATTTTGTAAATCAAACTTTTTCAACAGATCCTTTGTATATTTTGACTCATGAATGAAAGTTCCATCAGCCATTTGTTTGATTTGCAAACCCAGAAAGAACTATAATTTTCCCATGGCACTCATTTCAAACTTTTGTTGCATCAACTTAGTAAAGGTATCACACAACTGTGGATCAGAGGATGCAAAAATAATATCATCTACATAAATTTGAACAAGGAGCTTATGCATGCCTACTTTCTTAATGAACAAAGTTTTATCTATGAGCCTCTAGTGAAATTGTTTTGAAGAAGAAAGTTAGACGGTGTTTCATACCAGGCTCTAGGAGCTTGTTTTAACCTATAAAGAGCCTTATCAAGCTTATACACCCAATCTGGATGTTTATGATCTTCAAAACCTAGTGGTTGACACACATAAACTTCTTCTTTTATTTTACCATATAAGAATGCACTTTTTACATCCATTTGAAAAACTTTAAGATTATGGAAAGCAGCATAAGCTAAGAACAATCTGATTGCCTCCAGTCTGGCTACATGGGCAAAGGTTTCATCATAATCAATACCTTCTTCTTGTGAAAACCTCTGTACAACCAGTCTGGCTTGTTCTTGACAATTTGACCTTTTTCATCAGTTTTATTCCTAAACACCCATTTAGTGCCTATTGCACACTTACCTTGGGGTAGAGGAACCAGTTCCCACACTTGCTGCTTTTGAAACTAAAGAAGCTCAAGTTGCATGGCTTCAACCCATCCATTGTCTCTTAATGCAATATGATAGTTCTTTGGCTCTTGCCGACTGATGAAGAGAGCATAAAAGCAGAAATTGGACAATTGACGTCTAGTTGAAACACCAGCATTGATGTCACCAATGATCTGAGACATGGGGTGATTCTTTAGTTCTTGGTAGTCAATAAGATCTGTCCAAGTGTTTGTAGGAGATTCACAGCAATAGATGTTGATCCAGACTCTGAAACATAGAATGAGATGGCAATTCAAATGAAGTAGAGGATTCCGAGATCTCATCAGCATTTGTTGTGGATGGAACTCCTAAAGCTACAGGAACATCAAGTTTAGTAGACTCAGGCAGGTGATCACTAAAACTTGCATTTGTACCACCAGATGGATGACTAGTTGCACGAGATGATGGATTCACAGAATCTGCAACAGCTGGAGACTGATAAGGAACATATTGCAGTATGTCCAAATCAAATAACTCCACAGGGTTTGTGGAATTTTGTTCTTTGGAGATTCATTAAACTTTACATGCAAGGTTTCTTCAACTATCTTTGTTCTGCAATTAAAAACTCTGTACGCCTTACAAGTAGATGAATACCCAACAAAGTACCCTGCATCCATCGTTGATTCAAACTTATGAAGTGGATTCTTTGTGTTGAGAATGTAACAGGGACACCCAAATGCTCTAAAAAAGGAAATCAGAGGGGCCAAATGATGTAACACTTCATAAGGAGTCTTCATCAACCTCTGAGATACTAACACTCTATTTTGCACATAGCAAGCTGTGTTGACAGCTTCAGCCCAAAAGGTTACTGGCAAACCAGAATCAACCAACATTGACCTTGCGGCTTCAATAAGGGTCCTGTTCTTTCTTTCCACCACTCCATTTTGTTCAGGAGTTCTTGGAATGCTATACTGCCTCTTGGTTCCCTTAGATAAATAGAATTCATCAAGTGTGTGGTTTCTAAATTCTGTGCCTTTATCACTCCTCACACACTTGACTGGAAGGGAGTATTGCTTTTCCACATACAACAGAAAGTAGATGATGCTTTGAACAGCCTCATCTTTTGAATGGAAGAAGAAGGTCCATACAAATCCGGAATAATCAACCATAATTACCAGACAATATTTTTTCTTTGCCATGCTCATCACTCTTACTGGACCAAAAAGATCCATATGCAGTAATTGCAAGCAGGCAGTGGACTTTAGTTCTTCTATTGGAGGGAATGATACTTTGTGTTGCTTTCCTTTTAAACAAGCAAAATAGTTTTCATCACATTTGATCTGCTTTAATGGCAGACCTCTCACTAAACCATGATGGATAAGCTGGTTCATGTTTTTAAGATTCACATGACCAAGCCTTCTGTGCCATAGTTCAGATTCCTGAGGAGAGGCCTTGGAGAACAGACATGGATGGCCTTTTAGATCAATTTTCTTTGATAAGTCTAAGGCATATACTCTTCCAATCCTGTTGGCCTTCAGGAGAGTATATTCATCCAATATCTTGTCAATCATTCTCAAAACATTGGAAGACAGAATCCGACAGTTCTTGATGGTGAAAAGTGCAACATGCCCTTTATCACACATTTGACTGACACTTAACAAGTTGTACTTGAGATTCTCCACATGGTTAACATCATCAAATCGTATCTCACCATTTGACACAAAGCCTTTACCGATGATGTAACCCTTAGCATCATTACCAAAAGATACAAATCCCTTCTTCCCTTGAGAGTAGTCATGAAGAAGAGAACTGCTCCCTGTCATATGCATAAATGCTCCACTGTCCACATACCAAATGCTTCTATGGCATGCTGAAGAACCCTGCATTTGTCAGATGAAACTAGTTAGCTTTTGAGACCCAAACCATTTTGGTTTTGGGTCTGTTCTCATCAACAGATTTTATACTAACTGGTTTGTCATGATTAACAACCTTTGAAGGTGGAGATGGTGCTGAAAAAAGTTCCTATGATTTTGGCTTAGTTTTCCTTTTCAATGGTTTAATCACAGGTACATCTATTTGATTAACTCTCCCCAACAGATGTTGAACCATCATAACAAATTGTGTTTGATTGGTTGTAAAGCCTTCAGTTCAGGAGACACATCAGTACTTGTTTTTTATTTGTTCCTATGACTCACCATGTCCTCTTTTTTGAAAGACACAGACTTAGTCTGGTGTTTTGATATTCCATGAGGAATACTTTCAGCTGTTTTATGATAAACCCCTTCCTTCTTTTTAGATTTTTGTAAGAACTTTGGGTTATCAGTTTGAGATGTTTGTGGTACAAACTTGGTTTCAAATTCATCTTTCATTTTATTAATTTTTTTTAATGATTTTATCTTTGTTGAATTTGGAACCCTTTTCGTACCAACATTCATCAGTGAGATGATTGAATAGACCACATATTTCACATGGCTTTTTCTTCATCTTCTGTTGTTCAAGTGCTAAAGAAGATGAAACTACTCAAGGTGTGTTCTTCAGTACTTTCTTCCTCTCAGTACTGAAGGATTTGTAACAACTGAAGATTTGTTCTTCAGAAGTTTTCTATCAGTACTTTTGGATTTCCTAATGGACTCTTCAGTAGTTGTCAAACCATGTTTGTTTTCATTTGGTTTGAAATGCTCTTCAGGTGTGGTTACTTGCCCTTCAGTACTTTGAATACTTTGTGAGACAACATCTGAAGTGCTCAGTTTTTCTTTGATCATGTGTTTATCAGCAGTGAGACCATCAGCAGATTGATTAGCTGAGGTACTAATACTGACTTCATCCTCTGATTTTGGATTATCACTTGAGGATGAGACACATGGTGATGTGGTTTGGGAATTGCTTTCACCTTCAGATTTTACTTCTATCTTAGGAGTAAAATCTGTAGGATGTACAATGTGATTATACCCAATCCCAAACTTCACATTTGAAGCTATTTGCTTGCTGAGAAGCATTTCAAACCCCTTGCAGGATGTTACCCAGCGTTCACACTCTACTTGAGTAGCTGCAAGTGTTTCTTTGAGATTTTTGTGATTCTCTAAAATGACCTCTACCTTTTCCTTTTCATCAGTGATTTGGCATTTTAATTTGTAAATCTCAACATCTTTTTCATTTAAGACAGACTCAAACTCAGCTTTTCTTTTGGAAATCACTTTCTCTAGGTCAAGATTTTGATTAGTTAAAGCTACATTTGCTTCTCTAATTGAGACAAAAGCAGCTATGCATGACTCAAAACACAACTTGGCCTTAGCCTCAGAAGATACTTGTGGTACCTATAATGATGAAGCATTTGAGCATGAACCATCAGTAGACTCCAGGCCCATAAGAGCAAGATTTCCAAAAGGATTTTCACCACCATGTTGACCAGCACCAGAAAACAATTGTTCAGGATAACCAGAAAGATCATCTGGTAAGCTACTCCACTCAACAACTCTAGGTGTGATAAAGCTTTGATGTGATTGAGATTGAGATTGTTGAGTGATTGAGATGGTTGATGCTGAGGTAGGGCATGTGGTTGTTGAGCTATGGGTACTGGAACCTGACTGGACTGAGGCATGTAAAAACATGGATAAAGATATGGCATTGGACCTTGAGGGACAAAATATGCAGGAGATGATTGACTTTGTGAATGATGACCAGAACTAGTAGAATGTTGCCCTTTGTTTTGTGAGCTATTGCATGGAAAGGTCACAAAGGGTGCAGAAGAGTTAGATCCGGATGATCTACACTCTCTTGCAAAATGTCCAAGTCTATGGCACTTGTGACACCTCAACTTGCTCTTGTTAAAACCAACTTTGGTTTTTCGATAGATACCAGGAAATTTTCTACCTGTCCTTTTGTAAATTTTTTTAGATCTGATATTGATTAATGCCATTTGGCTCAAAATATCCATCTCTTCCAGATCATCATCAGGAATTTCTTTCTAATCATCCATCAAAAAGCACCAATTATCACTACTACACAATGAATTACTATCAATACCAACAAAAGCAGGATCTCCACTGTTTGAAGAGAAATGTATATGCTCATCATAAGAACTTTCTAATGCAGCATATTCTGACTCATGACTGACCAGAGCAGTATTCCCTGATACAAAATCATCAGTGAGCTTCCCAGATGAAGCCAGTTTGCTTTTCTGTTCTGTCTCTCTTTCAAATTTTAACAGTTTCCTATGTAGTTGGGTGAGAGATAGATTGTCCAGATTTGCACTGGAGCGTAGGACAATACTATATGTGTCCCATCTGTCAGGCAGGGATCTGAGGAATTTGTTGTTCATCTGACTGTTTGTATATTCATGTTTCACCATTTTCAGCTCCGATATCAAATAGGAAAATCACTCAAACTATTGAGTCAGTGACTCACCCTTTCTATGAGAGAATGTCTCATATTGCTGGGCAAGGATCTCTCTATTGTTTGCCAATACCTCATCAGTTCCTCCAAATTGTTCTTTCAGAGCAACCCAGAGGTCATGAGCAGTTTCATGATGCATAAGGCCAGAATTCCATGGGCTTTAGCATCAATTTCAAACAGTTTCAGATCTTCATCTGAGTATTGCTCTTTCTTTTTCGGAACCATCTCATTGGTTTCCGGATTACTCACCATAGGCTTATATGGTCCATGAACCACAGATTTCCAACAACCTGAACTGTTGACACACAGGTGATGGAGCATTTGGCGTTTCCATATGTTATACTCACTCCTAACAAGCATCAGAGGCTTTGTCGAGCAGCCAGTATTGTGAGGATCATTGATTGATGTAGACATTTTCACCAATTCAAACAGGTTCAATGAAATTTTAACAGATCTAGCTCAAAAACTCAACAACTCAGTTTGAAACAAGACGAATCTCCAATTAATTCACTCAAAACAACAGAAAATCAAACTCTATAACCAATTCTTGCTAATTTGCTAATTCGATCAAACTTAGATATCAAAAGAGCAGTTTCAATGATCAATTGTTAAATCGATCAATGATTAACCTTGCTCTGATACCATTTCAAAGGATCGGGATATAGTTTGATCAATTAGATTAAGAGTTGTAGGGGAATAAAGAATTAGAAAAAATTTAAGCAAGAATTATTGATATTCAATCAAACAGTGACAGTTATACAGAGAAAGTTTTCTGCAAAGAGAATATTTTCATTCACGCACACGCTTCCCAGCTTCGAAGAAATTAGGTCAACATTCCTTTTATAAAGGAATGTGACATCAACTGATGTCACTTGATAGTGACATCTAACTGATTTATACAAACAACTGAAAGTAGACTAAACTACTGAAGATGTCCACAACAACTGAGGACACCTTCACAAAAAGCTAAGTACAAGCTAAAATTATAACTACTGAAGTTATAACATCTGAAATGTAAGAACTTAAGATGTTTTACATAAAATAAAACTACTAATTACAAAATACTGAAAAGTAAACCATCACAACTCTTGAAAAGAACTACTTCAGCTGTTGTGACAACTTCTGAGAACTTGGTCTTCAGACTTTGTCTTCAGACTTTGTAGACCACTTCAGTTGTTATGATGTCTGTAGGACTTAAAGGTTTTTCTGATCTGGCTCATTGGTCTTTTGGTCCAACATTCAACTTGATGTGAAGTGTGCTTTTCTTTATGGATGGATTTATGAAGAGGTGTATGTCAAACATCCACCTTGTTTTGTAGATCCTGATCATCCTGATTATGTCTGCAAGATTGAAAAGCTCTTTATGGGCTACATCAGGCACCCAGGAAGTGGTATGAGACTCTATCTTAGTATCTTTGCAAACATGGATACTGGAAAGGTACTATAGATGGAACTCTTTTCATCAAAGGATAAAGAAATGACATATTGCTAGTTCAAGTGTATGTGGATGACATCATCTTTGGTTCAACTAATCCCAAGCTCTACAAAGACTGAGAAACTAATGAAGGATAGATTTGAAATGAGTGCCATGGGGGAACTCAATTTCTTTCTTGGAATATAAGTGAAGCAAGTTGAAGATGGCATCTTCATTAGTCAGTCAAAGTATGTTCAAGACATACTGAAGAGGTTCAGCATGACTTATTGTAAGATTACCAAGACACCCATAGCTAGAAACCAGTCCCTTGGACCTGATCTTGAGGAGGAGTGTGTAGATGAACACTTATACAAGGCTATGATTGGGTCTCTTATGTATCTTACTGCTAGCAGGCCTGATATTATGTTTGCCACTTGCATCTATGCAAGATATCAAGCCAACCCTAAGATGTCTCACCTTATCACTATCAACAGGATTCTAAGATATCTTAAAGGTGCCTCAACACTTGGTCTATAGTATCCTAAGAATCCTGACTTCAATCTGTATGCTTATATAGATAATGATTATGGTGGTTGCAACATGACTGCAAAGTCTACTTCTGGGGGATGTCAGTTTCTTGGTGGAAGGGTTGTCTCATGGCAATGCAAGAAACAATCTTGTGTCTTTGCATCAACTGTTGAAGCTGAATACATTGCTGCTACAAGCTGCTGTGCTCAAGTGCTTTGGATTTAGAATCAGATGCTAGACTATGGTTAAACTTCAAGAAGATTCCCATTCACATAGACAACAATAGTGCTATCTCAATCATAGAGAATCCTATGCAGCACTAAAGGACCAAACACATCAACATCAGGTTTCATTTAATAAGAGATAATTCTGAAATGGGATTAATTAAACTAGTCAAAGTTTACACAGATAAACAATATGCTAATCTGTTTAGAAGGGCTTTTGATAAATAGAGATTTAAATATCTTGTATAAGCTATTGGGATGATCAACTTTGAGTAGGTTTTTCTAAAAACAAATTCTTATTATTTCTTAGAACATGTGTGTCCTAAGTTGTCTAGTTCATCACTTTCATAAGCTCTTGTTTTCTTTGGATGAAAAACTTTTTGAAGACTTTCCTTAGAATTATGATAATTTTGATCTTTTGGAAGTTATGTTTTTAACTTCGAAAGAAAGTTATGGTTTTAAAACAACTAACTGCCCAATTATTTAACCAGCAGAAGAAATTTCTAAAAATATATTTCGAAGCTTAAAATATCCTTTGGAACTTATATCTTTTCAAAGACCTTTTCCTTCCGAAGCAAATTAACTCTCGAAAGTTTTGTAATTGAACAAAACTCTCAAGTATTGATTTTCTTCCAAAGTCAAAATTTTCACAACTCTTAGGAAAATCTTCCGAAGTCATTTTAGCTTCGGAAGCTTTTTCATTAAAATATCTGAATATAGTTTAGCTTCGGAAGCTTTTTGACTTTCAAGAAAACTACTTTTTAAGCAAAAGTAAACTACTTTTTCAGAGGTGGGACTGACATTCAGATTTCAAAGTTTATCCTATTTCATTGACGTTTATCTGAAATCCTTTTCACATAAAAACCTAACGGTTTCCCCCTCTTTCTATCATCTACTTCTTTCCTCCAAACCTAAAACCCCAAATTTTCCCTCTCAATTTACTTTCTTTCATCTGTATTCATCCTTAAGATCTCTCAAAATGGCCAACCCTCTTCACAGAAATGACCATAACTTTACCATGCAGTTACACTAGCAACAGAAGCAGGTTGCTCTATTAAGCTCTAAGAAAGATCCTCATTTCTAAGAGGTCTGTTGTTTCTTAGCTCTGTCGAACTACTTCACCTCCCTAACCATTGCTCCTCCATTTTATGAGGATCATTTGCTAGAATTCTGGAAGACCTGCCAAGAGGTTGTAATGGATAAGGAGAAGGCACTATCTGCCACAATGTAGGGGAGAACAATCTTCATCACTCCAGCTATCATCAACATGCATCTTCAGCTGGATGATGAAGAAGATGAGGTATTCTTCCCAAAGGAAGCTGTAAATCATTCGTTTGAGCAGATAAGTTATGAGGGAGACTACTCTGTCAAGACCTTCAGGAAAGGGAATGTCTCATCCAAATGGAAGTTCCTGCTCCATGTGGTTATCCACATCTTATCAAACAAGCATGGTGGATAGGACCAGATTCCTGAGGATCTCTCCTTCATTGTCAATGGGATGGTTCAAGGAGTAAAGTTTAGGTATTCTTAGTTTGTTTATACTAATCTTCTTGCAAAGTTGGACTCCTTAGAGTATTACATGTTCCCTAGATATGTCTAGTACATTCTTAACTATGAACTAGGCTCACAGTTAAGGGGAACAGATAATATTTTTTAACTGGCACAGATGAAGCTTGACATCTTTAAAATACTGAGAAAGCCCAATGTTGGTTTCTTTAAGGTAGAAACAGCCCCGGTCCTAAAAATGTTAGAGCTCATTGCTCAAGGTGACAACCTAGCAGCACCAGCTAGTGTTGAACCCACACCTTCTACATCCCAAACACCTAAATAGCCACAAATCATCCTCACCTAGAAATGATAATCCAAACAAACCCCTACTCAGGCAATTCAGTTTGTGCAGGCCCCTATAAACTCACCCATACAGGAAGAAGTGGACACTAGAGCTCCCACTTCTCCTGAGGAGCATACCACTCCCATCTCTTCAATGATCAGTGCTGAGGTTCCTCATGCTCATCCTAGGGATCTCATAAGCCCAAATGCCTTAAGCCATTACTTGGAGTCTCGACATTCAAGTGATCAACCTTCAGGGGACAATTACCATCCCCAGCCTTTAGATCTCAACCAGCCAATTCCCCACCTTGACTTCTAAAATGATGAGGATATAGGTTTTAGTGAATACCATGATTCTCTCTTCTTTTCCCCTACTAAAAGATAGATGAGTGCTTCTGAGGCTCCTATATGTAGCCCCCATCAGTCACCTACTACTCAGGTGGACACTTCTAAACCTGTTCACGATGTCCATATGGAAGAGGCTCTCACTTTTGAAAGTGATTACATCTTTTAGACCTCAACCATGGCAATTCAGCCCACTGACATTTCAACTAAGATTGCTAGTGAGCAGAGGAAATCCAGCAGCCAAGAACCTAAAGCTGGTGATGAGAGTGAGGACTCTGGTCTAATCATCTCATCCCCCAATGATTCTTCTAATGAAGATGAGGGGAATCTAAGACTAAAGGTGCAAAAACTGTCTAAAACATGCACCTATTTAGTTCCAAGGTTAGTCACCTTGAATCAAAAGTGACTACCTGTTGGATCAAGAAGAAGGCTGGTGCAACCAAAACCAATTCACTTAAACAATTTTGGTACTACATGCAAGGGCTTCTGAAGCTTAGCATGGAACTTCCGAAGGTTGTAGAGTTCTTCCGAAGACAAAGTGAAAGAATAACTTCCGAAGACAGAACTCTACTTCCGAAGTCAAGTGCATACTTCCGAAGTTCATGTCTTAGAAGAATAAGTTGAAGACCACTTCCGAAGTATGATGAAAAGTAAAAGTCTCCAAGCCTTGGAAGAAGCAGCCTCTTTCGAAGTATAAGTGGCTTCGGAAGTAGTTACTCTACCAAAGACATTTAACCTTCAGAAGACACTACTATGAACCAGTGGACCCAAGTATGGTCTCTGACACTCCGCTACAGACCTCTCATACTATATGGCGTTTTCTCAAACAACCATGCAGTTGACCATACTTTATTCCACTATTCACCTATTTATGATAGTACATGTTACCAACTTTAGTTGGTGACAAAAGGTAAGTCAGGGACATGTCCTGACTACCAAATCTCAGATAAGGCTTTATCCGAGATACCTTAAACTATAGTCTTGTAGTATAGGCTTTAGTTATAGGATCCCAGCTGGTATCAAAGTATATCCGGCTGTAGGTAGTATTATATGTAGGTTCTCTTCGTAACTCATTCCACACTGCTTGTAAGAGTCTTGTATTATTGAGTTGAGAAACAATATATAAAAGTACCTTGAAAATTACTTCTTGTGTTCTTTACTACTTTCTATATTATGATCAACTCTTACTGATTGGAGAGAACAAAGTGTTAAGTGACATACATCGATCCTGGAATTGGTATCAGAGCTTCTCAGGCTCTTGATTGCATGATCTAACCATCCAAATCAACCTGTGTTTCACTCCTCCCTACAACCCACTCACTCAAATGGCCCTTTACAAGTCCGAGGTAGAGATGGGAACCATGACAAGGGCTCCCACCATTACTGCTGAAAATTTCAGGTATTGGAGCAGGAGAATGGAAGGCTTCATCAGATACCAGGACAGCAAGACGTGGAACTCCATTGTCAATGGCCCGTATATGCCAAAGGTGACATCGTCTGGTGGAAACGGTGCCATGATAAAAAAGGCTGTAGAGGATTACTCTGATAAAGACAGAAAGAAGATGGACATCGACAGCAATGCCATGACCATTCTTATGACTGCAATACCGAACTCCATCATGGTGGGATTCGAGCATTACACGACTGCCAAAGAATTGTTTAATGCACTTGCTTAGATGTACTCAAGCTCCAATGACTCGAAGAAGGACTTGCTAAAGCAGTAGTTTGAGAACTTCACTCATATTGCTAGAGAGACTCTCAACGAGCAGTACTTTAAGTAAATGGATCTTGTCTCTTCTCTTCAGTCTGTGAAGGTCACTCCCGAACTTAGAGATCTAACTAGAAAGTTCATGAGTGCTCTTCCAAACGAGTGGAGATTCAACTGTGTCTCTATCAAAAGGACAGAGAACTTGAACACTCTCACCATGACTAAACTCTATGGGATCCTTGATGGATATTGCCTAAAGATAGAGAGTAAGAACGGTCACCAAACAAGCAGACCCATGAGTCTTCCTGCTAGCAACACTTTAATGGTTGCTGAAGGCTCATTACCCCCACAACCTCAGCATTACCTGACTTACCAGTAGCCACCCTGCTGACTTGGACCATAAATCACTTTCCTTGAGACTCCAAGGTCTCAACAGGCTCAACACAACTCGTTTCAGGAAAGTTGTGCCTTTCTCTCAGGAAGTGGACACTCTGGTGATTTTCAATACTGCTTTGATGATCTTGAGTGTTTCAGTCCAGATGATGTGGAGTACGTCGACATTGTCCAACAGATGACTCTTTTAACTTATAGAGTATAGAAGTTCTTTAAGATAACTAGAAGGCATTTCCCTCAAAACCCAACTACCAGCAAGTTTGGGTTTGACAAGACCAAGGCAAAGTGTTACAACTATAACCAACTGGGTCACTTTATAAGGGAATGCAAGGCTCTCATGACCAATCCGAGAACCTCATAGGCCTCCACACATACCTTAACCTCAAAGCTCGTTGAGAAGTCAACTAAAACAGCTGCAATGGCTCAAGAAGTTGACTGGAGCGTCATGGTACAGGATGTGACTCCTGCTCAAGCTCTCATGGCCGGAATAGACGATGCCTAGGTAGATAACCATCTATGTACTCCAGCCTGTATAGCTAAACTTAAACATTATCAGGATTACAATATGGAAATAAGATCTAATATTGAGTCTTTAAACATCTTAAAATCTGATTTTAAAAGAACTGAATCTGACTATTAAAAGAAAATTGAGGAGTTAGAGAAAACTGCGTCTCTTTTAAAAATGAACACGCCAACTACAAGACTCAAATAAAAGATCTGATATCCAAATTGTGTGAGGCTCAAGCCCAGCTTGTCACTGTTGAGGCTCAGGCCAGGAAGCATGCCATTTCTAAGCAAAACATCCAAGCTATTTTTGCATCATCCTCCCATTCCAAACTCTGTTATCAAAACAAAGGAGGGTGGGAACCAATGAAATTTCTCCACCACACTCCTATGAGTCTATCATACAACCTAGATGTGGTACTAAGGAGGAAGAGGTTCCAACTATTGACCCTTCCTCACCAGAGTTGAAGGATGAAACAACAATAGTGGCCACCATAGGGAACGAATAGGTAGATGTACCCATCTCCTCCTGTGAAGAACAAATCCTAACCACTAAGGCCAGAAGAAGCAGAGCTAAAGCTGCTAGAAGAACTACCAAAAAGGTGGTTGAGTCCAAGTTGAAGATTGACCCAAAGCAGAAGGGTGTCTTTATCTCAGCTGGATTCCAAGTGTTAGGTACTTCTGATTCAGGAAAGGAGTGGAATACACGCACACTTGTCCTGCCAAAGGATCAGAAGTTGAAGGAAAAAGTTGCTGATGAAGAAAAGAAGCCCAAGAAACAGCAACCATCACATTCCCAAAGAACTAACATTGCATGCATAATGTGTGGTCGGAAAAACCACATGGAAAAAGATTGTTACTACAATCCTACAAGCACACATTATGCAAATAATGTCAAAAAAGAAGGAGTCAGGGAAGGTTTCACATTCGGACCTTTTCAAACGGTTCAAGTGATGAAGAAGGGAAAGATAGTTTCGGAAGCCAGGTTGCTTTTGGAAAAACTCTTTCTTCCAAAGGGAAAATGGCTTCGGAAGCAAAAGCTACTGAGGTTTGGAAGAAGAAGAAATCTCCCTTGAAACTTCCCCGGAAGAAGACTGCTTTGGAAGAAAAGGTGGTGAAGCTTCTTCCAAAAAGAAAGAAGCATCGAAAGATGGCCATGCTGCAAAAGCATCAACTAGCTCGTCCTCCAAAATCAACCAAACGGTGGACTGGAAGATCAAGGAAGATGCTGCAGCCCAAACCTCTTCTTCAAAGACGTCCATTGAACCCCCATGCATAACATTTGGTTCAATTATGTCATTATCTTTGGAAGAACCCAAGACCAACAAGGCTTGGGCTTCCAAACAAAATTAACAAACTAATCTTATGTGCAGGGACATCCATATGACAAGAACAACAATGTCTGGATTGTAGACAGTGGATACTCCAGGCACATCACAGGGAACAACTCTCTCCTTAAACAGTTTTAGAATTATGATGGAGGTCTTGTCCAATTTGGAGGTGAGGCCGGAGGATATATTTCTGGCAGCGGAAGTATTTCCAATGGTAAATTAAAGGTTGACAAAGTTCACTTTGTCAAACTGCTTGAACAAATGTGTTAAGTGTTTCTCAATTCTGTGATCAAAAGCACCAATGCTTTTCATAGAACATGAGTGCATTATCCTCAAACCAGGGATGTCAATTCCTCCAGAATTGGTGCTTCTTAGATCTTCCAGGAAAGGGGATATGTACAAACTGGATATGAACAATGCTTCCCTAATAGGTGAAGTATCATGCCTTCTTTCCAAAGTTGATTGTGATGTGTCTACACTACGGCATAAACGTATGTGTCATGGAAATTTTAAGACAATGGATAAATTGGCTAAAAATAACTTGGTACATGGTTTGCTTAAAAAGGATTTTTTCTATAAAGATAACTGTGTTGCATGCCTGAAAGGGAAACAACATAGGACATCTCACAAATCCAAATGTGTTAACTCTATCACTACTCCATTACACTTATTGCACATGGATCATTTTGGTCCTACAAGTATAATGAGGATTGGAATGAAATCATATTGCCTTGTGATAGTTAATGATTTTACAAGATTCACATGGGTATTCTTTTTAAGAACTAAAGATGAAACTGCTGAAACATTAAAATATTTTATTCTTAAAATAGAAAATCAAATTGATCACAAGGTTAAAATAATTAGAAGTGATCAAGGGACCGAGTTTAAGAACTTCGTTCTTGACTCATTCTGCAACTCAAAAGGAATTTACAGATAATATAGTGTTCCCAGAACTCCTCAACAAAACGGTGTTGCTGAGAGGAGGAATAGGATACTTATTAAGGCTGCTCGAACTATATTAGCTGATTCAAAACTACCTCTAACATTCTGGACAGAGGCAGTCAGCACTGCATGCTCTGTGCAGAAAGAGTTCATGTAGTTAAGCCCCATGGAAAAACCCCTTCTGAGCTATGGAATAAGAGGCCACCGTTCATTGGCCTTCTAAGGTCCTTTGGCAATAGGTGTATCGTACTTAACACGAAAGACAATTTAGCAAAGTTTGCCGATAAGTTGGATGATGCTATCTTTGTTGGGTACTCTTCTAGCTCCAAAGCTTATAGAGTATACAACATTAAGAATCAACAATTTGAGGAGTCATCCAACATAGTTGTTAATGAGCACACTCCTTGTGTTAGGGGGAATGGCCCTGATCATATCTTTGATTTAGAGTTGTTTCCAAACTATTCTAAACCTTCTTGTGAGAATGTTTCAGTTGGAACAGGAGCTCAAAATGATGCTGATGTTGCTACTGATAATCAACTATTTGAGCTACCCAGACCTAGTTCAAATTCTCCAAGAGCTGCAATAAATGAAGTTTCCACCATTCACAGATCTGATAGCTTGACCATATCAAGGAATAGTGAAGCTTCTACAAGTGAATCACTTACCCAGCCTCAAAACTCATCAGGTGATCCACCACAAAACTAGGTAGAAGGAAGAAGTGTTTTGAAGTAATAGGAAACTGTTAATACTATTCACAACTAACCATTGATGATGTTTCTCACTCATTCAATCAGTCCTCATTGAATGATTTTGAAACATCAGCTAGAGAGAGTGCTCCAGTTCCTGAGCAGAATATGTCCAATCTAGAACTATATCTGCAACTGGAAGTGATTCGTTGCCATAGAACTCATAACACTCTTCCTGCTGAGAACATCATAGGGGATGTCACTAAGGGTGTGAGAACAAGAGGACAAACTCATCATGGGAATGTCTGCTTGTACTCATGCATTCTATCCCAGATGGAACCCAAGAAGGTAGAAGTTGCCTTAAAAGATAGTAGCTGGCTTGAATCGATGCAAGAGGAGTTGCTTCAATTCAAGAGACAGAAGGTATGGAACCTATATCCGCTACCATCTAGTCAAGTACCAATAGGCACTAAATGGGTTTTCAAAAACATGAGAGATGATAGAGGCCTGATCATCAAGAACAAAGCAAGACTTGTTGTTCAATGATACACTCAAGAGGAAGGAATACATTATGCTGATGTCTTTGCACCAGTTGCAAGACTTGAGGCTGTTAGGATCTTCCTTGTTTATGCTGCATCCAAGGACTTCACTGTCTATCAACTTGATGTCAAGTGCGCCTTTCTATATGGGGATATAGATAGGGAAGTCTATGTATGCCAACCTCTATGATTTGAAGGCCCACAACACCCTTACTATGTGTGCAAATTGGATAAAGCTCTATATGGGCTGCACCAAGCACCTAGGCTGTGGTATGAGACTTTGTCTCAGTTTCTTCTGAAGAATGGCTACACTAGAAGTACCATTGATAAGACTCTCTTCATCAAAAAGTCTGGAAAGGAGATCTTGCTTGTTCAAGTCTATGTCGATGACATCATATTTGGTTCTTCAAATAACCAAATGTGTAAGGACTTTGATGACATTATGAAAAAAAAGTTTGAGATGAGTTCCATGGGAAAAATGGAAGTTTTCCTTAGAATTCAGGTGAAGCAAATGAAAGAAGGGTTCTTCATTAATCATTCTAAATATCTCACTGACATCTTAGAAAGATTTCAAATGAAGGATTGCAAGCCTGCCAAGACACCCATACCCAGAAACCATAATCTTTGTCCTAACCTTGAGGGGGAGGATACCGATCAACATCAGTATAGGGAAATTATTGGTTCTCTGATGTATCTTACAGCCAGTAGACTTGATATCATGTTTGCTACTTGCATCTGTGCAAGATATCAGGCTGCTCCAACGGTGTCTCACCTAGATGTTGTTAAGAGAATCCTCAGATACCTTAAAGGAGCACCTAAATTATGTCTCTGGTATCCCAGAAACAAGGATTTTAACTCTGTGGATACTCTGACAGTGAGTATGGTGGCTACAATATTGACAAGTAATCAACATCAAGAGGATGTCAATTTCTTGGTGGAAGGATCATCTCATGGCAATGAAAGAAACAATCATGTGCCTCTACATCAACTGTTGAAGCTGAATACATTGCTACTGCTAGTTGTTGTGCTCAACTGCTATGGATTCAAAGTAAGATCTTAGACTATGGATTCAACTTTACCCTATCCATATTGACAACAATAGTGCTATCTCCATTACTGAAAATCCGGTGAAGCACTCCAAGACAAAACATATTGACATGAGGTACCATTTCATTAGAGATATTCATGAGAAAAATGTGATTAAACTAATCAAAGTTGACTCAAATGAACAATATGCTGATTTGTTCACCAAAGCTTTTGATGAGCAAGGATTTAAGTATCTCATAACAGCTATTGGGATGATAGACATTGATTAGATCACCTCTTTTGAAAACCTTTTAATACGTAATGTCTTCTGTGAATATAATTTAAGCCCTGTTACAAAAGATCTTTCTAAAATTTTCTAAGTGTAAATTTCTTCCGAAGAGAAATTAACCCTCAGAAGTTATTGTTATATCTTCGAAAGCATACTTTCTCAAAGGATAATTTTTCTTCTCGGAAGAGTTTTTGGTCTCGGAAGAAGCGATTGATTACATATGAGATCTACTTCCGAGGTTTACAAACTCTCCATTCGGAAAGCAATACTAACCTTCGGAAGCAAAGTTTTTGCTTCGGAAGTAAGAATTGCCTTCAGAAGACAAATTACCTTCGGAAATGTTTTACATTCGGAGAAAGATTCTACTGTGTAACGTAAATCTCTTGGGCCCCACACTGTAAAAAGCCAAGATTCTACATTCGGAACTGATTTTAATCTTACCGCGACTGTTAATTTATACACTAAACCATCACATCACCTTATCCTTATCCCATTACCGCCTTCCAACTCTCTTTTAAATAATCTCGACTAGTCAATTTCATCTTCTTACTTGTAATTTTTACTGCCCTAGAAAATTTTCTCCTCTCCAAAATTACCCAAGTTTGAAATCATCCACTGTCAGTTTCTCCAATCGCACTTAATGCTTAGCACAACAAGTTGCACTTCTTGATTCATTAAGAGATGTTGACTTCTCAAAAATCATCTCCTTTTTCACCCACTCGTCTTACTACACAGCCCTTACCGTTAACCCCACTGTTTACTCCAACCACATGGCCGAATTTTGGGGAAATGGTCAAGCCAAAACCCTAAATGGGATTCGTGTGCCGAGGTCCAGCATTTGTGGACAGGAGTTGATCATCACTAAACAACTTATCAGGGAGCATCTAGAGCTTCATGATGAAGGAGCTTCTACTGAATTCCCTAAGGCAGATTTGGACAGCACTTACATCCTAATGGGATATGGTGGAGACATAAGCAGGTCCACGGTCTACAAGTTCAACTTCTCCTACAACCGCAAGTTCCTCGTGCAGATTGTTCTCCACTGTCTGTCAAACAAGTCTGGGCGATGGGATCAAATCCCATATGAACTAGGATGCTTAGTTCATGGATTGGTGAGAGGCCTGCGATTCAATTACTCAAGATTTGCGTTCACCAATCTGATTGGGAATCTACAACGGGAAACATTCTTTATGTATCCCAGATTCATACAACACATAACCAACTATGAGTTTGACCAGAGTATGTTTGTTTGTGTAGCTAATCTGACTGTCCCTCAGATGAGGACCACCACCTTCAAGACCTTGAAGAAGATGTCCACCAACTTCACTAGAGGTACACTACTCTGCTTCCAGGAATGATTGAGCGCATAGCTCCTAGTGACATCCCTGTTCACCCCACAGGTGATGAACCCACACCAGCAACCTCCACCACATTGCCAACCCTGCCTTCTCCACCCATCACCATCCCATATCAAAGACGCCCCAAACGAACCCTTGTTCAATCTACTCTGATTGAACAAGCCCCTCCTGTTCAATCCAAAAAGACTAGAGTGGAAACATGGGCTCCCATTCAATCTGAGCTCTCTCCATCCTTCTCTTTTGACCTCAATATGGGTTTTGAGTCTCCTCAGTCTCAAACCCAGGAGCCCGACACCCAAACCAGCAGCCCTCAGGATGAGTATCTACACTCTTCTGAGCAGCCAACTAGGGTCAGCCCCACCAAAGGCTCAATGACTATAGACATTGATCAAGGTCCTGGGTCAGTAGGCTTAACCTCCATATCTTTTACTGACCTTCTCTTCAAAACTAATGAAGAGATAACATCTCTCCATGGCAATGAAGTTGATCTACAACACCCTCTTCAAGATCAGTAGAGCCCAAGAAATCCCTTATCTCTAGCCCCCATCAGTAACCCATAACTGAGGTGAGTCCCACTGATGTGGAGGGGACTCACGCAGATTCAGCTGCCACTACAAAAGGTGCCTCAATGGACCTTGTGGACAATGGTAACATATCTCAGACTAAATCTACGGCAACCGAGCCCTATGATGACTCTGAAAGAGACATCATTGAGCACGGAAAATCAGGGTGCCAAGAAACCACATCTGGTGGTGACGCTGAACATACCAGGTATGTTACCTCATCTCCCCGTGATTCTTCAAAAGAAGACGAGGGAAGCATGCAACTCCTCATACAAGACCTTCTTTCTAATTTCTCAAACCTTGAAGTCTTGGTTAAGACTTTAGAAGAAAGGTCCGCCACTCAGCAACTTGAGATTGACAATCTCAAGGCCAAACTAGCTGAGAAACAGACATAAAGGTCTGTTAGGCATGTACCTGTTCAAGTCTTATTGACTTCTTCCTCTAGCTCATCTAGCTCTAAAGATGATGCTACCAAAAAGGGGGAGAATGTTCGGAGACAAACATTTGAGGACCCACAATAGAGCCACATTTCAACTTCAACTTCCTCTACTCCTATCATTACTGTGTCTGAGCCATCTCAAGTTATTCTTCAGATTGACTCAAAGATGCTCAGCAATCTCTACAGACTCTTCACCAAGTTTCTGTTGATATCCTCCACTAATCAGCCAAGCCCCGATGCTGCAATGCTCTACTTTGGAGCTGAAGAGCTTTAGAGGCTGACTACCCCTTCTACAACTGTGGAATAAGTTAGTCAACCTAAGGTCCACATGGAACCTAAGATTCATTTCGAAGGGGAAATGGGGACTCATGGCCTAGCAACTGAAACAGTTGGGATAGAATCTGCATCTGCTCCAACTTCTGAAGCTAAAGTTAAAGCCTCAGAAGAACAAGCTCATATTCCGAAGCTGAAATGGAAGCTGCGGAAGGGATGTTTAAACTGTCCGAGGAATTAATCATCACAGATGCAATCCTTGAAATGTCATCTAAGGTGAACAGCAAGGACTTTCTGAATCTACCTCCATCCCATACACCATCTCTACCTCTCTCACAATCAGAATCCACTCTCCAAGAACCACCACAGTTAGGCTCTTCAAAGGATAAAGGGAAAAGAAAGATGACTGCAGAAGAGCTTCAGGAAGCGGTAAAGATTGAGAAACTCAAGAAGAAAGGAAGACTTCCAACTGAGAAGTTGCTAGCTGCCAGCACAAAAGCAGCTGCAGCCAATCAGGAAGTTATCAACACTAAGAGAAGGGAAGTGATTATTGACCAGCATATCCAAATGGGAGTTGCCGATGAAGAAACACTCCTACTACCACGAGAGGAGTTCGTAAATCTGGAGAAGGCAACCTGGATGAAACTTGAAGAAGAAGCCAGGTTGGCCTTGGAGAAAGAAGAAGATAAACAGAGGAGGCTGAACTATAGCTAAGGAGAGACAGGATAAATTTCCTAATCTCCAGAAGCTTTGATATTCAAGAACTCTCTCCACACAATGATGAGACGATCCTTGGTTCTACAACAAATTGTAGGATCAAATGGAGAAAGAAAGAAGAAAGGCTGAAAGAGAAAAGGAAAATGAGAAGAAGGAGGAGGAAAAAGCTAGGATCACTGCAACTAGGAAGCTCAGTGAAAAGGCCTGGATGAAAGACTAACTTTGGTCCGACGGCTTATCTAAAAGCCAGGTGGGTCCCATGTTGAGAAGACACCCCAACGGATTGTCAGTGAAATCAAGGCTGACATCCAACTAGGAAAGAAGAAAGAGATGTACCGAAGGGTGGGGATGACCTTCACTGCAACCACTCAACCACAACCTGATCCCTCACCCCTACCCTTCTCCATTAAAACCGAACCCTTCACCCCTGAACCCACATCCTTGCCCATATCCACCTCATCACCCCAACCACCTAAACTTCCCATCCTCATACTAAAAACTCTTTCTAGAACCTCTAAACCTCAACCTACCCAACAACCATCCAAACCATCCTCTCAGCCTTCTCAACATCTCTCTCTTGAGGAGTTCAAGGTAATCAAGACCACGCTCATCAACTGCACAACTCTGAGTGAAGTCTCATGTGATGAAGATTCTGTCTACATTACCATGTTGATGGATCCTATTGTTCCCTCACAAGAGATCAATTTCTTGATTTACCTAGAGGAACACTAGACCAGGCAGCTAGACTTCTAGGCCTCAACTCAAATTCATTAAATAATGAAGAGAAGAAACTTAGAAGGAAACTGGTGACTCTGCTAGACAAGATTCCCAGTCAGTCTCTTGTGCCTAGAAAGAAAATAGTCCAGTGGAGGTTCGATGAAACTTCGCAAAACTTTGTTATGGAAATGGAGAATGGCAAAGTCAATAGACTTAATGCAACCTCTCTGCTACACTCCAGCAGGTTTGATATTGCTGAGTTAGCAGAGAAGCCATTGTCCAACCCCTCCAACTCTGAAGCTGCTGCACTCATCAGAAATCATATCAGCAGCCTTCATCTAGATGAGCTAACTGCAAAGGCCAAGATTGAAGAAGAGTTGAGATTGCGAAGACAGGAAGACAAGGAAAGACGTCATACCAAAGGCACTGTCTTTCTACATATGGTGGAGGGTCCAGAATTGGAACCTATAGTTAGATGGGAATATGATTATAGTTGCCATCAACTAACTCTTTTTAGAGGGCAACAACAGAGGGTACATGTTATCCAAGGTGAGAAACTGGACTTCCTGTCTACCAAGGATCTGTACAAACTTATCAGCATCACATCAGGGAAGAACAAGGTGACAGACAAATATCTACTCTCCTTGGTGCTGAAAGTTTTGAGAAGCAGAAAAGAGTGAAGTTTTGGTAGCATTAGCCTAGGGGGAGTTTGTTGGATCAAGAAGAAGGCTGGTGCAACCAAAACCAATTCACATAGACAATTTCTGTACTACATGCAAGGGCTTCCAAAGCTTAGCATGGAACTTCCGAAGGTTGTAGAGTTCTTCCAAAGAAAAAGTGAAAGAATAATTTCCGAAGACAGAACTCCACTTCTGAAGTCAAGTGCATACTTCCAAAGTTCAAGTCTTAGATGTATAAGATGAAGACCACTTCCGAAGTATGATGAAAAGTAGAAGTCTCCAAGCCTTGGAAGAAGCAGCCTCTTTCAAAGTATAAGTGGCTTCGGAAGTACTTACTCTTCCGAAGCCTTTTAACCTTTGGAAGACACTTCTATTAACCAGTGGACACAAGTATGGTCTCTGACACTCCGCTGCAGACCTCTGATACTGTATGGCATTTTCTCAAAGAGCCATGTAGTTGACCATACTTTGTTCCACTGTTCACCTTTTTATGATAGTACATGTTACCAACTTTAGTTGGTGAGAAAAATGTAAGTCAAGGACAAGTCCTGACTACCAAATCTTAGATAAGCAATATATAAAAGTAGAAGACTAGTATCAAAGTATATCCGGCTGTAGGTAGTATTATATATAGGTTCTCTTTGTAACTCATTCCACACTACTTGTAAGAGTCTTGTATTATTGAGTTGAGAAGCAATATATAAAAGTACCTTGAAAATTACTTCCTATGTTCTTTACTACTTTCTATATGTGATCAACTCTTACTGATTCTATCTTAATCCGAGTGTTGGTCTAGGTGAGTTTGAAAGAAAAGAAAGTGTTAAGTGACAAACATCAATCCTGCACTACCTTGCAAAACAGGGTCAATGATCGTCAACTTGAGATTTCATATCTTAAGGACAAACTAGCTAGGTGACCTTTAAGAGAGTATGGACACTAAGGACTCACCATCCTCACTTGCAATTATACATACTAAGCAACTTCCTCAAGTTCACATTAATGTGGACTACATAGACTCCTTAATACAAAGTCTATATGAGGAAGGGATACCAGGCCCATGTCATCTCCACCATCTCCAAATCATATCATTGGCTGGAGGTATGACAGCAACAAAAGAGCCCTAATGATCATTAGAGTTCGAGGGCAGCAAGACATCTTCAACTTTCAGACCTTGAGCTTCTATGAAGGTCTGGATTTAGTCAACATGCCACTTGTCAACCCAAGCCAATCAAGACAAGCTGACAAGTTGCTAAAAGAATCCAAGACTGGATCACTGCAGAGTTCATCCTTAGTAGAAGACTAAGGCAATCAGGTAATGTCATCGGTCAACTGGATGTTGACGTAGACCCTAAGATTAGTTTCATAGGGGAAACCTTCACTGAAGGCCCAATGACAGAACCTGAGATCCTTTTCTCATCACCAACAACTACTGCAGAGGTCAATGCCCTTTTCGAGACACCTACTGGTGAAGGTGCTTCTCAACCATTCTCTAGCGAGAGCTTCGAAGCTACACCAAACAATGAAGGCCAAAGCTTTCTCCACCCTAAGTCACAAAGGTCTGTGAGTGACAAAGGGAAAAGAAAATTGACTTCTGAGGAGATTTAGGAAGAGAAGAGAGAGAGGAAAAGGAAGCTGAGGGGAGAAAGTTCCTCTTTTGATTCTGCAAGACTCATGGAGTCTGCTATCAGGGCTGCCCCCAGACCAGATACTCAGGATGATGAGTTAAGGGTAGTCAGGATAAACTACGTGTAGGTAAGGAACTATGACAAAGACATTTTCATCTCTCCCCTTGGAGGATCTAAATGAACTGCTTGACCTAGAATGGTCAAGAGAGAAGAAAGAGGCAGAAGATGTAGAGCTACTGGTACAAATCAAAGAAGACAGAAGAAAGACAAGATTATACAAGCATGTTCCTACTCTCTCCCCAGTTCAAGAAAGCCCTGCATATGAGGATGGGGTTCAACAAGAACCTCAGGTTGATAAAGAAGAAGAAAGGATAAAGATGATCAACTATATGAGTGCCACAGGCCTCTATCAGGCAGAAGCACTTTTTCCCTTATCCTTTGACTATATTGAGTTTGAGTATCTCAAACAACTTGAACTTGAGATAGTCAACGAAAGAATGACAACCAAAAGAAAGTAAGGGAAGAAGCTGTTAAGTCAAGAGCCATCATCCAGAAAATCATGAAGAAATCTGCTAACAGGCAGAGGATGATGAGCTTCTTGAAGCGTATGGATTCTGAAGAAGGAGACTTGGCCCCATGTCTCTATCCACTATGGATGAGCATATCAGGGTGATCAAGCAGAAGATAAAGAGTGGAGAGCTGGTTGACTTACATTCCCCTCCAAGTCAACCTCCACCTGAAGTGGAGGTAAAGGTTGAACAACCAAAGACAACACAACCTGGACCTCCTGTTGAATCTCAGCAAGGTTCATCTTCTAATCCACAGCAGGGTCAAACTCACTCTCAATCTGAACCTGTTAGAGTGGAATACCCAACTGAGAAAGATAATGAAGATCAATCAGGTGATCCAGGCGAGTCTTCTGAGTTAAAGTTAGTAAAGAGAAAGAAAAGGATGGGTTCAAAGCCAAAGCCAAAGAAGAAGAAGAAGACTACATCCTTTTCTGAACCTTAAGATAAGTCAGAACATCCTGAGGATGTGCAGCCAGAGGATGCTCCATCATCTCCTATTCCAATAGCTCATCTTGCATCAGAAAGACCCATCCTTTCTTGGACATACACTACAAATCCAGAAAGGTGCCATGTCATTAGAGATCATGGCATTAAGAATGTCTACACTTGGTAAGACATGTTTCTATTACCTCTACATGATCTCTTTGACATGAGAAGACACTTTGATTGTCTGAAGGATCCTCATCATCTTATGAAGAAAGAGCGGGTAATTATCCTGATGAGGACTGTTGATATCTGAAGTCTTCAAGTGTTTTGGTACCATCAACCTAAGGGGAGTTTGAAGAGATTAAATAAAGAGGCTGAAGCAAACAAACACCAAAAGTCTTTCTGCATGCATGTTGCACAAGTACTGAAAAAGAATGCTTTGGAAGTTTCACACAAGCAACAAAAATATTCTATGTGTGAAATCTTCTGAAGCTAAGACCAATATCTTCTGAACCAATAGATGAAGTCTTTGAAAGCTTTAGAGAGAAGGTCTTCCGAAGCTCAACTCTTGAAGACAGATTTCTTCCAAAGACTTTTAACAACATGCTTTATCTGATGTATTTTTCCATAAAGCTGGACCACTTTTCGCTACAACTCTGAAATTTCATCAACATACATGATTTGGTGAAAAGGTCCATGCTTTTGGTAACTGTACATTGAGGTCTTGAGTTTGTAAATTTTCTACTTCATGTACTTTATTGTTTTTGTAATAGATAAGGATGTGAGTTATGGCATGTCGTAGTCACAGAGTCAAAAAAGCAATCTGCCTTCTTGACTCTACAATTGATTTTGTTTTGTGTCTGGTAAATTGTATCCAGCTGGCTTTCATAGTATGGCCCGTTGTAGGATGTAGTATAAGTATCTCATGTTCTTGTAACTTTCCTTTATGCTTTGTAACACTTGTAATAGAACATTGAGAAAGCAATATACTGCAACCTTGAAACCATCTCCTTATGTATATTGCTCTTGTGTTTTGTCTCTTAAGTACTTGTGATCTTTCTGTCTTTACTTATGGTTAATCAGTTCACTGTTTGATTAAGTTTAGTTACTCTTCTCTTTGTGTTGTTGTGTTGTATTTGACCACCCTTCAACGCTCCTGCATTGACACACATAGACCTCCTTGTCTATATTTCCATTTAGAAAGGCACAATTGACATCAAGTTGGTAAACAGTAAAATCCTTGGATACAACATAAGCAAGAAAGATCCTCAGTACCACAAGTCTTGCAACTGGTGCAAAGACATCAGTGTTATCAATTCCTTCCTCTTGTGTGTATCCTTGAACTACCAGTCTTGCCTTATTCTTGATTATCTGGCTTTTATCATATCTACTGTTTTTGAAGACCCATATAGTGCCTATAGGTACTTGACCAGATGGTAGCAGACATAGGATCCAAACTTTTTGCCTTTTGAATTGAAGCAATTCCACTTTTATTGACTCAGCCCAGCTACTATCATTTAAGGCTTCTTCTACTTTCTTGGGTTCCATGTGAGACAAAAAGCTTGAGTACAAACAAACATTTTTATCATGAGTTTGTCCTCTTGTTCTCACACCTACAAAGACTTCTCCTATGATGTTCTTAGTTGGATGAGTGTTGTGAATGCTACGTCTGGGAATCACCTCTAGTTGAAAAGATAGATCCAAGGTGGACATGTTTTGCTCACGAGCTTGAACACTTGCACCTGTTCTTGTTTCAAACTCATTTAATGAGAACTGATTGAATGAATGGGAAACACCATCATCATTAGTGGGTTATGAAGTAGCATTAATAGTTTCCTATTCCATCGAAATTTTACTTCCCTCAGCTTGGTGTTGTGTGGTGTCACTAGATGAGTTTTGAGAATCACTAGGTGGGAAACTAGTTGAAGCTCCACTATCTATTGAAATAGTTATGCTGTCAGATCTCATGATAGTGAGGGTTTGACCTTCAGCTCTTCTTGGAGAACTTTAACAAGGTCTGGGCAACTAAAATAGTTGATCATCATTAGAGTCACTTTGAGTACGTGTTCCAACTGAAATATTTTCACAAGATGAATTAGAATAGTTGGAAATAATTCTAAGTCAAAAATATGATCAAGGCCATTCCTATAACACAAGGAGTGTGCTCATTGACAATAATGTTGCATGATTCCACAAATTATTGATTTTTGATGTAGTAAACTCTATAAGCAATAGAGTTAGACGAATATCCAACAAAGATAGCATCATCTGACTTTTCAACAAATTTTCCCAAATTGTCCTTTATGTTAAGTATGGTACACCTGCTACCAAAGGACCTTAGAAAGCCAATGAACGATGGCCTCTTGTTCCAAAACTCATAAGGGCTTTTTTCCATGTGGCTTAACTACAAGGACCTTGTTCTACATATAGCATGCAGTGTTGATTGCCATTACCCACAAAGTTAGAGGTACGTTTGAATCAGCTAACATAGGCCGAGCAACCTCAATTAGTGTCCTGTTCCTCCTCTCAGCAACACTGTTTTATTGAGGATTTGTGGGAGCACAATATTGTCTGTAAATCCCTTTTGAGTTATAGAATGGGTGAAGAATGTGGTTCTTAAACTCAGTCCCTTGATCATTTCTAATTATCTTACCCTTGTGATCTATTTGATTTTCAATTTTAAGAATAACAAATTTTAACATTTTAGCAATTCATCCTTAATTCGTAGAAAGAATACCGATATAAATCTTGTAAATTCATCGACAATCACAAGGCAGTATGATTTCCTTTTAATACACATTTTACAAGTTGGACAAAATAGATCTATGTGCAATAAGTGTAATGGAGTGGTGATAAAAATAACAACTTTGGATTTATTAGATGCTCTGTGTTGCTTCCCTTTCAAGCATGCAACATAGTTATCTTTGCAAAAAATTCCTTTTTAGGCAAACCATGTACCAAGTTATTTTTAACCAATTTGTTCATTTTTTTTAAATTTACATGACACACAGATTTATGCCATAGTGTCGAATCACCACCATCAGCTATGGAAAGAACGCATGATACTTCACCCAATACAGACACATTTTTCATATCTAGCTTGTGCATGTCCCTATTCCTAGGAGAACTAAGAAGCACCAATTCATAAGGAATGGTTATCCCATTTTGTAAGGATAATGCACTCATGTTCTGTTAAAAGCATTTGCTGCTTTTGATCACAAAATTGAGTAACATTTAATAGGTCGTGTTCAAGCTATTTGACAAATTGTACTTTGTCAACTTTTAACTTGCCCTTGGATACCCTCCCTCTACCAGAAATATATCCTCCAGCCTTACCTCCAATTGAACAGGACCTCAATTAAAATATTAAAGGAGAGATTTGTTCCCTGTCATGTTCCTAGAGCATCAATTGTGTACGATCCACACATTTTTGTTCTTGTCATATGTATGTCCTTGCATATAAAGGGAAAAAGTTAGTTTGGATTGTAAACCCAAACCTTGTTGGTCTTGGCTTTTCGAATAATGAGGATGATATTGAACCAAAATTTACGCATGGGGGTTCAATATGTGTTTGTGAATACGAGGCTTGGGCTGCTGCATCTTCTTTGATCTTCCATTCCATCCCTTGGATGATCATTGAGGATGAGCTGGATGAAGTTTGAGCAGCATGACATTCTTCCGAAGCTTCTTTTTTCGGAAGAAGTTTTCCGCACCTTTCCTTTCGAGGCAGACTTCTTCTGGGATGATTTCAAGGGGAATCTTTTGTTCTTATGATTTTTAATAACTTTAACATCCAAATCCGTTTTCCCATCAGAATAAAGACCTTCTTCCTAAAGCAACCTTGGTTTGGAAATAAGCTTTCCTTTTTCATCACTTGAACCATATGATAGGGTCCAAATGAGAAACATTCCCTGACTCCTCTTTTAACATGGTTTGCATAGTTTGTGCTAGCAGGATTGTAGTAACAATATTTAGCCATGTGGTTTTGCAGTGCATACATTATGCAGGCAATGCTAGTGTTTTAGGAACTTAAATATTGTTGTTGTTGGTTCTTTTATCTTCATAAACAATCTTTCCCTATTTCTTCTGATCCATTTGTTGGATAGGTGTACAGGCAATGATTTTTTAATAGCTTTAACATCCAAATCCGTTTTCCGATCAGAATTAAGACCTTCTTCCTAAAGCAACCTTGGTTTAGAAATAAGCTTTCCCTTTTTCATCACTTGAACCATATGATAGGGTCCAAATGAGAAACATTCCCTGACTCCTTCTCTTTTAACATGGTTTGCATAGTTTATGCTAGCAGGATTGTAGTAACAATATTTAGCCATGTGGTTTTGCAGTGCATACATTATGCAGGCAATGTTAGTGTTTTAGGAACTTAAATATTGTCGTTCTTGGTTTTTTTATCTTCAGCAACAATCTTTCCCTATTTCTTCTGATCCATTTGTTTGATAGGTGTGCTGGTACTACACACTTTTCCAGAATCAGAAGTTCCTACCACTTGGAATCCAGCTGAGATGAATACACCTTTTTGCTTAAGTACAAAAACATAAAACTACTGAACTACAACTACTGAAACTATAACTACTGAAAAGTAAATTACAAGTACTGAAAGAAAACCATCCCAACTACTGAAGTTAATTACTTCAGCTGTTGTGACAACTACTGATCACTTTGGTGTTCAGTCTTTGTGTTCAGCCTTTTTTCTTCAGTACTTTACTTTCAGACTTTGTCTTCAGCTGATGGCTTTAGACTTTGTCTTCAGCCTTTGTTTTTCAGTACTTTACTTTCAAACATTGTCTTCAGATGATGGCTTCAGACTTTGTCTTCAGACCTTGTAATCAGCTGATGTCTTTAGCTGTTGTGATCTTCTTCAGCAGTTGTAATGTCTGTGGGACTTAGAAGTTTTTCTCATCAGGCTCATTCGTTCTTTTGGTCCAACGAACTCCCCCTGAACCAATGCAGCCAAAACCTCTAAACTTATTGATGATCCCACTTATTCTTGGCAGAAACACCCTCTTGATCAGCTTTAGAGGTAATTAGTTAAGCATAAGCCGGGAAAAGGTTTCTAATCTTTTGATTGGTTAAGTATGAAAGGGAACTCTGTCTTGGGGAAACTGGACACAGAGTCTTGTCCCATCTATGAAACCTAATTCCCATTAATGAGTCTATAAGATTGTACAGCCTCAGAGCCTGTTTCTTCATTTCTTGAATGGATGAGGACTGAGGGAAATCCTTGTCAACCATCTTGAGAAAATGCTCATCGTGCTGCTTCTGCTATTCTGCTTCTTCATCTTTACCTTCACCATCTGCATTTGCAAGTCAGATGTAATCACTTGTTGACTTCTGTGCTCAGGTGTTTTAAGGTTGAGAACAGTAGAGATTGGCAGACAATTTTCATCATCATCCCCTTCTTCATCTTCTTCTACCCTCAACACCCTTCACCTCCTTCTGGGTGTATCACTGGGTAAGGTTTGAGGTGGTTTTTGGGGTAAAGGGATTGATTTTGTGGGTTGAGTTATGGGTGCTTTGGTTTATGAATAGATTTGGGAGATTTTAGAGATAAGGGTTGTGTTTGAGTAGGAGTGTGAGAAGACTGACATAGCATTTTGGTGGTGAGTTTGGCTTTGGAGAGCTTTGCCATTTCAGTTCTCTTCCCTGCACCTGTTTCATCCAGTGCTTTGATGATCAACCCTTTATTATAGCCTCCAGTAGAGCAGATTTTCTTGGTTATCTCCAAGATACTGTCTCTGGACCAGGCCTTTATCTCTATCAATGATCTTCCAAGGTATTTGGCAATGAATCTTATCATTATCTCCAATCTTTCCCTTTCCAACACACTATAACCAGCCCATCTAGCTTGAATCTCTTCTATTTCCAGCCTTCTAATCTTAGTGTCTAGTGTGGCTGTGTCATGACCTTGTCCAAAGAGCTAATCTATAATTTTATCCATGGATCTGCTTTGAGCTTCATCAGCATCTTTGACAAGATCTTCTAAGGATTTATCTTCATCATCTTTTGACTAAGCACTTTTCTTTCTTTTATATGTGATCAGCTGATCTTCCTTCTATTTATCTGTGATCAGCTGTTCTGAGATCAGTTCTTTCTCCACCTCCTTCTCTTTTGCAGGTTCTTTCTCATCATCAACTCTTTTTTCTTTTCTTTTCTTTCACTGCCTTAGACTTGGAAGTCTCCCTCTTTTTGGTTGCATTGGGATCAGGGGCTTGAAAGGCAGAAAGAGATTTGTGAACAACATCATCAATGAGGGTTTGTAGATTTGAGGAGATCCTCTCAACAATGGCTTTATGCACTATGTCAGTGATGATAGGAGTGATGAGAGGTAAGGAGTTTTGAAAGATAGCAACCATCTGCTCAGAGGGGTTCTGTCCTTGAGAGGTGGTGCCAAAAGTAGTGGCTGGTGGCTCAGTTAAGTGTGTAGGCTTAGTGTTTGGTGAACCTTCAATTGAAGGTGCCATATGTGGGTTTGTGGGGTAGATGGAGTTTGATCCCGAGACATTTTGGCTAGTAGCTCTTTGAGTCTACTCACCTCAGTCTCTAGGATGGTATTATGGGCTAATACATCATAGAAAAAGCCCAGGTCATCATCAGTCTATGTTGAATCACCTGACCTCCTGATTGAATCAGGATGTACATGCTCTGAGTGTATATCAGTACAAGCATGTGCCCCTTGTTCTTGGTACTGGGGACTTCCTGCCTCAGGACTGTGTCCTTCATTGGCAGTTGCCGCTGGTAAGTTCTTATGGATGTTACCAACTTCATCCTGATCATTTGCTGAATCAGTAGAAGTGGCAGCCTTACCAGATGTTCTAACCTCCCTTTCTACACTTGGAGATTGAACATTGTAACCCCTGTGCTGTGGGTTATCAGAAGCATTTTGGTCCTCCCCCTCAATGGTTGAGGTATTCCCAGTGGTAAGAGGTTTCTGGGAGGGGGTGAGGAATGCAACTGACTCAGCACTTTAGCAACTATCAGTGTTGGGCTTTGAGGGGCGGTTGCATGTGGAGATTGGTCTGAAGCAGATTGCACCCGGGGTGAGAGGCTCTTCAATGGTAACCCTCTCAATTGAGATAGGTTCCAAAAATGTGGGATCCTTAATTGTGGTTGCAACAGGATCCTGTTGAGAGGATACCTGTGTGGCTTCAGCAGGTTGAGTCTTAGACATAACTGGGGGTTTAGAGCCGTATGTATTTCCTGTGTTTGTGGTACAGGGGGATCCCAGGGGACTCATCTCCCTGAGTAGCCTTTTTGGCTTTTTGGATTTGGGTTTGGTGGGGACTTTGGATCTGGAAGTGGAGGCTGTGGGTTCCCTCGGCTTGGGTTTTAGCATCCGGGCAGCCCGTTTTGGAGTAGGGTCTGAGTTATGGCTGGAGTATACCTCAGCTAAAACAGCTGGAGCAGGGACTCCAAGACCAACAAGGCCATCAGATTTAATTGATTCAAAATTATGGCCATCAGAAACCTGGGATAAAGTAGCCATCTGTTTGCCACAGGTTTCTGAGCCAGATCCTTTAGTTCCATGAACACTATCACAGAAAAATTTAGATTTTGGCGTTCAAAGATAGAGTACAATACCTGTTCCATCGGGAAGACATCTGATCCCAAGAAGATGTCTTTGATGCAAGGCAGACATTCACCATATGAAAGATAAGTCGTTCAGCATCATGGAAGTGCTTTTTATGTATGGTTGTAGCACTTAAGTCGCCTTCATACCCGTTATTGATGAATACATATCATGGTGCCTTTCGGGTATTCTTTAACACAGGTGCCATCATGCAAATTTAGGGTTTTGCGAATGATGTCGGGGGTGATGAGCACCTGTTTCTAGTTCACCAACCACTGGAGAGTGAGTTGGCTATCATTGTCACCAGTTATTACAGAGACGTTGGTCCAGAACTGGGTTAAGGAATTAGGGTATATGATAGGATTCAGAAGAATGGTTGTTCGGTATTGGGAATCCACCATAAGATCGATGGCATGTCAAACTTGTCCCAGAAATCCGATTTCGAAAGGTAGGCAACATAGTTGTGTCGGGTTTAAGTTTCATGGTCGCCATTGTTGAGAGAGAAAAGGTTTGAAAAAGGCTAATGAAATGTTTGGCTATAAGTGCAGGTATTTTTAGGTTAAGAAAAGGATGAAAAGAAAACGACTGAAAGTGTTGGTGTTGGCATCAGTTGTTATGAAAACAACTGAAGACTTGGTTTTAACTATCAGACGTTTGAAAACAACTGAAGACTTGGTTTTAGTCATCAGTAGTTATGAAACTACTGAAAACCTTGGTTTTGTCTTCAGCTGTTGTAAACAACTAAGGACTTGGTATTAGTCATCAGTAGTTTGTCAACTACTGAAAACATGGTCTTGTCATCAGCTGTTTAGGGGAGAAACAGTTTGTGGAAACAACTGAAGAGAAAATTCTCATCAGTAGTTTTCGTCAATTCTTAGCTTTTCAGCTGTTTCATACTGTCCTCAACACTTACTAGACTTTTTAGTTGTTTTCAGTTGTTTCATAGGACATCAGTACTTATCTGTTTTTACTAACATCAGTAGTTATAACTACATCAGTAGTTGTAACTGCATCAGTTTCTTTTAACAGAATTAGTAAATATTTGTGACATGGTTACTAATGATCATCAGTACTTGTTTATTGAGATCATCAGTTGTTATCACTTATTCTAGCTGCAGCATACCAAGCCTTAACATAAGGTTTTGGAAACTTGAACTATCCAAAGGCTTAGTAATATATCTGCAAGCTCATCAGCACTAGGCACAAACTTTGGATCAATCAGACCTTTTTCAAAACAATCCCTAAAAATGGTGTCTGATCTCTATATGTTTGGTCCTAGAGTGCTGGACTGGATTCTTGACAATGCACAGAGCTGAAGCACTATCCATTAATAATGGAGTCTTAGTCTCTGTAATGCCATAATCCAATAGTGGTTTTGAAGCCAGAGTACCTGAGATGTACAACTTGCAGCAGCAATGTACTCTGCTTCAGCAGTGGATGTAGCAACAGATGTTTGTTTCTTACTCTGCCAAGAAATCAAACAGTTGCCTAGGAATTGACATCCACCAGAAGTTGACTTTCTGGTTAACTTACACCCTGCATAGTCACTATCAGAAAAAGCAACTAATTTGCATGAGTGTTCAGTGGAATACCAAGACCTAGAGATAGTGTACCTTGCAGATATCTAAAGATCCTCTTGACTGCAATCAAATGAGACTCTTTAGGAGCAGCCTGAAATCTAGCACAAACAAAGTTGTAAACATGATATCTAGTCTAGAAGCTGTTAAGTACATCAAGGACCCAATCATACATGTGTAAAGTGTTTCATCAACAGCTTTACCTTTCTGATTTGCATCCAGTTGTGTGGTATTGCACATGGGAGTAGAACAAGGCTTACAATTTTGTAAATCAAAATTATTCAAAATTCTTTTGTATATTTGATTGATGAATAAAGGTTCCATCAGCCTTTTGTTTGATTTGCAAGCCTAGAAAGAACTGTAACTCTCCCATTGCACTCATTTCAAACTTTTGTTTCATTAAACTTGTAAAATCATCACACAACTGAGGATGAGAGGATGCAAAAATAATATCATCAACGTAAATTTGAACAAGTAGCTTATGCTGATCCACTTTCTTAATAAACAAAGTTTTATCTATGGAGCCTCTAGTGAAATTATTTTTAAGAAGAAAATTTGAAAGTGTTTCATACCAGGCTCTAGGAGCTTGCTTCAACCCATAAAGAGCCTTATCAAGTTGATACACCCAATCAGGATGTTTATTGTCCTCAAAACCTGGTGGTTGACACACATAAACCTCTTCTTTTATTTTACCATATAAAATGCACTTTTGACATCCATTTGAAAAACTTTAAGATTGTGGAATGCAGCATAGGCTAAGAACAATCTAATTGCCTCTAGTCTAGCTACAGGGGCAAATGTTTCATCATAATCAATACCTTCTTCTTGTGAATACCCTTGTACAACCAGTCTAGCCTTGTTCTTGACATAAGCACATTTTCATCAGTTTATTCCTAAACACCCATTTAGTGCCTATTGCACACTTACCTGGGGGTAGAGGAACCAGTTCCCACACTTGCTGCTTTTTGAACTGAAGTAGCGCAAGCTGCATGGCTTCAACCCAACCATTGTCTCTCAAAGCAACATGATAGTTTTTGGCTCTAGCTGACTGATGAAGAGAGCATAGAAGTAGAAGTTAGACAATTGACTTCTGGTTGAGACACCAACATTGATATCACCAATGATTGAGACATGGGGTGATTCTTCACTCTTGGTATACTATAAGATCAGTGCAAGTGTTTGTAGCCGGTTCGCAGCAGCAGACGGTGATCCAGATTCTTGAAACCAAGTATTAGATGGCAAGTCAAATGATGAAGAGGAGTTAGAAATCTCATCAGCATTTGTGTGGATGGAGCTACAGAAGCTACAGGAACATCAAGTTTAGCAGATCAGGCAGTTGGTCACTAAACTTGAAAAGGTGAGTACTGATATCATCATCATCTTCAGTACCACTAGGTGGAAGACTTGCTGCAGAAGATGATTTATCCACATGATCTGCAACAGCTGGAGGTTGATAAGGAACATATTGCAGTATGTCCATATCAAACAACTCCACAGGATTTTGTGGAATTTTATCCTTTGAAGATTCATTGAATTTCACATGCAAGGTTTCTTCAACTATCTTTGTTCTGCAGTTGAAGACTCTGTAAGCCTTGCATATGGATGAATAACCTACAAAATACCCTGCATCCACCTTAGGATCAAATTTGTGGAGTTGATCCTTTGTGTTGAGAATAAAACAAGGACACCCAAAGGCTTTGAAGAATGAAATTAGAGGAGCCAAATGATGTAGAACTTCATATGGAGTCTTCATCAACCTTTGATTTACTAACACTTATTCTGCACATAGCAAGCTGTGTTAACAGCTTCAGCCGAAAAGGTCAATGGCAAACCAGAGTCAGCCAACATAGACCTTGCAGCTTCAATTAGGGTCCTATTCTTTCTCTCCACTACTCCATTTTGTTCGGAGTCCTTTGGATGCTAAACTGCTCTTGATTCCCTTTGATAGATAAAAATCATCAAGTGTATGGTTTCTGAATTCAGTTCCATTATCACTCCTTATACACTTGACTCATAGGGAATACTGCTTCTCAACATACAACACAAAGTTTATAATCGTCTAAGCAACCTCAACCTTTGAATGCAAGAAGAAAGTCCATACAAATCTGGAGTAATCATCCACAATTACCAGACCGTATTTCTTCTTTGCCATGCTCATCACTCTTACAGGACCAAATAGATCCATATGCAGTAACTGCAAGCAGCAGTGGACTTAGGTTCTTCAATAGGAGGGAATGAACTTTGTGTTGTTTTCCTTTTAAACAAGCAGTGCAGGTTTCATCACAGTGGAACTCCTTTATTGGTAGACCTCTCACTAAACTATTGTGGATCAGCTGATTCATGTTTTTGAGATTAACATGACGCAACCTCCTATGCCACAGTTTAGATTCCTGAGGAGAGGCTTTGGAGAACAGACAAGGATGACCCTTCAAATCAATCTTCTTTGACAAATCCAATGCATATACTCTTCCAATCCTGTTGGCCTTCAGGAGAGTATGATCATCCAATACCTTGTCAATCAGCCTCAGAACTTCGGAAGACAGAATCCTGCAGTTCTGGCTTGTGAAAAGTGCGACATGCCTTTATCACACATCTGACTGACACTCAGTAGATTATACTTGAGATTCTCCACATGATTACATCATCAAATCTGATATCTCCATTAGACACATATCCTTTCCGATGATGTAACCCTTGGCATCATTTCCAAATGAAACAAATCCCTTCTTTCCTTGAGAGTAGTCATTAAGAAGAGAACTGCTCCCAGTCATATGCATAGATCTCCACTGTCTACATACTAGATGCCCCTTTGGCATGCTGAAGAACCCTGCATTTATCATAAAGAACTAGTTAGGTTTTGAGACCCAAACCTTTTTGGTTTTGGGTCTGTTTTCATCAACAAATTTAATCCCTAACTTGTTTCTTATGATTAACAGCTGATGAAGGAGGAGATGGCTGAAATGAATTCCTTGGATTTGGGCTTGGAATGCCTTTTCAGTGGTTTGATCACTGGTGTCACTAGTTGGTTAACTCTCCCCCCACAATGCTGAACCATCATAACAAGTTGTGTTTGATTTGTAGCCAAAGCTTTAGCTCTTGTGACATATGAGTACTTGTGTATGATGAGTCCCTGTGGCCCACCATTTCCTCCTCGAAATGACAGACTTAGTCTGATGTTTATCATGAGGAGCACTATCAGCTTCTTATGATAAACCCTATCATTCTTTTTGGATTTGGATGAAGGCTTGGGTTTATCACATTGGGATGACTGTGGTACAAACTTGGTCTCAAACTCATTTTCATTTCATCCATCTGGATTTTAATGAGCTTATCTCTGTTGAGTTTGGAACCCTTTCTGTACCAACATTATCAAAAGATGATTGAATTTACACATATTTCACATGGCTTATTCTTCATATTGAATTGATCATCTGCTGATGTGGAAACTACAAGGTGTGCCTTTAGTACTTTCCTCCATTTAGTACTTGTGTTTAGTACTGAAGGATCTTTAACAACTGAAGACTTGTTCTTCAGCTGTTCACTATCAGCAGTTGTTAATCCTTTTATTTCAGCTGATTTGAAATGCTTTTCAGATGTTTTGTCTTTCCCTTCAGTGCTTGAGATACTTTGAGGGACAACATCTAAAGTACTCAGCTTCATGTGCTTATCAGTAGTTGACCCATCAGGCAATTGATTTGCTAAGGTATCAACACTGATTTCATCTTGTGATTTTGGGTGATCACTTGACGATGATGCACATGATGATGTGGTTTGGAAATTACTTTCACCTTCAGGTTTTACTATTGATGTTGGAGTAAAATCTGTAGGTGGTGCAATGTGGTTGTAACCTATTCCAAACATCACATTCGAAGTAGATTGCTTGCTGAGCAGCATTTCAAATCCCTTGCAGGATGATACACAGCGGTCACACTCAACTTGGGTAACTACAAGTTTTTCTTTGAGTTCTCTGTGGTTCTCAAGAATGACCTCTAGCTTAGCCTTTTCATCATTTAATTGGCATTTAAGCTGATAAATCTCATCATCTTTATCCTTAAGGACATACTCATATTCAGCTTTTCTTTTGGAAATAGTTTGCTCAAGCTCAAGATTTTGATTAATTAAGCTACATTTGCTCTCTAATAGAGATAAATGCAGCTATGCATGATTCAGAACATAGCTTGGCCTTAGCCTCAGAGGATACCTGGGTTATCTGTGATGTAGATGCATTGGAGCATGAACTCTCAGTAGACTCCAGGGCCATGAGAGCTAGATTCCCAAAAGGATGTTCACCACCATGTTTACCATCACCAACAAATAATTGCTCATTACCAGAGAGATCATATGGTAAACTGCTCCAGTCAACAACACCAGGGGTGAAGAAGCTGTTATGAGGTTGTGATTTAGATGATTTAGATGGTAGAGGCTCAAGTAAGGCTTGAGGTTGTTGTGCAATAGGAACTTGAACTTGATTTGGCTGAGGCATATAATAGTAGGGATATGGATATGACATTGGACCCTGAGGGACAAAATATACAGGAGATATAGGTTGTGAATCATGACCACAACTAGGAGGATCTTGCCCTCTATTTTGTGGACTATTGCTTGGAAAAGTCACAAAGGGTGCAGAGGAGTTAGATCCAGTTGATCTACACTCTCTTGCAAAGTGTCCAAGCTTGTGGCATTTGTGACACCTCAACTTACTCTTGTCCAAACCAACTTTGGTTTTGCCAGAGAGTCCTGGAAATTCCTACCAGTTCTCTTGTAGAACTTTTGAGTTCTGATATTAATCAAGGCCATTTGGCTTAGAATATCGATCTCTTCTAAGTCATCATCAGCAATACCCTTTAAATCATCCATAATGAAACACAAATTGTCACTATTACAACCTGACTGACTGTCAACACTAACAAATGCATGATCTGAACTGTTTGAAGAGAAATCTATATACTCATCATAATTGCTTTCTGATGCAGCATATTCTGACTCATGACCAACCAAGGCAGTGTTCCCTGGTACAAAGTCATCAGTGAGCTTTCCAGATGATGCCAGTTTCCTTTTCTGCTCTATCTCTCTTTCAAATGTAAGCAGTTTCCCATGGAGTTGGGTGAGAAATAGGCCATCCAGATTTGCACTGGAGCGTAGGGCAATGGTATATGTGTCCTATCTCTCAGGCAGTGATCTGAGGAATCTGTTGTTCATCTGACTATTAGTGTATTCATGTTTGCCCATTTTCAGCTCAGAGATCAAACAGGAAAAACGCTCATACTGTTGAGTCAGTGACTCACCCTTCCTATGAGAGAATGTCTCATATTATTGGACAAGGATTTCTCTGTTGTTTGCTAAGACCTCATCTATTCCACCAAATTGTTCCTTCAATGCATTCCAGAGATCATAAGCAGTTTCATGATGCATCAGCCCAGAATAGATTTCATTAGGCAGAGCCATGGCCAGAATACCATGCGCTTTAGCATCAATCTCAAACAGTTTTCGATCCTCAATTGAGTATTGTTCCTTCTTCTTTGGAACCATTTGGTTGGTTTCCGGATTGTTCACCATAGGCTTGTGTGGACCATGTACCACATATGTCCAACAACCTGAACTGTTAACAGACAGGTGATGAAGCATTCTTCGTTGCCATATGTTATACTCAGTCCTAACCAGCATCGGAGGCTTGGTTGAGGAACCGGTATTGTGAGGGTCATTAGAAGGAGTAGTCATTCTCAGATTCAACCAAATTCAATTAAGTTTTAACTGATTTAGAACAAAACACAACAAACCAATATGAAGCAAGAGAAAACTCAAAGCAAATAACCGAAAGCAGCAGAAATTTAATGATCTATAACCAATTCTTGCAAATATGCTAATTCAATCAAACTTAGATATCGAAATAGCAGTTTCAATGATCAATTGTTATATCGATCAATGATTAACCAGCTCTGATACCATTTTTTTGGATCAGTGATCTAAGTTTGATTAATTAGAGAGTATGCAGCAGAATTCGAACAATGAATTAAACAATTCACAAGAACACAATTGATATTCAATGTAACAGTAAACGGTTATTGAAAGAGAGAATTCTGCAAAAGAAATATTTCAAGCATATGCTTTCGTGGTGACTCAATGTCACACATTACAATTAGGTCAACATTCTTTATATAGGAAATATGACGTCTGCTTATGTCACTTGTTAGTGACATCTAACAGAATTATTCAAACTACTAAAACTATACAAACTACTGAGAATGTTCTCAACTACTGATTACATCTCAGAGAATGCTTAAGTACAAAAACATAAAACTACTGAACTACAACTACTGAAACTATATCTACTGAAAAGTAAATTACAAGTACTGAAAGGAAACCATCACAACTACTGAAGTTAATTACTTCAGCTGTTGTGACAACTACTGATCACTTTGGTCTTCAGTCTATGTCTTCAGTCTTTCTTCTTCAGTACTTTACTTTCAGACTTTGTCTTCAGCTCATGGCTTCAGACTTTGTCTTCAGTCTTTGTTCTTCAGTACTGTACTTTAAGACTTTGTCTTCAGCTGATGGCTTCAGACTTTGTCTTTAGACCTTGTAATCAGCTGATGTCTTCAGCTGTTATGATCTTCTTCAGCAGTTGTAATGTCTATGGGACTTAGAGGTTTTTCTGATCAGGCTCATTTGTTCTTTTGGTCCAACACTTTTCCAGAATCAGAAGTTCCTACCACTTGGAATCCAGCTGAGATGAATACACCTTTTTGCTTTGGGTAAATCTTCAGCTTAGATTCAGCCACTTACTTGGCAGTTTTTGTGGTTGCTTTAGCTTGGCTTCTTCTGGCTTTGGTGGTAAGGGTTGGTCATCAGTCGTAAGAGGGGTTTGGTTTACCTGATTCTTCCCTATGATGGTGTCCAAAGTTGCATCACTCTTTGAGTCATGGGAAGATGGGTTAGTAGATGGAACGTCTTGCTCTTCAGTACCACATCTAGGTTGTTTAATAGACTCAATGTGTGGGGGAATAATTTCATTTGTTCCCAACCCCCCTTTATTTTGAAAACAGAGTTTGGAGTGAGAGGATGATACAAGAATGACTTGGAAGTTTTGCTTTGGGATAGCCTGCTCCTTAACAGAGCCTCAACTATGACAAGCTGGGCTTGAACCTAAGACAATTTGAATATTAAATCCTTGATTAGAGTGTTGTAGATTGTACGTTCATGTTTTAACAAGGACATAGTTTTCTCTAACTCGTCAAATTTCTTTTTATAGTCAATTTTAGCCAATTCAAAATTAGATTTTAAAATATTTAAAGACTTAATATGATATTTAAATTTCCATATTGTAATCCTGATGTAATTTAACCTTAGCAATAAAAGCTGGAGTACCGAGATGATCATATACCTTTGAATTGTCTGTTCCAGCCATGAGTGCTTGAGCAGGGGTGACATCATCCACCATGAAGCTCTAATCAATTTTTGGAGCTACAACTGCTATTTCAGTTGACTTTCTAGTGGTTTTAGGTGTAGAGGGATGTGAGGAGGCATGTGAGGTTCCTGAATTTGACTTGGAAGCCTTACATTCCCTTGAAAAGTGACCAAGTTGGTTATAGTTGTAACACTTGGCATTGGTTTTGGGAAACCCAAACATGCTGCTAGTTAGGTTTTGAGGGAACTGCCTTCTAGTTCTTTTGAAGAACTCCTTTTCTTGATACCTCAACAAAGCCATTTGTTGGACTATGTCCACTTACTCTACATCATCTGAACTAATGAACTCGAGATCATCAAAGCAATACTGATGATCACCAAAGTGCCTATTTCTTGAGACAAAGGCACAACTATCCTGAAAAGAACCTTGTTGAGCATATTCAGACCTTGGAGTCTTAGGGAATTTGATGTAGGGTCTTGAAGAAGAAGATGTCTGTTGAGAATATGTCAGGTACTGCACCTGTTAAGGGTGTCCTGTGCCTTCAGCAACCATTAAAGCGTTGCTACCAGGAAGTCTTGAAGGTCTATTCATATGAATGCCTTTCTTGTTGTCAATCTCTACACTGTATCCATCAAGGATGCTATATAGCTCAGTCATGGTGAGGGAGTTCAAGTTTCCTGTTCCCCTGATAGAAGCACAGTAGAACGCTCACTCATTTGGGAGTGCACTCATGAATTTTCAAGTGATATCTCACAATTCAAGGGCAATTCCCACAAACTAAACGGAAGAGATAAGATCCATGTACCTGATGTATTATTGGGTGAGGGTCTCTCCAACAACATAAGTGAATTTCTCAAACTACTACTTTAGTGAATCTTTCTTTGAATCATTAGAGCTTGAGTATATTTAAGATAATGCATCAAACAGTTCGTTTGTTGACTTCCAGTGTTCAAACCCCACCATTATTGAGTTGGGTATAGCAGTCATAAGAACAGTCATGGCATTAATATCAATGTTCATCTTCCTCCGGTCTTCATCAAAGTAATCTTCAACGGCCTTGTCTATCATTACACCACTTCCACTAGATGCTGCCACCTTTGGTTTGTATGGACCACTGACAATAGATTACAACATCTTTCCATCTTAGTACCTAATGAAGCCTTCTATGTGTCTGCTCCATGATCTAAGTTTTCAGGGGTGATGATGGGTGTTTTAGTCATTGTCCCCATCTCAACATAAGATCTTTGGTTAAAGGCCATATTTGAGTGTACTAAGTAGGTGAGAGAAGAAGAGGTTGATTAGGATGGTAAGATCACACAATCAAGAGCCTAAAAAGCTATGATACTAAATACAGGATCAGTTTTTACACTCAACACAAACATTATTCTCTTAAGCTCACTAAGTAACACTTGGGTTTGTGATGAATCAAAATCCTTTTAAGAGTTGATGGTAATATACTAAATAAATCCAAGTAAACACAAGACATTAATTTTCAAGATACTTGTATATATTACTTCTCAACTCAAAGTTTTACAAGATTGTTACAAGACCTGTTTACTAAAGAGGATGAAGAAGTGATGGTGGAGAATGCCTCTGAGAAGAGTGAAGAAGAGGATTTTAAGAAGGGTCACTATCCTTCTGAGGAGAGTAAGAAGACAGTGATGACCAAGTCTATGAGAAAGAATATTGATTAGAAAGAACAAAACAAAAGCAAAGAAGACTCAAGAGATCAAGACCACCTTCAATTCTATATAGAAACAAGTTTTCATCTCTATAGGATTTCAAGTGGTAAATACTAAAGACACTAACTTGAACTCTACTACCAGGAGTTCAAGTTCAGTATCAACTCATCTCAGCATCAAAGAAGAAGGCTGATCCAATGTGTTCCATTACTCAACAACCTGAACCATCTAACCCCAAAGGAAGTCCTCACCCTAAAAGGACTTCCACTGCATTTGGAAAGATAGAAATGGAGAATGAAAGTGATAAAATTCAGCCTTGTTCACAAAAGAAGGTTCTTAGGAAGAAGAAGCAAGCATATGTTATGTGTGAGAGTTCCTCTCATCTTTCTAAGGATTGTTCATACAATCCAAAAGGCACTCTCTGCATGATCAAGAAGGAGACTTCTAAGAGTTTCAAGAAGAAGCAAGCTTCAGAAGGAAAGACCATTCTTTTCGGAAGCTCGAAAATGAAATGAAAGCAAGTGGAAAAATTCCTTCAGAAGAAAATTTGGTCTATCCTTCTGAGAAGGGTAAGAAGACTGTGATGACCAAGTCTATGAGAAAGAACATTGATCAGAAAGAACAAAACAAAAGCAAAGAAGATCAAAAGATCAAGACCACCTTCAATTCTATGTAGAAACAAGTTTTCATCTCTATAGGATTTCAAGTGGTAAATACTAAAGACACTAACTTGAACTCTAGTACCAGGAGTTCAAGTTCAGTATCAACTCATCTCAGCATCAAAGAAGAAGGCTTATTAGATGTGTTCCATTACTCAACAACCTGAACCATCTAACCCCAAAGGAAGTCCTCACCCTAAAAGGACTTTCATTGCATTTGGAAAGATAGACATGGAGAATGAAAGTGATCAAATTCAGCCTTGTTCACAAAAGAAGGTTCTTAGGAAGAAGAAGCAAGAATATGTTATGTGTGAGAGTTCCTCTCATCTTTCTAAGGATTATTCATACAATCCAAAAGGCACTCTCCGCATGATCAAGAAGGAGTCTTCTAAGAGTTTCAAGAAGAAGCAAGCTTCAGAAGGAAAGATCATTCTTTTCGAAAACTCGAAAATGAAGATGAAGGCAAGTGGAAAATTTCCTTCGGAAGAAAACTTGGTCTAGGAAGAAGGGAATACATCCGAAGCACTAAAGCCTACTGCAGTGCTAGCAAGATCTTTGGAAGGTCTAGTCATCAAAACTTTAGAAGTCAGTAAGACTTCCGAAGTATTGAAGGTCAAGTCTTGGCATCCAAAGGTGGTGATGAAGTCAAAGAACGTCCAAGTGATTGAAAGTTCTCCATCAACAACAACAAAAGATTCTCAAAACATTACTATAGGATCTATCACTGTTGCATTACCTTCAACTTCTTTTGATGAACCCAAGACAAACTAGGCTTGGGTTTCCAAATGTAACTAATTATCTCTTTTATGCAAGAACAGCTGAACACAAACAAGAATCAATAGATCACTAAGAGTGGATGTTCCAGGCACATGACAAGCAATAGATCACTACTCCAAAAATTTAAAAAATTTATGGAGAACCAGTTGCTTTAGGAGGAGATGCTGGCGGTTATATTATTGGAAGAGGCAAGGTCACAAATGGTAAGCTCAACATTGAGAAGGTAAACTTTATCAAGGAGCTTAGATACAATCTTTTGAGTGTATCTCAATTTTATGATTAGATTTATAACATGCTATTTACTGAGCATGAGTGTATTGTTCTCAGGCCCGAGGTGGTTATTCCTCATGGGCACATCCTGCTCAGAGCCCCCAAAAAAGGGACCATGTACAAGATGGACTTCCAGGAAACATCTCCCACTCAAGAAGTTTCATGCTTTCTATATAAAGCAAATAGTGATGAGTCTTTCCTCTAGCATATAAGATATGCCATGTAAACTTTAAAACATGAATACACTAATTCAAAGTGACTTGGTAACTGGAATACCAAAGGAAGAGTTTACAAGGGATGACCACTGTGTTGCATGCCTCAAAGGGATGAAACATAAGATATGCCTCAAAGGGATGAAACATAAGGTATCTCACAAGCCAAAGAAAAGAAACTACATCACTACCCCCCAACACATGTTACATATGGATCTATTTGGGCCCACTAGTGTAATAAGCATAGGAAGGACCTCTTATTGTTTGGTGATCAAAGATGATTTTACAAGATTCACTTTGGTATTCTTTCTTAGAACTAACGATGAGACCCTTGATATTTTGAAGAACTCCATCTCAATCAATGAGAATCAATCGGATCACTAGGTCAAAACCATAAGATAGGATCAAGGATCATCATTCAAGAACCAAATCCTTGATATATTTTGTGATGAAAAAGGTATTACAAGACAATAAAGTGCTTCCAGGACTCCTCAGCAAAATGGTGTTGCTGAGAAGAGAAACAAGACACTGATTGAAGCTGCAAGAACAATTTTGTTTGTGAAGGATTGATTTTTGTACTCAACACAAGTGTATTCTCTCAAACTCATTAACTAACACTCAGGTTTGTGATGAAGCAGAATCCTTCTAAGAGTTGATGATAATATACTAAGTAAATCAAAGTAAACACAAGAGAATAGTTTTTCAAGATACTTGTATATATTAGTTCTCAACTCAAAGTATTACAACCCTCTTACAAGCATATTACATGAGTTAAAATTAGAAACCATATATACTACTACCTACAGCTGGATATACTTTGATACTAGCCGGAAACCTTATACTAAAACAAACACTACAAAGCTAAAGTTAAGGTATATTATATAAAGTATTACCTAAGATACGGTAGACATGACATGTCCATGACTTACCTTTTGTCACCAACTAAATTCGGAAAATATACTAACTAATAAAGGTTTTACTGAAAATGCCATGCAGTATATCTAAGGTCTACAACGGAGTGTCAGAGGGACCATACTTAAGTCCATTGGTTCATAGTATGTACTTCCGAAGATTAACTTTGTCTTCAGAAGTTGGAGTGTTCCTACGGAAGTTGGTCTTTGGGTGCTCCAAATTATACATAAAAATCCTATCAAAAGCACATCATTATTCCTCAATACCTCCTTAAAATGATGATAATGTACTTAAAATTGTTAAATTGTGTTTTCAGGTGTTTAAAAGGGCAGGTTGGACAAAAGAAGCATATTAGCAAGAAATTGAAGTAATCCGAGCTTTGGAGACCAAGCATGGGGTCGTTCCTCTTTAAGCACGCCCCCATGCTTTGCCAGAAACACACCCCCGTGCTAAATTAACACACGCCTGTGTTTGGACATCTGACAGGACAAAAAGTAGTGTTCCCTAAAAGTAGACATCGGGCATTGCTCCATAAGGCACGGGGTCGTGCCCCACCTCCAACACGGGGTCGTGCCCCTTTTATAATGGGGTCGTGCCTGACACAACTTGCATGAATGAGCCGACGAACTTTTGTAAGCATTGTACTAGCACGGGGCCGTGCCTTTTAGGCATGGGGCCATGCTTAAACACTCCAGAAAGCCTAAAAATAGAAGCCTAAGTTCACCATTTTTGGCAAGATTTGGTGGGAGAGTTACTTTGCAGAACTCTCTCGGGAATCAAGACTTGAAGGTCATTTGGAGGCTCGGGAGGTGCATACAACACTTGGAAGAAGCTCAGGATCGTTTAAACATCATCCATATGGATTATCGGTTTGATTGTTCCATTTCACCGATGATTACATATCTATCTTCATTGTTATATGTTGTTATGTTCAAGCTCATTATGAGCTCAAGTCTTTTTATCATCCTAATCGGATGAAACTTATGCAATTTGTGATGAACTAATGGTGTGATAAATATTATGTTAATGTTATAGTAGTCTTGAGAAAACTATTGATGAGTAGCATCTACGTTTGAACGGGAAGTTATAAATTTATGGTTTGTGATTGTGATTGTCATACAAGGTTGAAAACTGTATCATTAACTTTCATTCCCGAAACCAGTCTTCATAATAAATCCATGGCTAATGAACTAGAAATGGTTATTAGAAATCATATCACCTTAACTTTTTGATCATTTGCACGTTCCCTTTTATTAGTTTGAGAAATCTTCAGTAATTATTATGGTTTTCTAAAATTAATGGTATGTTAGGAAGGAACTTGATCAGCTCTCTTTTTAACATTAAGTTGTCTTTTCAAAAATCATATGTCAAATAGTTCACAAAAGAGGTACCTACATTACTAGGGCTTTGATCTAAGCAGTAAAACTCAACCTGACGTGATCCTAGTCACTACGGCAGCAGGATGGATGAGAAATCGCGGCAGCTCATGTTCATAAACATTAACACAATTACATTAATCCATATCTTTAAATCATACCACCAATTCATTACGATTACATAAGTGGAGTCTAATTAGGATGAAAACTTTTATTCCCTGGTTTTAAATCCAAACGCTTCAAATCTTAGTTTACTTTAGTTTTATTATTGTCTTTAAACCCTAAAATCTTTCAATTCAACTTATCAATTTCTTTAACAAAAACCAATTCTGCTAGTCAAATCGTCAAGTTTGTTGAGTATGCTAGGTGTGTCCAGGATTGGTACTCGGTTCTTACCAACACTATATTACCACACGATAGGTACACTTGCCTTTTGTGTGTGTTGTTTAGTATTAGTAACAACCAATTAAAACTGAATCTGTGTGATAAATCTTTATTAAAATATATATACTATCCGCACCCATCAAGTTTTTGGCGCCGTTGCCAGGGACACATGGCAGTTTGAAAGACAAACTAAATTTTTGACTATCTTGTATATAACTTGTTAATATATTTTTGTTTAAACTTCATTTTTATTTTTAGGTAGTTTGCCTTAGTTAATTTAGTTACTTTTTCTTGTTTCATTTTAAGCCTTAGTTAGTTTATGCTTCTTTAAGTTAGTGTATGTCCGACTCGTCTAGTTCTGAACTTGTTCCGCCTCTTTCGGAACCCGAACGACTTTTCCATCAAAGATTGCGCAAAAGATCACAACATGCAGACCCCTTCATTGAAGAAGACATTTTGGAAGGTACACCATCCAAAGAAGACATGGATAACCAAGACGAGGAAATGAAGATGACACACTATGCCACACTGTCAATAGATGGTTATGAGTCTAGTGTTGTCCAACCAGCAATAGCGGCCAACAATTTCTAGATTAAGTCTAGTATTATCCAACTCGTAGAAAACTCTGTTTAGTTCCATGGGTTACAAGACGAAGATCCTATTGCTCACATCTGACGATTCCATCATATCTGTGCTATCTTCAAAATCAACAACTGTTTAGACGACGCCATTCGACTTAGACTTTTTCCGTTTTTACTTCGAGGCCGACCCATCGACTGGCTTGATTCACTTCTGCCTAGTTCCATCACCACATGGGCCGAAATGGCTGAACAATTCCTTTTGAAATACTTTCCACCCGATCGCACTGCCACACTAAGAAGCAGCATCACAAGTTTCCGCCAAGACGGCCATGAATCATTACATGCAGCATGGGAGAGGTATAAAAGTCTCCTTTGGAGATGCCCCCATCACGGACTGGATCTGTGGCTATAGTGTCAAATCTTTTACGATGCAATCAGTGGAGCCCACAAGCAAGCGATAGACCAAAGTGCGGGTGGAGATTTTGGAAGTGTCACACCAACAGAAGCATACCAAGCCTTAGAAAGAGCAGCTAAGAAGAGCTTTGCCTACAATCCCTTAAGGAAAAAACCCAGTTCTAAAGGTATCCATCAAGTAGACTCTAAAACCCTAATTGTAGCCCAATTAGAAGCTCTAACCAAAAAATTCGAACGATTGCAAAATGAGCTAAACAAAACCCTAACACGATGCAACACACGTGGAAGTTCACACAAGACCAACGAATGCCCACAATGCATTATGGTAGTTGAAGATGTTGACTACGTAGGAGGCCCAAACAACTCATACAACAACAACTCAAATTGGAGAAGCAACTCGAATTACAAAGATGCTAGTAATAACCAACAATCATCTGGATTCAACCGAAGACCACCTTACCAACAATACAAACCACCATACCGAGGTTCGAGCAGCCAAGACCGTGGAGCATCATCAATGGAAGACTTATTGCAACAATTGTTGTTAACCACACAAGACACAAATGAGTACATCCAGAAATCTGATCGAAGAAATGAGGAGAGGTTCCAAAGAAACGAAGCTGACTTCAGATGCAACAAAGCATCATTGCAGACCATAGAGCACCAAGTAGGTCAAATTGTAAATCACCTATCTGAAAGACCTCAAGGAGCTTTGCCCAGCAACACTGTGACAAACCCTAATGCTCAAGTCAAAGCCATCACCACCAGGAGTGGTAAAACCACTCAAGGTGATAGAACCTCATTACAACCCATCATTGAAGAAGTAGAAACTGAAACTCCATGTAATGCGGGTGATAAACAAAAGCAACCTGTTGTTATTGAAGAACTAGCCAAGAAATACGTTCCACCACCTACGTATGTTCCACCACCTCCATATCCAGGTTGTTTGAGACAACAAATAATGGAGGCACAACACGGAAAATTCCTTGGGTTGTTCAAGCAACTCCACATCAATTTGCCCTTGGTGGAGGCCTTAGCATAAATGCCAAACTACGGGAAGTTTCCAAAAGGTGTCTTGTCAAACAAAAAGAAACTGGAAGAGTTATCACATGTGGTTTTGAATGAGGAATGCTTTGTAGTTCTTCAAAACAAACTACCTCAAAAGATGACTAATACAGGAAGTTTCACCATACCTTGCCTAATACAAATCTTTCGGTCAGTAATGTGTTAGCTGATTTAGGTGCAAGCATTAATTTTATCCCTTATGCGGTTTTTGAAAAACTAAACATAGGTGAACCTAGACCTACCGTATGAGCATCCAGTTAGCTGACCGTTCTGTCAAATATCCGAGGGGCATCATTGAAAATCTCTTAGCTAAAATTGACAAATTCATATTTCCCGTTGATTTTGTGATCCTTGACATGGATTAGGACAAAAATGTTCCTATTATCCTAGGTCGACCTTTCTTAGCGATTGCTCAAGCCCTCACTGATGTTTGTATAGGCAAACTCATGCTTAGAGTAGACGAAGAGGAAGTAACTTTTGATATAGGCCAATCCATGAAACACTATAACATCATGATGACTCGCTCTATTACGTTGATACTTGCGATTCGATCATAAGCTGTCATTTGAAGAAATCTCTTCAAAATGAAGCTTACAACACTCAATAATAGAGTTCCAAATAACTGAACCCATTGTGAGAACCAAATCATTCCAGAGCTTCAAGAAGATGAAACAACACTTCATCAAGAAGAATTTGAGATCACTGAACAAGATCTAGAACCAAAAGCCAAACCTGCAATCGAAGACACTCCAAATTTAGAGCGCAAAGAACTTCCATCTCATCTTGAATACGCGTTTCTAGAAAAGACATCTTAACTTCGTGTCATAATCTCATTTTTCTTATCAACAGATGAGAAGAACAAGTTGCTCAATGAGCTTAAGGCACACAAACGAGCAATTGCATGGAAAATCATAGACATCAAGGGAATCAATCCGTCCTTTTGCACTCATAAAGTATTGATGGAGGAGAACTTCAAATCAGTCACTCAGCCTCAAAGACGTTTAAACACGAGCATGCAAGAGGTGGTCAAAAAAGAAGTAATCAAACTGCTAGATGTTGGTTTGATTTAGCATATTTCTGATTCACCTTGGGTCAGTCCCGTCCAAGTTGTTCCAAAGAAAGGAGGAATGATTGTTGTAACTAACAAGAAGAATGAGCTTATTCCCACTCATACGGGTACCGGATGGAGAGTTTGCATAGACTATCACAAACTCAATGACGCCGCAAGGAAAGATCACTTCCCTCTTCCTTTCATCGACTAGATGCTTGAGCGATTATCCAGAAAATTGGTTTATTGTTTCCTGGATGGTTTCTCAGGTTATTTTCAAATCCCTATTGCTCCTGAAGATCAAGAGAAGACGACATTCACCTGTCCATATGGCACATTTGCTTATCGGCGAATGCCCTTTGGATTGTGTAATGCTCCTGCTACATTTCAAAGATGCATAGTTGCAATTTTCATGATATGATGAAAACTCAATGGATGTTTTCATGGATGATTTCTCCATCTTTGCAAACACATTTGAGCAATGTCTTGAAAATCTGGAAAAGATGCTGGTTAGATGTGAAGATTCTAACCTTGTTTTAAACTAGGAAAAATGCCACTTAATGGTTACAGAAGGAATAGTGTTAGGACACAAAATCTCTCGAGCAGGGCTTGCAGTCGATCAAGCCAAAGTTGACACTATTTCTAAACTTCCACATCCCACAACCGTGAAAGATATCAGAAGTTTCCTAGGTCATGCATGATTCTACTGTCATTTCATCAAAGATTTCTCAAAAATCATTCAACCAATGACTCAACTTCTTGAGAAAGACGCTAAATTCGTATTTTCCGAAGAATGTATTAGTGCATTCAAATTGCTTAAAGAGAGGCTGGTAACCGCTCCAATCATGGTTTCCCCAGATTGGACACTACCATTTGAACTCATGTGCGACGCAAGCGATTTCGCGGTAGGAGCCATATTAGGACAAAGGAAAGACAAGCAATTTCACCCAATTTATTATATAAGCAAAACCCTTAATGATGCACAAGAAAACTACACCACCACCGAAAAAGAACTTCTTGTGGTAGTTTTCGCATTTGACAAAATCCAGTCATATCTCATCCTTTCAAAAATAATTGTTTACACCGATCATGCAGCCCTTCGTTATTTGTTCAACAAACAAGATGCATAGCCGAGATTGATTCATTGGATTCTATTGCTTCAAGAATTTCACATTGAAATTCATGACAAGAAAGGAGCGGAAAATCAAGCGGCTAATCATCTCTCGCGTCTTGAGGATTCAAGTCCTTAACAAATTGAGAAAGCCATAATAAACGACAATTTTCCTCACGAATTCCTTATGCACATTCAATCCTCAATCGATGAACATCCTTGGTTCGCCGATTTTGCAAATTACTTAGCAAGAGGAATTCCTCTCAAAGGAATGACTTATCAGAAAAAGTAGAAATTTCTTTACTGATATCAAACATTACTATTAGGAGGACCCGTATCTGTTCAGAATCAGTGCGGACCAACTCATTCGACGATGCGTATACGGAAGAGAAGCAGAACAAATCTTAAGGCACTGTCATGAAGGACCCACAAGAGGACACCATGGAGCAACCTTAATAGCCAAGAAAGTATTTGACTCTAGATTTTATTGGCCCATGATCTTCAAAGATGCTCACAACATAGTTACACCTGTGATGCATGTCAAAGAGCAACCAATATCTCAACACGGGATGAGATGCCTCATAAACCAATTCAAATATGCGAGATATTTGATATATGGGGTATTGATTTCATGGGGCCATTCCGGTGTCATTTGGCAATCGTTACATCTAGTAGTAGTTGATTACGTTTCAAAATGGGCTGAAGCTCAAGCCCTGCCTACTAATGATGCCAGAAATGTTGTCAAACTCCTTAACTATTTTCTCATTTTGGTGCCCCCAAAGCTCTAAATAGTAACCGAGGAACTCATGTCTATAACAACCAGCTCGAACGAGCATTGGCACGTTATGGAGGTCACCTCTCTTTACAACTGCTTACTATCCACAAGCGAATGTGCAAGTTGAAGTCACTAACCGAGGCATCAAACAATCCTTGAGAAAACTATAGGTCAAAATCACAAGGACTAGTCTACAAAGTTAGATGACGCATTATGGGCTTTTCGAACAGCCTATAAGACTCCCATCGGCACAACACCGTTCAAACTATTCTATGGGAAGTTGTGTCATCTACCTATGGAACTAGTGCACAAGGCTTTTTGGGCACTTAAAGAAACAAACTTGGACCAAGAACATGCAGGAAAGAATCAATTCCTACAAATTCATGAACTGGAGGAATTAAGAGAACAAGCATACAAAAACGCTAGGGTTTACAAAGAAAAGAAAAGGAAGTTCCGCGACACTCGATTAAAGAACACAAAACAATTTGATGTGGGAGGATGTATCTTACTGTACAACTCTCGTTTACGTTTGTTTCCCGGACAACTAAAATCACGTTGGTCTGGACCTTATACAATCAAAAACGTATTTCCAAATGGTGGCATTGAAATTTATAACCATGAAGGTTTAAGTTTCAAAGTGAATGGTCATCGTTTGAAACCATATTACGACGGGCCAACCAAGATTCCCTCGGAGGAACTGCACCTCCGCCCCGATAAGACCTAATTGTAGGGAAGAGTCATGCCGAAGACCCGAAACTTACACGCGGCACCTGTAAATAAGTTTTCTTTGATTTTTTTACAATTTTTAGGACCTCACAGGCACAAGCACAGGGCCGTGCCTAGCCAAGCACGCCCCCGTTTTCACTTTCCATGACCTATATATAAATACCACACTTGTTCCATTCTTTCATCACACTCATTCCAGTTTAAAAACATCGGAAAGTTGAAAGAATCACGGAAGTTCCAACTAGAATCCTGCAAAGAAACCGCGTTTTGAACCACGAGAACCAACGACTCAAGAATATTCCTTCAAGTTGCATCAACTAATCAAACAACTGACTGAAATGAACCTCGTTGCGTCCTAACGTTAGCTGAACTTATCCAAAAGTTCAATGGATGAGCGAGGAACTCATTTCCATTAACCACAGCTTGCGAAATTAAGCAACCGCACTTCTTATTATCCTATCCCGAACCATCCACACGAAATGTGTGGTGGTTTCTTTTAGAAGCATTTCGTGATGTGCTAAGTGCGCTATTGTGCGTTAAAGAGTCTGGTTTTGCTTTTTCAGATTCTCGGCTTTTAACGTATCATGTAACCGTAGGACCTTAGGAAATGTAATTTTCAATTTGTCTTGTGTTATATAACTCTAGGACTATTTTCGTATCTTTTTTGTTGATTAACTTAACTGGGAAAATTGCATAACGCGCAAAACTGAAAAACGGAACAACAAAAAACTAAAACTGAGCTTCAACACTTGAACACGGCCCCCATGTTCGACAAAAAATTACACAAGCTGACATATTTCAGCCTTTTGTCTTGTTCCCCTTCAATTTTGCATGATAAATACCGACTTCATTGCCTCATCAGTTTGTATCTACCCCATTTTCACCTTATTTTGCATTTTTTTCTTTCATCTTTATAGAGTTCTTTCAAGAGTATTTGATCAAGAGGTTAGTATGCTAATTCTTATGGTTATGATAGTCATTTACATGTAGTTAGGTGATTAGGTCTCTAAACAACTGAATTCTTAATGTGTAAAGGTTTGTTCTTAAACATTTTATGGAATGATGAATGCTTTCAACCTACTCGTTCATGTTTATTCTTGTAAGTAGATTAATGTTAATTTGTATGTTTAGTTAGTTAATTAGTTTGTTTTCTTTTATTGTTAACAAGACTATCTTCATAATTCATGGTGAAATCTTTGTTAATCATGTTCAAGAGTTCCCAAGTGGTATTAAACATAAAATATTTTTTGGGTATCTTGAATTATTAACAAATGACTAATATGTTAAATGTATAGTCTTTGATTTTTAAAGCAAGAAAATGTTAGACCCATGCTTAATCAATGATTTACAAACACAACCACGCGTGCTTGAGTCAAGATTCCATGCCTTACCATGTTTACCTCACCCGTACTTTCACAATACGCACCCCCCATGTTCAACAATTTTTCCTAGGATGATAAATTCTCAACTATTTTTGAACATGAGTTGAATCATTATGATGTTATGTCTTGAAAAACACATGGTTTTCATTACCATCATGAAACTGTTCAAGAAATTTGTTTTTTATAGATTAACTTATTTTTGAAATTTCAGGATCATGAATCATCCCTACTTATATTTTGTAGGGAGTCGCAAGAGATGGTGTCATGATAGACTTCAAAGACTACTACAAAGGGTCGAAAGAACCCACATAGAAGCAGATGAAGAAACACTAGCGGCAGTTGGACAGTTAGAAAGATACAAAACATTATTAAGTGTTTAGTGGAAGCGTTTATTCTCACAAAATAGACCTTCCGTTTATAACTAACTCTCGAATTTTTAGCATCTTTCAAATTTAGCATGAAAGACTCTGACCATTAGATAATACTACAGTTTCATTTAGACTTGCTGGACAATGGCACAAAACATCCATTGCCTTGTTCGGTGTCTATCTCGGGATCTACACAGAACAAGAAATGGAGGAGGAGCAATATCTAGAATGCCAGCGTACCATACCTTCCCGGATGAGGAAAGTAAAGACGCTGAAAGTGGTGCAATGAGGAAAACATTTTGGGAGCGGATTGGAACCGGAGGGTTCAACTTGAGTAAAACAAAAAAGCAGTCAGATACGAGACCCGCTACTGCGATACATTCATCGGTTACTTAGTCATTCCATAACAGCTCATGGTCAAAGCGAGGGAGTTGTTAACTTGAGGGAGTTGTTCATTTTATATTGTATCGTTAATCAGTTACCATGTAATATTGGGTATTCGTTTTGTAATCTTTTTGCAAGGAATGCGATTGCAGGTGCTCCACACCCATGTTTGGAGGACGCTGGATTTTGAACTTATACGAGAGCAATGGTTATAACACTGAGGGAACTGAACGAGTGATGACGGGACTGTTAGACTTGAGCATTTGCACAAGTATGTACATGCTGACAAGCTTACCAAATGGGCAGCTGAGATTCATGGATAAGAAGGGACAAATTTGGGATCCGGCGCACCCCGAAGAAATAAGTATGGATCTTGACATGCCAATACAGCCGGAAGGAGCCAGAGCTGGATCTTCAAGTTTACATACAAGGGAATGCCCAACCATATTAGACCTTACGAGTCAATACAAACCACGAGCGACCATTTGAATATGCCCAACAAGCCTTCAACCGAGTAGAAAATCTGCATTCCCGAGTCGATGACCTGAGCAACGATATCACGTACATCAGGAACCGAATGTACCATGAGTGGGGGGACATCCCGCCAAAAGCCCTTGAAAACCGTATTACTTTCAGGGACCCGGCACTGTTGTTTCGTGCCAATCTATCTTTTAATTTATGTCATTTTTATTTTGTGTGTTTAGGATTTTAATTCTTTCAATAAATTGGTGACATTTCACGAACTCCCGAAGATTCTACCAAAGCACAGGCAACCAAACACAATAGACAAATTCATCATTTTTAGGGGAGTTATTTCATTACCCCTTTCTCATCTAGATTATGTTAATCACATTGAGGACAATGTGAATTTTAAGTGTGGGAGGGGAGAGTAATGCATTTGACTTTGCAAAAAAGGTCCAATTTAAAAAATTTAGGAAAAGATCACTTAATATAATTTTTCGGGAAATAAAAAAGAAAATTCATGATGTCCAAATAAAATTGAAAATGTTTTTTATGATATCCTTAAAAGCAATAATCTAATCTAGTAAAATATTAATCATGTAAAATGAAACACTTGTACCCAACTCCATCCATATGTGAATTTAGTTTTGAGCCTTTAACAGCTTTTACAAATTGCAATTCTATTTTCATTATGGATTTAATTGAGGGTACCATATGATACATATGATTAGAACTTGCTTTGGGTATGCATTTCAAAACCTTAATTAGTATTTGTTGCATAAAAATGAGTTAGGAACTAGGTGACCTTAACCATTTGAGCCCCAACCATTCTCTTTAATTTTCCTTACCGAACATCAACTTTAGTTAGCCCCGTTGAACTTAAAAATATTATCTTTCAATCACCCGAACACCATGTCACTTAACCAAAAAAATCCTTCAACAAAACCCGTTTTCATTAAAGACACCTTTTGGGCTTGTAAAAAAATAAATTGGTGTTTTACCGGAAGACCTTAAAGAATTGGAATGCATTTTTTTTATTTTAATTTGGTTATTGCCTTCATCACGCAAAACCGGGACTTCCCCTGGAAATCCGCGAACAAATTTTCAATCTCACATTCGACGCAAGAAAGAAATGGCGAAAAAAGGAACAAGTTCCACCATTTTGTGGAATTTCAAAAAGTGTTATAAAAAGATGGGCAAAAAGATATGAAAGATGCCCGAATCATGGAAATTGATCTCATAATGGAAATTGAAAAAGAATCAAACAGAATCTCAATACGAATACACATAACTAATCCAGTTGGGTGCTATTAGGCTTCAAGCCGAACGAACCTTGAGAAAGGAAAGTTTTGTGTATCTTCAGGTAAAAGATGAAGTACGTTTCTTGAAAGCAAAATACGGTTTTGACAATTTGACCTTAAACGAGTCCTCAAGTTAGCATATCCCTTCTAGCATGAAGTATTGTATAGGGAACCTTTTATTGCTTTCTGTAGTTTATGTTAGAAAAATAAGCCAAGACTGTCGTCTTTAACAATTAGCCATGTTTCCCAAATATTCCATACTCGAGCCCGACCCAAGTTACAACCCATCAAAGACCTAATGATTTATGCAAGTAAATATCTAAGTAGGTGAAGATTTGATCCCTTAACAAGCATATGATTTCACACGTATTCATACTAGGCAATTAAGTGTATTAGTCATACTTAATCTTTATTATCACTCCATATATTTAACCGAGTGCGAGTGCATCTTGTGAGAAGAATGGATTTTTACATGATAACAATCTTTACTAACCAATCTATTGCTTGCTTGGATATCATTTCACATATGCTTGAATATTTAAATTTAGATGAAAATAATGTTTTCTTGCGTATTTCTTGAAACATATGTTTATAATTTGATTTATTTGGGTTTTGGTGGAATCATCATTTTAAGTTATTTTTGCTTGAGGACAAGCAAAGTTCAAGTGTGGGGATGTTTTATGTGCTCCAAATATACATAAAAATCCTATCAAAAGCACATAAATTATTCCTTAATACCTTCCTTAAAATGATGAAAATGTACTTAAAATTGTTAAATTGTGTTTTCAGGTGTTTAAAAGGGCAAGTTGGACAAAAGAAGCATATTTAGCAAGAAATTGAAGTAAACTGAACTTTGGAGTCCAAGTATGGGGCCATGCCTCTTTAAGCACGCCCCCATACTTTGCTAGAAACACACCCCCGTGTTTGGATATCTGACAGGACAAAAAGTATTATTCGCTAAAAGTAGACACGGGACCGTGCCCCATAAGGCACGGGGCCTTGCCCCACCTCCAACACGGGATCATGCCCTATTTAGCACGGGGTCGTGCCAGACATAACCAGCATGTACGAGCCGACCAACTTTCGTAAGCATTGTACTAGCACGGGGTCGTGCCTTTTAGGCACGGGCCCGTGCTTAAACACTCCAGAAAGCCTATAAATAGATGCCTAAGTTCACCATTTTTGGCAAGCTTTGGTGGGAGAGTTACTCTGTAAAAATCTCTCGGGAATCAAGACTTCAAGGACATTTGGAGGCTCGGGAGGTGCATACAACACTTGGAAGAAGCTCGGGATCGTCTAAACGTCATCCATTATGGATTATCGGTTTGATTGTTCCATTTCACCGAAGATTACATATCTATCTTCTTTGTCATATGTTGTTATGTTCAAGCTCATTAGGAGCTAAACTCTTTCTATCATCCTAATCGGATGAAACTTATGTAATTTGTGATGAACTAATGGTGTGATAAATATTATGTTAATGTTACGGTGCTCTTGGGAAAACTATTGATGGGTAACATCTACATTTGAACGGGAAGTATATATTTATGTTTGTGATTGAGATTGTCACACAATGTTGAAAACCGTATCATTAACTTTCATTCGCGAAACCGGTCTTCATAATAAATCCGTGTCTAATGAACTAGAAATGGTTATTAGAAATCATATCACCTTAACTTTCTGATCACTTGCGGGTTTCCTTTTATTAGTTTGAGAAATCTTCAATAATTGTTATGGTTTTCTAAAATTAATGTTATGTTAGGAAGGAACTTGATCAACTCTGTATTTAACATTAAGTTATGTTTTCAGAAATCATATGTCAAATAGGTCACAAAAGATTTACCTACATTATTAGGGCTTTGATCTAAGCAGTAAAACTCAACCTGACATGATCCTAGTCACTACGGCAGCAGGATAGACGAGAAATCATGCCAACTCATGTTTATAAAAATTAACATAATTACATTATTCCATATCTTTAAATCACACCACCAATTCATCGTGATTACATAAGTGGAGTCTAATTAGGATGATAACTTTTATTCCCTGGTTTTAAATCCAAACGCTTCAAATCTTAGTTTACTTTAGTTTTAGTATTGTTGTGGAACCCTAAAAATCTTTCCAATGCAACTTATCATTTTCTTTAACAAAAAACAATTCTGTTAGTCAAATCGTCAAGTTTGTTGAGTAGACTAGGTGTGTCCACGGATTGATACTCGGTTCTTACCCACATTATATTACCACATGATAGGTACACTTGCCTTTTGTGTGTGTGGTTTAGTATTAGTAACAACCATTTAAAATTGAATTTGAGCGATAAATCTTTATTAAAATATATATACTATCCACACCCATCAGTCTTGCACTTGACTTCAGAAGAAATCCATGTTTCTTTGGAAGTTCCACTTTTAGGTTCGCAAGTCCTTTATAAGTTGTACCAAAAATAGTCTAAGTGTTTGGTTTTGGTTGCACCAACTTGTCCAGATCAAAGAAACTCCCAGTAGGCTGATGGTACCAAAACCTCCCCTCTTGGCTTCTCAGAACCTTAGCACTAGGGACAATAGATGTTTGTCTATTTCTTTATCCTTCCTGAAGTTATGCTGCGAAGTTTGTACAAGTTATTAGTGGACAGGAGTTCTAGTCTGGCACTCTGAATGACATGTATCCTCTGTTGCGCCCCCGTGAAGAGAGTTATTTGACGGGAGTTACAGTCATACTGCCATCTAACTATGGATTCAAGGTTAGAACCTTCAACCATTTAAAGGAAGGCTTTACCTTTAGTGTTGATCCTTTCCTTCCTCCTTCTCTCTTAGTCTCATCTCTTCTTCAATCTTGGAGCTTGTAGTCAGCTTAGCTAGATGAAGGTTGCTGAGATGATTCCTAATATGAGCAGCTATCTTGGAGTTGGATGGCCTGGTGAATGGATTCTTTGCTAACTCAACAATGTCAAATCTGCTTAAGTGTAGCTGAGAGGAGGCACTGAGCCTGTTTGTCTCACCATTCTCTCTCTCAACAACAAAGTTGTGAGAAGAGTCTTCGAAACTCCATTGGATAATCTTCTTCCTTGGTACAAGAGGGTGACTAGGAACCTTGTTACCTTTCTTTGTATCTAGCAGAGTCACCAGCTTTCATCTTAGCTTCTTCTCTTCATCATTTAGAAATCAGAGTTAAGGCTAAGGATTGTTGCAGCTTGGTCAAATTTTCCTTTAGGCAGATCAAGGAATTGATCTCTTGTGAGGGAACATGAGGAGTCATAAACAAAAGTCAATTTTACAAACTAGTCCACACAAGAGATGTTTCTTAGAGTTGTACACTTGGTGAGGTTCATCTAGTTCGCCTTAAACTCCTCTAAGGAGAGATGTTTGGATGAATTAGAGGATGACTTGGGTGGTTTTCTGGTGGAGAGGTTGGCTTCTGGGTTAGGTTTTAGGTTTGAGGATGGGTAGTTGTGGTGGTTGTTTGGATTGAGTGGATGAGGAAGTGGGTAAGGTTGATGATGTGGGTTCAAGGTGAAAGGCTTAGAGGTTGGTTCAATTTTAACAGGGAAAAGGAAAGGGATAGGTTCGGGTTAAGGCTTGGTTGTGGTGTGGATAAAAAATTCATCCCTTGTATTCTTCTGTACATCTCTTTCCCTCTTCCTGAGCGTATGTCAGCCTTGATTTCACTGACAATACGCTACAAGGTTTTCACACACATGTGACCCACCTATCTACTAGAGAAGCCATGAGCTCGGAGATAGTCCTTCATCCAGGCTTTATCCCCTATTTTCTTGGTAGCAGCAAGTCCTACTTCCATTTCTTTCTTCTTCTTCTCCCTTAGTTTTTATCTTTCATCTTTCTTTCTCTCTTTCTCCAATTTATCTTGCTCTTTGTTTAAGAGCCATAAGATCATATCATTATCATGGGGGAGATAGTACTTCTAGAGAGAAACCCCTTTAGGTTAGGAAAGTTATCCTTTCCCTCCTAAGTTGCAGATCAGCTTCCCATTTCTTCCATTCTCTTTCCTCCTCTAAGGTAAGTGTTCCTTCTTCGTCCCTTTGTTCAATCAGCAACAGGGTTGCCTTTTCAAACTCAGTTAACTCCTCTAGTCGTAGCAACAACACATCTTCACTAACAACTCCAAGCTTGATAAGTCTATCAATGATCTCTACCCTCTTTCTGTTGTTGATAGCTTCTTGGTAGGTTGTGGCTACCAAGTTCCCAATAGGGAGTATTCTTTTCTTCTTATGTTTTTCAAACCTTTCTTCCTCCTGAAGCTCTTCCTCGGTCATTTTCCTTTTTACTTTGACATCTTCGGAAGTGCTAGACCTTGGGGGTTCTTAGATGGAAGTTTCAGGCTGAGAGATGGTAGTTGGAGCTTTTTGTAGTAGTGTTGTTTAAGCCAGGTGTCGGTTGAGAAAGTCCTCATTATTCACCTCAGATGCTAGCTCTAGAATTGCATGTAAGATGATTAGATCCTCAGACAAAGAGAATAGTCCTTCGGCAGCTTCCATCTCATCTTTGGAAGATTTGACTTGCTCTTCCGAGGCTTTGACTATGGCTTCAGAAGCCTGAGGGAATGCACTATATGTCCCAATTCTTTCAGCTATTAGGCCATTAGTCTTCATTTTCCTTTCAAAATTAATCTCAGGTTCCATAGAGGCCTTAGGTGACCAACTTCTTCCACAGTGGAAGAAGATGCATTTATCCTTTGAACTTATTCTGCTCCAAAGTACATCATAGTTGCATTAGGGTTAGGCTGATCAACAAAAGATCCCACCAGAAACTTGGAGAAGATCCTATTGAGATCTTTGAGCATCCTTCAGGCCAACTGTAGGACAATTTAAGGAGGCTCAAGAAAAACTATCGCTTTGAAAGCCGGGTATCTTGAAATTAGAGATGTTAAAGCACGACTCTGTTGTTCCACAAATGTTTGCCCTTGAACACTCTCCCCCTTTTTGGTAGCATCACCTTGACAGATCTCTGAATCTGTTTCTTAGCTAGTTGAGCCTTAAGATTTTCAATCTCAAGTTGTTGAGTGGCGGACCTATCCTCTAAAGTCTTAACCTTCGATTCAAGAGTTGGGACTTTACAAAGTAGGTATTAATTGGTGAGTTTCAGACTTCCATCATCTTCATTTGAAGAATCATGAGGAGATAAGGTAATATACCATGTATATTCATTCTCACAACCAAATGTGGTTTCTTGGCACCCTAGTTTCCCTTGCCGAATGATGTCTCTTTCAAAGGATTACAAAGGGATGGTTGCCGTAGATTCAGACTCAGAAATGTTACCACTACCCTGAGAATCCAATGAGGCTCTTTCAACTGGCAGCTAAATCTACATGAGTCCTTTCCACATCAGTAGGACTCACATCTGTTGGTTTTTGCTGATGGGGGGAAGAGATAAGTGGTCCCTCTATGCTATGTTGATCCATAAGAGTGTATTGGGGACCAACTTCATTGCCATGGAGAGACATAATCTCCTTATCATTTCTTATCACTAGGTCAGTAAATGATATGAAAGTTCAACCTAATGACCTGTGACTTTGGTCAATGTCTATTGGCATTGAGCCTTTGGTGGGGCTTTCCTTTTTGGCTGCTTAGGGAAGTATAAAGGATCACCCTGAGGGGTTTCATCTTGGGTTTCGAGCTTATGGATTGAGACTGAAGAGACTCAATTTACTTATTGTGGTCAAATATGAAGGATGGTGAGACCTCAAACGGAGTGGGGGCCATGTTCCCACTCTAGTCTATTTGGATTGAACAAGAGGGGCTTGTTCAATAAGAGTAGATTGAACAAGGGTTCATTTGGGTAATCTCTAGTAGGTATATTTGATGGGGTGAGAAGGTAGGGTTGGCAAGGTGAGGGTAGTTATATGTGTGGGTTCATTACTTGTGGGTTTAATATGGATGTCACAAGGAGCCATTGGCTCAATCATACCTAGAAGAAGATCAGTGTGTCGTCCAGTGTTATTGGCGGACACTCTCTTCAATATTTTGAAGATGGTCAGCCTCATTTGGGGAACTAGAAGGATAGCTGCACAGACAAGCTGACTCTGGTCTAGAGTATAGTTGATGATATGCTAAAGGAACTTAGGATACATGAAGAATGTGTCCCTCTAGAGGTTCCTCATAAGGTAAGTCAGGTCATGAAGTGGAGGCTTTTCACCAACCCATGAACTAGGAATTCTAGTTCATATGATTTTTTATACCATCCCCAGACTTATTAGACAGCAGTGGAGAACAACATGGAGCAGAAACTTCTAGTGTTTGAAAAATTGAACTTGTAGATAGTGGATCTGTTCACATCTCAACCATATCCATTTGAGTATAAGTGTTGTCTAGGTCTGATTTGTGAAATTTTGTAGGATCACCTTCATTGTGAAGCTCTAGATGCTCCTTGATGAGTTGTTCAGTAATGATCAACTCTTGGCCACAAATGCTCGACCTTATTACACTAAACCCATTTAGGGTTCAATCTGACCGTTGCTCTAGAATTCAATCATATTATTTGAGTAAACGGTGGGTTAACAGTCAGAGCGTTGTAATAGGTACATTAGGTGAGAAAAGAGATGATATCCTAGAAGCCAGCATCCTTGGATGAATTAAGGAGTACGACTTGGTTATGCTGAGGGTTTAGTCCCATTACTGGAAAAGGTTGGACAGAATTGAGTTTAAATATAGATGAATTGAGGGTGAATGATGCTTTTGGGCAGTAAATTTGGTAAAAAGATTGAAATTAAGAGTCAACATTATTTAAATGGGTCAAATGGTGGTTTTAGGGGTTTGATAAGGTGAAAAGATGGTTTGGGGTATGATGTGACATGGGCGGTAAATTTAATAACCATTTAAACGATTCCAACATCATTAAAAAAATTATTGATTTTTACTGTGCGGGGCCCAAAGATTTCCATTACACAGTAAGGTCTTCTTCTAAGTATAAAACATTTCTGAAGGTAATCTTCTTCCGAAGCCAATTTTACTTCTGAAGGTAAATTTCTTACTTCAAAGAGTAAAATGTACTTTTCAAATGGAGAGTTTTATATTCTTTAGAAGTAGATCTACTATGCCATCAATCGCTTCTTTCGACACTAAAACGTCTTTCGAGACTAAAAACTCTTCCGACACTAAAACTCTTTCGAGAAGAAAATTTTCCTTAGAGGAATATTGCTTCAAAAGATATATATGACATCTTCGGAGGGTTAATTCCTCTTCGAATGAATTTATACCGAGAAGAGTTTTAAAATAACCTTTTTTAACAAGGCTTAGATTGTTATGACAAAAGACTTTACACATTTATAAAAGGTTTTCAAATGATATAGATTAATCGATGTTTATCATCCAAATAGTTGTAATGAGATACTTAAACCTTGTTCATCAAAGGCCTTGGTGAACAAATCATCATATTATTTAGTTGAGTCACCTTTGATTAGTTTGATCAGATTTTTCTCATGAATACCACTAACAAAATGATACCGATATCATGTGCTTTGTCTTGGAGTGCTTTACTGGATTTTTAGTTATGGAGATAGCACTGTTGTTGTCAATGTGGATAGGAGTACTCATGAAGTTGAATCCATAGTCTATCATCTGGTTCTAAATCATAGTAGCTGAGCATAGCAACGAGCAACAACAATGTATCCAGCTTCAGCAGTAGATGTTGAAACACATGATTGCTTCTTGCTTTTCCATGACATAATCCTTCCACCAAGAAATGACATCCTCCTGATGTCGATTACTTGTTTATATATATCCACCATAGACACTATCAAAATAGCCATAAATATTGAAATTGTTGTTCCTTCGATACCAGAGACCTCGTTTAGGCGCTCCTTTGAGGTATCCGAGGATTCTCTTAGTAGCAACTAGGTCAGACACCTTTGGAGCAGCATGATATCTTGCATAGATGCAAGTTGCAAACATAACAGGCTACTTGTTCTGAGATTCATGAAAGAACCAATAATTGCCCAATTCTAATATTGATCACTATCCTCCCCTTGGAGTCAGGACAAATATTATGGTTTCTGGGTATAGTTGTTGGGCTTGCTTACAATCTTCATCTAAATTATTCTAAAATGTCATTGACATTCTTAGATTGATTTATGAAGAACCCTTCCTTCATCTGCTTCACCTGAATTCCAAGAAAAGTCCATTTTTCCCATGGAACTCATCTCAAACTTTTTCTTCATAATGGTTTCAAAGTCTTTGCACATTTGATCATCTAAAGAACTAAATATGATGTCATCAACATAGACTTAGAGGAGCAAAATTTCCTTTCCAGAATTCATTATGAAGAGAGTCTTATCAATGGTACCTCTAGTGTATCCATTCTTCAAGAGAAATTTGGAGAAGGTCTCATACCACAACCTAGGTGTTGGGTAAGCTTTATCCAACTTGCACACATAGTTAGGGTGTTGTGGGTCTTCAAATCCTGGAGGCTAACACACGTAGAGTACCCCATCTATATCCTTATATAGAAAGGCATACTTGACATCAAGCTGGTAGACAGTAAAGTTCCTAAATGCAGCATAAGCAAGGAAGATCATAACTGCCTCCAGTCTTGCAACAGGTGCAAAGGCGTTACTATAATCATTTCTTTCCTCTCAGAGTATATCCTTGAACTACCAGTCTTACCTTGTTCTTGAGAATCAAGCCTTTATTGTCTCTTTTATTTCTAAATACCCATTTCATGCCTATAGGTACTTTAGTAGATGGTAGTGGACAGAGTTCCAAACCTTTTTCCTTTTGAATCTTCTCGAATTGATTCTATCCAGCTATTATCTTTCAAGGCATCTTCCACCTTCTTGGTTCCATGTGTGACAAAAAGCATGAGTACAGCCAGACATTCCTATTGTGAATCTGTCCCTTGTTCCCACACCTTTAAAGACTTCTCCTATGATGTTCTCAGCTAGATGAGTGTTGTGAATCCTAAGCCTAGGAATCATCTCCCGTTGCAAAGATAGATCCAGATTAGACATATTTTGCTTAGGAGCTTGAACACTTGGTCCGGCTAAGAAATTGCATTAATAGTTGCCTATTCCTTCAGAATTCTACTCCATCAGCTTGGTGTTGTTCATTATTAGCTGATGAGCTGTGAGAGTCACTTTGCTGATAACTGGTTGAAGCTCCACTAGTTCTTGATATGGTCATGCCGTCAGATCAACCATTTGTGCGAGCTTGATTAAGAGACTCTTGGAGAACTTTGAAAAGGTCTGGGAAACTCAAACAATTCATCTCATCAAAGTCACTTTGAGTACCTGTTCCAGCTGAAACATTCTAACAAGATGGTTTACAATAGTTTGGAAACAATTCTAAGTCGAAAATATGATTAGTGCCATTCCCCCTAACACAAAGAGTGTGGTCATTAACAACAATGTTGGATTATTCCTCACATTGTTAATTTTTAATATTGTACATTCTATAAGCAATAGAGTTGGAGGAATATCCAACAAAGATAGCATCATCCAACTTTTTAGCAATTTTTATTTCAAATGGTCCTTTGTGTTAAGTATGGTGCACCTGCTGCCAAAGGACTTAGAAATCCAATAAACGGTGGCCTCTTGTTCCATAGCTTCATAAGGGGTTGTTCCATGTGGCTTAACTACAAGACCATGTTCTGCATATAGCATGCAGTGCTAACTGTGTTTGTCCAGAATGTTAGAGGAAGCTTTGAATCAGCTAACATGATCCGAGCAGCCTCAATAGTGTCATGTTCCTCCTCTCAACAACACCATTTTGTTGAAGAGTTCTGGGAGAACTATATTGTCTGGAAATCTCGTTTCAGTACAGAATAAGTCAAGAACTTGATTCTTAAACTTAGTCCCTTGATCACTTCTAATTATCTTAGCCTTGTGATCGATTTGATTTTCTGTTTTAAGAATAAAATATTTTAAAGTTTCAGCTATTTCATCCCTTATTCTTATAAAGAATACCCATATAAATCTTGTAAAATCACCAACAATCACAAGGCAATATGATTTCCTTCCAATTCTCATTATACTTGTAAAACCAAAAAGATCCATGTGCAATAAGTGTAATCGAGTAGTAATAGAGTTAACAACCTTGGATTTATGAGAGTCCTATGTTGCTTCCCTTCAGGTGTGCAACATAGTATTCTTTTCCAGAAAAAATCATTTTTAGGCAAACCATGTACCAAATGTTTTTGACCAACTATTCATTGATTTAAAATTAACATGAGCCATTCTTTTATGCCATAAGGTTGACTCATCACTATCAGATTCGGAAAGAAAGCATGATACAACATCCAGTGGGGAAGCATTGTTCATATGAAGCTTGTACATATCCCCTCTCCGGGGGATCTAAGAAGCACCAATTCCAGAGGAATTTTCATCCCGCATTTAAGTATAATGCACTCATGTTCTTCGAAGAGCATTTGATCTCAGAACTGAGAAACACTTCTTAGGTTATGTTCAAGCTATTTGACAAAGTTTACTATGTTAACTTTTAAATTACCATTGGATACTTCCTCTACCAGAAATATATCCTCCGGCCTCACCTCCAAACTGGACATGACCTTCGTCAAAAAGCTGAAATTATTGAAGAAGAGATCTATTCATTGTTATGTTTCTGGAGCATCCACTATCCACAATCCATATATTGTTATTCTTGTCATGCAGATGTCCGTACATAAGATGAGATGATTAGTTTTGATTAGAAACCCAAGCCTTGTTGGTCATGGGTCTTACAATGATAGTGACATAATTGAACCAACCTGTATGTATGGGAGTTCAACGGCTGTCTTTGAAGAAGTGGCTTGGGCTGCAACATCTTCCTTGATCTTCCATTCCATCCCTTGGTTGATCATAGAAGACAATCTTGATGAAGCTTTTGCAGCTTGGCATTCTTCCAAAGCTTCTTTCTTTTCGGAAGAGACAATCACCACCTTTTCGTCTGAAGTAGTCTTTTTTTCTTGGAAGGTCTCAAACGTACCCTTTTGTTCTTTTGAGTTTTCTTTAATTTGTCTTCTGAAGCAATTTTCCCTACGGAAGAATGAGTTTCTTCCGAAAGCAACTTTGCTTCCGAGAAAAATTTTCTTTCGTTAACACTTGAACCATGTGATAGGGTCCAAATTTGAAACCTTCCATGACTCCATCTCTTTTAACATTATTTTCATAATGTGTGCTAGCGAGATTGTAGTAACAATCTTTGGCCGTGTGGTTATACAAACCACATATTATGCATGCAATGTTAATTTTCTAGGAACTTGAGGATTGCATTTTCTTGTTCTTCTTTTCTTATGTTCAATATTTCCCTTTAACTTCGGATCCTTTGGTAGGATAGGAGTGTTGGTATACACACCTTTCCTGAATCAGAGTTTCCTATCACATGGAATACGGCTGAAATAAACACACCCTTTGCTTTGGATCAGTCTTCAGCTTGGACTCAACCATTTTCTTGGCAGTTTTTCTGGCTGCCTTAGCTCGGCTTCATCTGGCTTGGTGGTCAGGGGTTAATCATCACCGTAGGAGTGGGTAGGATTACCTGGTTCTTCATTATGATGGTCTCCATTGTTGTATCATTCTTTAACTCATGAGAAGGTGGGCTAGTAGATGGAACCTCTTGCTCTTTACTACCACACCTTGGTTGTTAATAGAGTCAAAAGAGTGTGGTGGAGCAATTTCATTGGCTCCCAACACCCCTTTGTTTTGGTAACACAGTTTTGAGTGAGGGGATGATGCAAGAATGGCTTGGAAGTTTTGCTCAAAAATAGCATGCTTCCTAGCTTGAGCCTCAACTATTACTAGCTTGGCTTGAGCCTAAATCAATTTTGATATTAAATCCTCATTCGAGTCCTATAGTTATTATGCTCATGTTTTAAAGAGGAAAATGTTTTTTACAACTCCTCTTTATTCTGATAGTCAGAATCAGCCTGGTACATTTAATCTTAATAATACAGTCTGGAGTACAGAGATTTCCAGCAACTTTAGTTGTTGTAGGATGTGTGGAGGCATGAGTAGATCTCGGATTTGATTTGGGAGCTTTGCATTCCCTAGAAAAATGGTTACAATTCTAACACTTGGCGTTTGCTTTTTCGAACACGAACTTGCTGCTAGTTGGGTTCTAAGGGAACTGCCTTCCAGTTCTTTTGAAAAACTTCTTTGCCTTGTAGGTTAACAGAGCCATTTGTTGGTCTATGTCTATGTGTTCCACATCATCTGGGCTGAAACACTCCAGATCTTCAAACCAAAACTGAAAATTACTAGAGTGTCCACTTCCTGAGACAAAAGCATAGCTAAGCTTGTTGAAACCTTGGAGTGTCAGGAAATGTAAGGTACGGCCTAGAAGAACATGATAGCTGCTGAGGATGTGTCAGGGGTCTTCAGCATTCTGTAACCATAATTGTGTTGTAAGCAGGAAGGCTAGAAGGTCTCCTCACTTGGCCGCCACTCTTGTTTTCCATCTCTACATGCTATCCATCTGGAATGACGAATAGTTCAGTAATGGAGAGGGAGTTTAGATTTTTTGTCCTCTTGATAGAAACACAATAGAACGTCCACTCATTTGGAAGTGCACTAATGATTTCCTTGAGAGATCACTCAATTTAGGAGTTACTCCCACAGACTAAAGGGAGGAGATAAGATCCATGTACCTCAAGTATTGTTGTCTCAAGGTCTCTCTAGCAATATGAGTAAAGTTCTCAACTGTTTCTTATTGAATATTTATTTTAGTCGTTGGAGACTGCGTACATGTTGGTTAAGGCATCAAATAGTTCTTTAGCTGACTAGCAATGCTCAAACCCACCATGATGGAGTTTGCGAAGTTTTCTAGGGTGATGATAGGTGTATTAGTCATTGTCCCATTTCACATTCAGATTTCTAGTTAAGGGCCAGTTTAAGTGTAGTGAGTAGGTTAGTGAAAAATTGGTTGATTAGGATGGTAAGATAACATAATCAAGAGCCTAAAAAGCTCTGATACCAATTGTAGGATCGTTTTTTGTACTCAACACTAGTGTTTTCTCTCAAACTCACTAAGTAACACTCGGGTTTGTGATGAAGCACAATCCTTCTAATAGATAATGATAGTATACTAAGTAAATCTAAGCAAACACAAGAGAATAGTTTTTCAAGATACTTGTATATATATATCTTAACTCTAAAGTGCTACAAGACTCTTACAAAGTATTAAGGAAAAAATATTACAAACTGATAAAGGTGAATAGCGAAATAAAGTATGGTCAACTACATGGGTTTTACAAAAAACAACATCCAGTATATCAGAGGTCTAAAGCGGATTGTCAGAGGGACCAAATTTATGTCCACCGGTTCATAGTAGCTACAATTGAAGGGTAACTAGCTTCGGAAGTGGATACTTTTTCACAGGTTTCCTTGGGAGATCATACTTTGGAAGTTATAGTCATCATTTCTGCTAAGTGTTGAAGGTTTGGAAGATCAAAGACTTTGCCATCGAAAGTTGGAGTTTTCCTTCGGAATTTGATCTTGCACTTGACTTCGAAAGAACTCCATTGTTGTTGGAAGTTCCACTCTTAGCTTCAGAAGTCCTTTATTAGTTGTACAAAAACTAGTCTAAGTGTGTGGTTTTGGTTGCACCAACCTTATAGATCCAACAGTCTGACTCTAAGTTGCCCATCACCTTCTAGGTAGCAGCAGTGAACACTTCTTTCTATGTGCAGAGCAGAGTTTTAGTAGTTAAGACACATGGTAAGACTCCTTATGAACTTAGCACAAGAGGAAACCTTTTATTGGTTTTCTTAGGTCATTTGGATGTCTTGCACCATCTTGAATACCAAATATCAAATTGCCAAGTTTGTAAGCAATTAGATGATGGACACTTCATTAGATACTCTTCCCAAGATAAGGCTTATAGAGTATACAATCTCAGAACCAGAATAGTTGACGAGCCAACCAATGTGACCTTCAATGAACACACACCCAGCATAAATGGTTCGGGTGTTGATTGGCTATTCGATATTGATTTAGTTACCAACTATTATAACAAATCTTGTGAGAATGTTTCAGGTTCTACAGATATCTTACCCACAAGTGATCCTGAACAAAGAAATTAGCTAAGAAGACCCTCAAGTAAAACTATTTCAATTCCAGTTGTAACTAACTCCACAAATGAAGTCTCTATTAGGACAACAATGACAAATTTAGCTGATACATCTCAGATGCCTTCAATTTCCAGGTCAAAGGTTCAACAACCAGATAAAGAAACTTCAATTTAGAAGATCATGGTGGTGGTGAAAGTGATCAGAATTCTTGATGCTGACAACCACTCTATCAAAGACAACATCAGTGATGTCACACACTTAATGGATCAACTTTTACTTGATAAGTGTGCTGATGTGGGGGAGAAACCTCAATGCCAAATCTAAATTTCTCTAATTTAGATCTCTCTTAGCAACTTCTTGTGATTTTTCAGCTAAGGATCCACAAGTCTCATTCCACCTCAAACATCATTGGAGATGTTGATTCAGTAGTAAAACAAGAGCACAAACCAATGATGCAAACGTTTGTCTTCATTCTTGTTTCTTATCTTCTATAGAGCCTAAGAAAACTGATGAGGCTCTGAAGGATGGAAGTTGGCTTGAAGCTATGCAAGAGGAGTTGCTTCAAGTCAAAAGACAAAAGGTTTGGAACCTATGTCCACTTCCTCATGGGAAGACTACTATAGGATCCAAATGGGTTTTTAGGAATAAGAAAGATGTTAGAGGACTTGTCATAAAAATAAAAGGCAAGACTAGTTGTTCAATGGTATACACAAGAAGAAGGAATTGACTACACAAACATTTTTGCTCTTTTAGCAAGACTAGAAGTTGTTAGGAGAGTTTTTGCTCTTGTAGCAAGACTAGAAGTTGTTAGGATAGTCTTTGCTTTTGTTACATCCATGAATTTCAAGGTCTACCAACTTGATATGAAGTGTGCTATTCTTTATGGGGTGATTGATGAAGAGGTGTATGTCAAACAACCACTTGGCTTTGCATGTCCTGATCATCCTGGTTATGTCTTCAAGCTTGATAAGGCTCTATATGGGTTACATCAAGCAACAAGGAAGTAGTATGAGACTCTGTCTTAGTTTCTCTACAAGTATGGACACATAAGAGGTACTATGTTCAATAAAAGGAGAATAAGGCTGGTGCAATCAAAACCAAATCACTTAGACAAATTTTGGTGCAACTTACAAAGGACTTCCGAAGGAAATATAGTTCTTCCGAAGACAATGTAAAAGTTTTAGTTCCAAAGACAAACTCTACTACCGAATACAAAGTGTTCACTTCCTAAGATCAAGTCTTAGATGAATAGATAACAAGTGAACTTCCAAAGTATGAAGAATAGAAGAAGTCCATCAAGCCTCAGAAGAAGTAGCCTCTTATGAAGTATAAGTGGCTTCGGAAGTACTTGTTCTTCTAAAGCCATTTAACCTTCAAAAGACACTACTATGAACCAGTGGACATAAGTATGGTCTTTGACACTCCGCTGCAGACCCGTAATACTGCATGGCGTTTTGCCAAAAGGCCGTGTAGTTGACCATACTTTATTTCACTGTTCACCTTTTTATGTTAGTACAAGTTACCACTTCAGTTGGTAAGAAAAGGTAAGTCATGGAGATGTCATGACTACCATATCTTAGATATGACTTTATCTAAGACCCTTAAACTATAGCTTTGTAGTATTTGCTTTAGTTAGAGGATTCCAGCCGGTATCAAAGTATACCAGGCTGTAGGTAGTATTAAATATAGTTTCTCATTGTAACTTATAACATCATGCTTGTAAGAGTCTTGTAATACTTTGAGTTAAGAAGCAATATATGCAAGTACCTTGAAAATTATTTTTGTGTTCTTTGTTACTTATTATTACTATCAACTCTTAGAATAGACTGTACTTCATCTGATTTGAGTGTAACATAATTTAGTTTATGAGAAAAACCAAGTGTCAAGTGACAAAACCGACCCTGCAGGTACTATAGATGGAACTCTCTTCATCAAAGGAACATAAATGACTTGATGCTAGTTCAAATGTATGTTATTGACATCATTTTAGGTTCAACTAATCAAAAGATCTGCAATGATATTGGGAAGCTCATGAGTGATAGATTTGAAATGAGTGCTATGGGGGAACTGAATTCTTTGTAGGAATTAAAGTGAAGCAATTTGAAGATAACATCTTCATAAGTCTGTCAAAGTATGTTGAAGATATACTTAAGAGATTCAATAACTGATTATAAGATTGCTATGACTCCCATAGCAAGAAACTCTCCCTTGGGCCTGTCCTTGAGCAGGAGTGTGTGGATGGACACCTCTATAGGGCTATGATTGGGTCTCTTATGTACCTTACAGCTAGCAGGCCTAATATCATGTTTGCCACATGTGTTTGTGCAACATATCAAGCCACCCCAAGATGTCACACCTTGTCACTGTCAAGAGAATTTTAAGATATCTCATAGGGGCCTCAATACATGGCCTTTGGTATCCAAAGAATTCTAACTTCAATCTGTATGTGTAACAACCGACCTCTAGGTCATAATTCTAACCCTTGACCTCATGCATCACTATCCATGCAATTTATATTAATGTTAATATCATTATTATTATTAGCATTTGCATTATTATTGTTATTACTATTCTTGTCATTTTTATTATTTCATGTGCATGTGCATGTGAAAAGAAATTAGTCACCTTTGCAAGATTTAATCCTAATAGAAACAATTAAAATGCTTATATATACACATAACTCACAGCTTTAATAAGTGTATATATATATATGTATATGTATATATTATATATATTATATATATACACTTAACAAATAACTATATTATACCATGTAATATACTACACTACAGTACAAAATAATACTACATAATATCAATTTCTAATAAAATTTTAAAATAAAAATCCCCCACTAAACTCCAAGATCGGCCGCCCCATTCACCCCACTCTCCACCAATCTTACCATTCTTTGATCTAAAAGAAACTTGCTCCTACAAACTTGTTATTCCGAATCTTTTAACATCTTTGAAGGTATCTTACTCGTTATGTTGGTTATTCTATGGGTGGAACACAAGTTACACCAAGAAAACCCTCTTTTTGGGTGACTTTTGCATCATTTAACCGCTTATAAATTATTTATAAAACTCTAATAACTTGTTTTGAAAGTGTCTAAATGGGTTGGTAATATTTAAGCATGATCCATAAGGTTTTACACATGTGTAATGGGTTTAAATGGTGAAAACATACAACTTCAAGCTTATTTCATGGTGCATGTTAACTCCGTATGTTAGAGATATTTTCAAGTAAGTTTTGTGACTGGGTGGTAAGATTAAGATTCTCACTAGGATCGAATGTAGTGATCAAGTCAGAGATTGAATGGCGGAAACAAAAATTCAATAAACATTCAACGCAGGAATATACTCATAAATGCTTTGTATATATCGATGAAGGTAAATGATTACAATAAATGCTAGGGTTTCAGCAAGAACAATAATATTGCACCTTGAGAATGTGTAATACAAAATATTCTAATTTTCTATCAACAGTCACCTCGTGGTATTCTATTCTATTTGTACGCGGACAAGATGCCTTTTTACAAAATGACTAAACTACCCCTGACCTTTACATTAGAAGTAGTCTAAGTATTCATCAGCATTTCTTCTATTCATCCTCATTGACAAATGCGGATGAGTTGTTCTTGATCACATTTCTTCTCTTGTCATCTGTATTAGTAGTTGGTCATCCGCATTGGTAATGCTGATGAACAAATACTTATGCGCATTTGTTGATGTGCGAATGCGGATGAACATGTCTTGTCCGCATATTTTTTTAGAAATGCGGTTAGTCAACACTTGGTTCTTTTAAGCAGATTCTTCATCCGCATTACTTGAAGTTGTTAGTTCTTTTAAACATTTTAAGAATTTATTCAAACTCATACCCTCTAAATGTGGCCATGTGATTGATCAGTTGCAAGTTAGCCCGTTCCTTTAAGTCATGAATCTCCAGGGTATTTATAAAAGCAGAGTACTCTGTAAATAATTAGACCAGCCTTGAGTTCCTTTTGACCATAAACATATTCTAATCACTGTCATACTTCCAGGTAATAATTTTTTGATCTGTTTTGCCCTTGGGAGTTGACACACCCTTAATCATCTCTAAAGTGGTAAGCTCTTCTTGAAGTTTCAGTTGAGAAGGCTCAGCAATCCACTCATGATATCTATGAAGTACAGGTCCCAAAGAGTCATGATGTCGATGGGTGAGCTACATATGTTGAGCAGACACTCTGGTTCTTGGCTTTTTGCCAGTAATTTCTTCGTTGAGAGTCTTAAGTCTCTCTTTATTTTCATTTATCAACCTAATGATGGCAGCCCTTAGGAAATTTATTTTCATATCACCAAGCTTTCTCTTGGTGAATCCTTGACTTGATAGATAATCCTTCATTTCCCTATCAGATATGTTATAAGGATCAAGATATAGAGATTGAGGAGTTGAGGTCTGCTTCTTCATGAATGTAACTTTGGGATTATCAGCTTTAGGGGAAATAGTCTTCTCATATTTAGTTTCAATAGTGTGGTCCAGCAATTTGTGTACTTCTCTTCTTCTGCTTTCATTCCCTCATAAGTCATGCTAAAAACTTCATCAGGATCATATCCATGATTAATCAAAAACATAGCTTTAACCATTAAATCATCATTCTATGTCTTCTCCACCATTTCTTCTACTCATCATTCTTCCTTCACACGACTATCAACTGCTATTGGCTCATCAACCACAAAGCCTCCTTCAATTTCCCCTACTTCAAGGTTATCAAAAACAGCTTGCTTCTTCAATTGAGCTTCTTCATGCTCATGTTCATCCAAAAACCCAGCTATAGCTGCAACGCTTCTGGGATCATCCTTCTTGCTCTTCTTTAAAGGCTCTTCTTCCTCTATAGGCCTTTTTCCCTCTGCATTTTAGCCATGTACTTCCTCTTTCTAGTATATGTTTGTATTGAAGGACCAGAAGAGGTTTCAGGCTAGCTCCTTCGGGCACTTTTTCAACCTCTGGTTGTACTTGTTCATGGACACCTTTGTTCTTCTTTCTCTCTTTGCTCTACACTTAGTTTTCTAATCATCTCTTTTTGCTCATGAGATAGTGACACAACATGAACACTTTTTCAACCTCTGGTTCTACTTGTTCATGGACACCTTGTTCTTCTTTCTCTCTTTGCTCTACACTTAGTTTTCTAATCATCTCTTTCTGCTCATGAGATAGTGACACAACAGGAACACTTTGTAAGCTCAATTCCTTCTCCAGTGGGATAGGAGATTGAGGAATAAGCACTATGGGTTTAGTAACAATCCTTTGATCAACTATAAAATTCCAGAACTCATCATCAATGATGCATTCTTCTGATGTAAAGCTGTCTAGAGCAATGATCATGTCTTTAAATTCGGCCTCTTTAGTGTGCATACTGGTTGTTGTCTTAGAGTAGACCACCATTCTAGGCTAGACTCATCTTGCTTTCTCTTGCTTGGTTTTGCTTCTGTTTTAGATAATCTCGTATGTTTACTAAGAGGAGAGTCATCATTACTCTCCCCTTAAGAGCTCTTAGACTCAGCTTCTTTCTCATCAACTTCTTTACTTCTGATTCAACCTTATTTTATATTTCAACAAGCATGTCAAGTTCAACTACTCTTTTGTTCAGAAGTTCATTCTGTTTCTGCAAGTTGGTAATAATCTCTTCTTGTTCTTCAATAGCTCTTCTTGCTCTTCCATGGCAATTGTTTGATGGATAAAGTGTCCACATGACCACTTATCTCATCCCATGATTGTTGAAGAGCAGCTTTTAAGTTCTCTATCTCCTTTTCTTGATCTTTCTTTTAGTCTCATATCTTTCTTTCATAACTTTCAACTCATTTTCTCTCTCATCAAGCTCTAGAAGTCTATGTTGAATGAAGTTGGATCTTCTGTTGAGCAGCCTTTCCATCTTGCCACCTTTTTGCATCAGTTCAAAGATTAATTCATCCTTCTCATCTGGTTTGTTCACACCAGATTCAGCATAGCTTTCTATAGGAGCAACCTCAGAAGTGGTTTTATTTCCAGGCATTTGGTTAGGGTGATCCTCCTCATCAGAAGATGATTTAGATTTTTGAGATGAGCTAACAGAATCTCCAAATTTAGACGGTTCAATATTGGTAGGGAATGGTTGACTTGGTGATATTAGAGAGTGATAAGGTGGAGATATAGGTGGAGAAATGATTGGTTGTGTTTGTGGTGATGGGATAGGTGATCTATGAAGTGAAGTAATTGGTAGTCTGTGGGGTGATGGTAATGGTGATGGTACAAAGGGAGATGCCATGTCATGAACATGAGGTCCAGTGTGAAGATCACCCCCTACATCCACCTAGGGTGACACTGGCCTATGACCTTCAACTATTTCCTCAACATGCTCATCAGCAGGTTGCTGATCTTGAGCAGTTGGTACTTCTTCTTGAATGGGCTAATCAGCAGGAGCCTCCTGTTTTTCTATTTGTTCTTCAAGATTGATCTTCTGAAGCATCCATGGTAATAGAGGAGAGTGTGCTCCACTATAGAAATTTCTTGGATCTCTTTTCTTGATATACTTTTAGGACTTCGCATCATAGTGCGGAATGTCCAAAGTAGGTCCTTCAAGTACTATGTCAGTTGATGCTTCATTGATTAGACATTGTAGAAATCTCAGGTACATGAGGAACATATACCTTCTTCCTTCCTATATGCTTGAGGTTAGTCCATTGAACGCATATGCTGACATGTTGAATGGTCTATTGTTGCATAAGGCATATATGGCTGAAGAGGTTATCACAGGAATGTCATTCCATCGTGTCTTTCTCTTAGACAAACAATGTTGAAAGGGATGAATCAGAAATCTCCATGGTAAGTACATCAACCCCTTCACTACCTACTTTCCCTCATAACCTCCTTCATATCCAATTTCAGCAAAGAAAGTGGTAATTTCTTCATCTTCAAATTCAAAAGGAGTGTTAGCATCATCCCCAAACTCTAGACACTATCTCATAGTTTGTTCAGTGATGGCTAGAGAATGATCATTACTGATTCTTCATGTTAAAGTCTTTTCACCATCCATATTAGTTACTTCTACAGAATGACCTAATATATCTTTCATAGATAATGGGTCTAATAGTGATCGCATGGGCTACTCTTGTAGTAGAGATAAATCTAATCATATCTCTAAGTCCTTTTGCCTCAGGCAAATCAGGGTCCAAATAACCACTGACATTATGGAGCTTGTTCCATGTAAGATTAGCCATTTACCCTGCATTAGAGGCATACGAGTTACATTGATGAAAGTATATGTTCTACATTACGCATACTTCATCAGTTTGAGTTTTGATTGTCAAAGATGAGTATTTAAAGGTACTGTTCAATAGTAATCACTTCAATTTTTGATGTTTTTCAAGTGTTATTCATTGTTATTTTTGTTTATCATATTTGAAGAGATGATATTTTTGATGATGTTCGACCCTTATTCTGATTTTATTTCAAGAATTGATTTTGACATTTTTGCATTCATAATCCTCTGTTCATATGATGAACACGGTTATGAATTTTTCTTGTTCGTTTATATTCTTCTTAGTTTGCATGCTTATTGAAATCGAAAATGTTCATCTTTTCTTAGAATGGGTCTGGTTTTGAGTGTTCTTTATTAACCTTGTGTTATAAGTTCATTTTCAGTCCAAGTGTTCGACATTTAGGTTACAAAATGTTGAATGTTTCACTTTTTGTTCGATACTATATTAGAGTAGAATCGAAGATGATGATAGAATATATGAGACTAAGATCTTTGATTGTTAAAGATGATGATGAATGAAGAAGATGAATAGTGTGTTTTTTCTTGTCGCACTTTAGAGTCACTCAAATTTGAAAAGTATTAAATGACCATATGAATGTGCTTTAGATAGTTAAATAATAACATTTACAAGTTTTTCACAAGTTTCGGAACAAATTCGGTCAAGTTTAGTTCACACTGTAGCAAAAACTGAAGGGTATATACATCCGCATTTATTTACTGTTGTAAACACAGAAGAGTGTCATGACTGTGTACGTAGGAATACTAACAGATTGTGTGTTTATACCAAATCAAATCGTGCGGAATCCTATTTCATTGGCGATCCAATCAGTGAGATAGTTACCCGATCGATATAGGATTAAAACTAAATGTTATGAATGAGTAGAGATCGATTAGGATTGATCTATGAAGTTGGACAGGCTTCCTTGGACGTTGTAGATGGCTAGGGTCGTAAGAGTATCAAGTATATCTCTAGTGTTTTTTCATGTGTTTTTCCATGAATTAAGTGGTATTTATAGGTTATGGGTTTCCAATCGTACGACTGAACCATTAGCATGGTTCAGTCATGCAACTGAATCATGCGACTGATCTATATGCACGACTGAAGGTTCAATCGTGCGACTGAGTCAATCTTATGTCTTAATTGTGCGACTGATCTAGTCTCCTAGTTCAGTCGTGCCACTAGTCGATTACTATGATGTATTCATGCGTATGGTCCATAAGCATGGTCCATTCACATGAAGACTCATACGACTAAGTTTGAACACTTTCCTCAATCATTATTGATGAAGAACTATGCACAACAACCTCAAACCTATATTGTAAGTTCACTATGCTTTAACACACAATAATACTATGAAATACTAAACACTATAAACATTAACCACATATTATATTTTACTTAACCCATTCATTACATATGTGTAAGACATGAAAGACTTTTACATTAAGCACATAAACTAGGGACATATGTATCAACAAACTCCCCCTTGGACCTAGTTTACTCTTTTATCTGACATCCTTCATATGCTTTTCAAACTTCTTGTACTTCTCCTCTGTTATGACTCCTGCGTGTATTTCAAACGCAAGACAGAGTCGTATCACATTTTGGAATTCTAGGGCTTATATAATATCTTGTGTGTCATAGAATAGTGGCCACTTGTATAAAGTATAGAAATCTTCAGCCGAGAAGTTGGTAAGCCACATTGGGTCAAATACACTCATAGTTTCAACTTTTACATTAAACACATAAACTAGGGACAATGACTGCTTCACCCATCCTCCCGTCATAATACCACCATTTGAAATGGGGAGTGATGTTCTGAGGCATTTGCTATAAGGGAATCTTTGACATTATGCGAGGGGGACTCAACTTCAGCACTACTTTTGGCTTCCAAGATATAGGATCCACTTCAGACCTACGGATGTACCTCTTCGGTTGTTGAGGTCTGAAGTTTACCCACCTGGTGTGGTATCCTTTCTTCAATGCAGCTTCAGACTAACGTGACATCTTCCTTGGATTAGCGTATAGCAGATCTATGCACGCCAGTCGGTTGAGCTCAAAACCAGTAAGAGTCTTCAGATCATGTCGATATCTGAAGTACACAATCCTCTTCTCTCTTTTCACTACATTAATGTTTATATCCTCAAAATAATCCAACGCTATGATTTTGCCCGACACCTTGTAATGTTTCTTGACTTTGTAGAGTTTGGTGTAAACATTTTCCTTTGGAGTCGTGTGTTGGGCTTTTAATGCAACAAAACAAGCTGCCTATTTAGCCTTCTTGATATCAACATTTGCATCCAAGGCTTGGGCTAGGTTTTTATCCTGTTCCTTGTCCTTCTCCATTTCATCTAGCTTTTCAAATGTAGCACGCTGAAAGTATCACCCAAGTTGGGTATGACATTACCTTCGTGGTCAGTGTACTCTAGATAATGTTCAAAACTGACATCCTCTATCTCTATTTCATCAACATCTTTCAGCTCCTCATCACTTATAACATCTACCTCTAGAGCATCTTTAACAATTTCGTCCGGATTGAGTGGGAACATCTCAGCTAACTGCTCGTCGGTCAGATAATGTATAATTTCTCCTTCTTTGGGAGTATAGCTCACTGACATTCTGACGATCCCTTGCAAATCAAGAATCATTGTGAATAGAGACTTGATTTGCTGAAAGGGAGCAACATCATATTCATCCTGTTGTGAAGTTGTATCTGCTTGATTAGACATTAAGCAGAACTCACATAAGTCATCATATAATGCATTTAAACATAAACAACCATAGTTGATACTTAATTACAATAATGTAATAAATAATTCAAGTACAAAAGTATTTAAATACAAATACATCTCATTTTTACTCTTGTCTTGATCTGTCATTTCCTTAGCTGGAGGAGCGTAGGATGAGGCTCCTTGATCTTGGTTCTTTTTTGTTCGGCTCTCCTGAGCCTGAGGATTAGCAGCTGATGTAGATGCATCACCTTCCTCATCATTATCCTCATCGTGATCTTTTCGGTTCGGTCCTCCCTCCTTAACATTTTCTTCACTATCATCTTCCTCATCCTCCTCCTCCTCATCATTATCATCATCTCCATAATCACCATTACCGTCCTTGATCTTCAGAGACTCACTCTTGGACCCTTTCAGCTTTAGCATAATCTTCTTATTTTTATTTTCTAGCTCTTCAATCCTCTTTAGTATCATCTTCATCCTCCTCCTCATCATCATCATCATCATCTTCATCATAACCATCACCATCTTTGATCTTGAGAGGCTCACTCTTTGACCCCTTTAGCTTTAGCATAATCTTCATATTTTTCTTCTCAAGCTCTTCAATCCTCTTTACCGACGCTAGCACTAGGTCATTTTGACATGTAAGTGCTTGGTGGGCTTGGCTTAGAGCTCTTTCATATAGGTCACTCTTCTCACTAAGCTCCCTGATATTCTGAGCTTGATCTGTATTTACTTCCATCATCTTATGTAACTGAGAAGCCCGAAGCTCATCAGTTGCAAGCAGTTTAAGCATTGTGCTGTTCAGGTTAGCCAGCTATTCCGCTAACCCTATGTGGGGTAGAGAGGGTCCAGCGGTGAATGGAGTGTGTTTGGATGGACCTGCTTGGAAACTCGTGGTGGTAAATGTGGTGTATATAGGAGGTGGAATGTGTGTGGGCTGTGGTGGTGTAGTGGTGTTAGTGGTGGTGGGAGGTGTAGTAGTGGATGGAGTGGTGGTGGTAGTTGTAGCTATATGGGTGGAGATAGGAGGTGTGGTTGTGGTGGTAGCTCTGGAGGTGGTGGGGGAGTAGTGATTAGGGTGATCCTCTACCTTTTGCTCTTCTTTCCGTAGGGTTGGTCCTTTCTTGCTCTTCTCCCCCTGAGCCGAGTGGCTGGTCTGGGGTGTAGGTAGGATCAGTGCAATCTGTAGCACCACCTTTTGACCCAGCCTAGCATCCACCAACCGCCACTTTACCTCTCTCGGTGGCCACAACCTTACTACCAACTGTCCTCACGGGAGGCTCCTCATCTGACTCATCATCTTATCTATCGGAAAATCGGGGTGGCTTGGAGCCTGCTGGGATCCACCAGGAGCTTCACCACCTTGACCATCACCATGGTTGTGATTATCGTCATCTGTATCATTAGTGGGTAGCTCAATCGACTCGGCATCTAAGTCACTCTTATCGTGACGCCACTTCTTGTGAGAAGTTGCCAAGTGCCCGAATAGTCTCCTGACAGGGGGCTTCACCTGCTTCCCCCTGTATAGTTTCATCCTACCCAAGGTGGTATCATCCATCACCTCGAGTATCACGGCATGTTCTTTCTCCTTTTGCAAAGACGGAAGTTTCTCATCAATAATAAACTATAAGAACCGAGGGTACATGCAAAAACCCTCCTTACCCTTAGCCTCTAGATTCTCTATCCACTAAGAGAAAAACATGTTGGAGAAGCTCCAAGGATGGTTCAACACCAGTGCAACGTATGCATTCTGGATTTGCTTAGATAAATCATCAAATCCTCCTCTCCTTGATGCTATACACTTCAGAATGACATGGACCAGGTATTTGAACTAGGAACACATGTTGCTTTTGTTGAGCACACCTGAGTTGATGTCCCAATGTACTTCATCCGTAGAAAACAACCCCTTAATGGCAGAGGATATAAGTTGGTTGGGTGAGCATCATCATCACCCAGATCCAGTACTCGTCTTAGATCAGCTGTAGTAAGTTCGATCTCTTGACAGAAAATGGCTCAGCAGATCTGTCAATGAAGAACCTTCCCAGAAGGCCTGCTGTAGAGGCCAGTAGGGTGTGCAAGGAGCAGAGATAGCTTTGTAGATCCTCGACCTCCTCAGAAAAGCAATAATCCCAGCAAATTTGGTAGCATTCTGAGTGGTCGCATCCAAGTGAGAACAGATGTTTTGCTTAATGTTGATAGTCCACCTATTAGCCATGTTGCTATAACACAAGACACATACACATTAGATTTGTGCATAATAGAGGACACTCGAAATTAAACTATTTTGAGATCAGTGTGGTTCAAGCATGCGATTGAACCATACGACTGACTTTAGTCGTGTGATTGAGCATGTGGCTGAGTTCAGTCTTGCGATTGATCTTGCGACTGAACTTAGTCGTGTGTTAGGCCATGCGGTTGAGTAAATCGTGCGACTAAACTTATACACCTGGTTCATTCATGCGACTGAGTCATACGCCCAGCTCAATCGTGTGATTGAGGTTCATCAGCACGTCCATTTGTATAACCCTTTGTTTGAAAGTTTAAATTCTAATCATGGTTAAAACTAGATGTTAAACATTGTGTTTTGGCTCAATAGACTTGCAACCACTCAAAATAACACGTAATGTTCTTTAAATCAATGATTATGTCCATTTAGGTGGTTTATTTTGAATAGTTTGTCTAAGTTCTTGTTTTGAATGATTTCGGTCATTAGGGCTTTATTAAACGAGACATTTGGGTCAATTTTTCTCTCACATTACCTGTAGACGCAGAAAGTAAATTTTAGAATCACAATCAAGATGCTAAATCCATCAAACAAAATTTGGGCAGAGTCTCGGTGCTTTCGGGCGACTAAGGGCAATTGAGGGTTGATGAGAACATGCGATCGAGTCCCTGCTATTTATACTAAGTTAATATTCAGTCTTGCAACTGGGCCCATTTGCATGCTTCATCATGCGACGGGGGTTCAGTCGTCCAACTGGCTTATACATATGGTTTAATCATGCGATTGGCTCATACTTGTGATCCAATCGTGCGACTGGTCCATAGTTATGGTCCAATCGTGCGATTGGCCCATACTTATGGTCCAATCGTGCGATTGGTCCAGACTTATGAGTTTGACATAGTACATTTTGAATCATACACGTGTAAGTATTGATAAGACGTTATGATCGATGATCATCTCAGACATGACCCTTTTAATTTGAAAATTTGTTTGATCACCTCAGACGTGATCCTTTTAATTTCAAAAACCCGATTGGTAACCTCAGACGTGACCACTATTTTTGAGTGATTCACAGATTGAATCCAGATGTATAGTCCAACTTTTACCTAACAAATAACTAAAAGTTAAATAAAACAAATTGAAATTTAAAAACAAAACAAGATATATTTTTGTATTTTTGATTGGAGATGGATTTTAACGTATTAGAGTACTTCTAATCGATTTAACTTCCTAGACAGCACAGCTTCAAGTCTATTTTATCATTTCTAGTACGATTCATTATAGAATCATACATGTATATCAAAATCATTTGGGACATTTTAATAAACAATTTTTATGCTAGATTCTTGTTTTGACCCAAAGACAATACCAGTTTTAGGAAATCATACTAGAGCTATAAGATGCACATAATGATTTTGACATGGAAGAACTGCTGCTCACAATGATATTCAGTATACTTGTCCTCTTAACTCCATACACAGATTTTTTATACACATTGGTGATAAGTTATGGTTTAATTATTTCAACGAGCATTTGTGGATCTCACACTTATATGGTAATCGACATTCCTCGGGAAATTTTTTAGCGGTCTACGGGTATATTTCAAGACCAGACTATTCTAAGAGCTTTCAAAGAGATGCCAAGCCTCAGGTCAGTGCCATCGCACAGTAGAGAGGCGCAACAAACAATGAATTCAAGAATATTTAGGTTATGCTTATCCTCAAATCAATGCCATAGCACACACAACCAATCTTTTTGTTAGAGCATTTATTTTTCTTTTGCATATAACGCACCAACAATATAAGTTACTAGCTTGATTGCATTTAGCATTTTTTCCATGTACTTTGCTCATTTTTATGGTCGTCCACACACATTTGTGGCGTTTATTTTGCTCTTCACCCTTTTGAAACTGTGTTGATTGTGTTAACCAGGGATAAGATGGGAACCCACAGCAAGTTAAACAACTTAGTTTGAATTTAAAACCACCAATGAGGTCTACTCATCTATTGTGTAGAATCTACCGACACATCATATAATGAACTAGCAACCTCTAGCTCTACTTTCTCTATGTTACCTCAGTAGCATACTAGTTTTACTATCATTTTTCATTTTATTTTGCTTAGACTTCTCAGACTTATGCTTTGACTTTTGCATCTTAATCATTTAAAATCTTTTAAAGTACCAAACAATATGTTCCCTGTGTACTATCATTTTCTATAATCGTTGAATCAGAATCACTGATTTGATTTCATTTCTTTTAGCTTAGTTGTCTTCCTCCCCCTTTTTTTATTAAGTAAATAAATACTGCATGAATTTTACTAATTTAACCTATTCTCCCCGTAAAATTGTAAAACCGAAAATCTTTTTGTGTTTTTGGATTTTAATAGACAGAAAAATAAGTAAAATAAAATAAAATAAAGTAACTATGCTAGTCGGACTACGAACTTTCATCTTCTGGAATCACTTTACATTTCTTTTTCATGCCATTAACATCTAACAGATATTAAAACCTCGGTTTATCAAATGCTATTGTGTAGAGGTCGGCGTGTTGAAAATCCGTATTTATTTTAACCACATCAATTAAATGCTTTTCAAAATAGTCACGTATAGAGTGATATTTAATTCCTATGTGTTATAGTTTTAGGATGTTGGACCAGATATTTTGTTACGGCTATAGTAGCAGAATTATGACAAAAAATAGAAGTGTTAGAAAATTTCAAACCGTAGTCGTGCATTACTGTTGAATAAAGATTTGTGAACAACAACTTGCAGCAGCAACGTATTCAGCTTCACATGTTGATAGAGCAACGGAGGTCTCCTTCTTACTTCCAGGTGACTAACCGCCTACCAAAGAACTGACATCCTGCTGATGTTGACTTGTAATTCATTTTGCTATTGGGTTTTGTCACAACTAAAACACTAAGTTTAACCATTTAAACTATGAAAATACAGCGGAATTAGAGGGTTAAACTATGGTTTATAATCTGAAATTTTTGCCTTATTAAATCACAAACAAAAAACCCAAGAATGAGGATCAAAATGTATGTGAAAAATATGCTATCAAACATCACAAAACAACCACAGAGTGTTAAAAGAAAAACAACCTTTCTCGTGCAAATGTTGTAGATGAAAGAGATGATGTTCTTGAAAGTGTGACCCTCAAAAGGAAAGCCTCAAGCTTGTATACCCATAAGCCTTAACAAACACCTAATCTTGTTTGGTAGAAGAACACCAAGATATACTCCCTTTTGAACAATCCAAATCAGCCAAGAAGAACTTGAAGTGCTGTCAAAAAATTGATTTTTCAGCCCTTTCCTTCCTTTCTTTTGAACGAATTTGATGGTTCCTTTTAAGAGGTTTTTCTTTGTGTGTTTAAGAGAAAAATGTGTTAGATGGTTGAATAAAGAAGTGAGTTAAGTCTTGCAAACAACAAGAACAAAACACATACAACCAATATCCCATAAGGTGGCCGAAATTCACAACCCAAAAAGGTTTCCCTCCCATTTGAAAGTTTTATAAAATACACTTTCAACCATAAGATTTTATAAAATTAAAACCCCTTTTAATTTTATAACTATAACACACTTTTATTTGTTATTATTTAACCAACTTAAATAATGAAACAAATAATATCTCATGAACAAACTATCCATATAATGTTGTTCTACCACAAAGCAATGTTTTAGAAAACTCATTTTCTAAATTGGTGTTAATGTTTATTTTTATGATCTCATCAACAAACAAACATTTATTGGTATTTGTATATCTTGTTATTGGGTATGACCTGACTTGGATTATAACGTACTAACCACATCAATCTTGTATGTGTCTTGGCATATGAGGTCCAACAATCTCCCACTTGCACAAGATTCATAGAAGATTGATGAAAGAAGCAAATACCGCCTAACAACGGTTTACTACCCTTAATACGTATGACTAAGTGCCATTCAATAACATAATCTCCTTCAAGTACCATACTTGAAATGTTTTAGGTGAATCAATCATCTATCCTTTTGTCGCAGATGTCATGTTATATCCTAGAGACACAGAGTGATCATTCTCCATTGATTTAACTTTATCATGCCTTAGACATCTTACTCTCAACGAATAAGAGGGACAAATTCCATCTTAACAACATACGTCTCTCACAATTACCTTGTATCATACCTGGACTCAGACTTATGTACTGCCATGTTTCAGAACAGCGAAGAGCTAAGTCAAAGTATAATATTCGGTATGAAGACCCAATATGTATCTCAGGTCAGAGGACACCAAATGATGTTCGCCTTTACTCAAAATTACTTATGATCGATCAAGAAGATTCCATGTAGTAATATTTGAGATGCAGGTCAGTCCAATATTTGCATCCCACAAATATTTATGAACTTTGGCAGTAACCTTTTGCTCTATATTCATCCACATGAATATCTACCAATCCAAGTTCATAATAGCATTACCTTCATACTTGTTCCGACAAGCATGAACAACTACGGTCATTCTGAGTAAATGGTTTACTCATGGATTTTAAACATGCAAAATAGGATATTAGTTGAATTATTATAAGCGAATAATTTACTCAAGTAATAAAGGGTTACAATATCTCATTACAAAATTAAAAATCAAATCCAGTCACTAGAATATTGAAGCCCCATGGCACAAGCATTACTTTCATGCTTTGCCTTTTCAAGAAGCTTCATGAGTGGATCCGCAATGTTTTGATTCCTGTGAACTTTGTGAATACATATCTTTCCCTTTTCAACTTCATCCGTTATGTAGTTGAATCTTCGTTCAATGTGCCTAGTCTTTTGATGTGCACGGGGTTCCTTGATTTGAGCATCGCACCCTCGTTATCACAAAGATTTTCTAGGGGGTTGTGAATGGAAGGGACCACCCCTAGGTCGGCAATGAACTTCTTTAACCATGCAGCTTCTTTAGCTGCTAATGAAGCAGCAATGTATTCTGACAATATAGTCGATAATGCCACCACATCTTACTTAGAGCTCTTCCAAGAGATTGCTCCTCCATTCAAGATGAAAATGTACCCCGATTGTGATCGTGAATCATCCCGATCAGTTTGGAAACTCGCATCCGTGTAACACTTTACTACAAGTTCCTCCTCACCAGATTCATAGATTAGGACATATCTTTAGTCCTCCTTAGGTACTTAAGTATGTTCTTAACAACCATCCAATGACTGCTTCCAGGATTTTGTTGGTATCGGCTTGTCATACTCAAGGCGCATGACACGTCCGGTCTAGTGCATATCATTGCATACAAGTCTGTTAAAGAACAAGAACAAAACACATGCAGCAATAGCCCATAAGGACGGCCGAAATTCACAACCCAAAAAGGGTTTCCCTCCCATTTGAAAGTTTTATAAAATACACTTTCAACCATAAGATTTTATAAAATTAAAACCCCTTTTAATTTTATAACTATAACACACTTTTATCTGTTATTATTTAACCAACTTAAATAATGAAACAAATAATATCTCAAGAAGAAGCTATCCATATAATGTTGTTCTACCACAAAGCAATGTTTTAGAAAACTCATTTTCTAAATTGGTGTTAATATTTATTTGTATGATCTCATCAACAAAAAAACTTTTATTGTCGTTTGTATGTCTTTTTATTGGGTATGACCTGACTTGGATCATAACGTACTAAACACATCAATCTTGTATGTGTTTTGGGCATATGAGGTCTAACATTCGCAACCGCCATAATCCGAGTCGCTATATGCTGTAAGCTCATAGTCATCGTCATGAGGATACTACACCCGAGTGTTAGAGTACCCTTGAGATAACGAAAAATTCTTTTGACGCCTATGAGATGGTTGACTTTTGGTTTAGCCTGATATTTTGAACAGAGACTCCTCGCTAACATAATATCAGGTCATGAGGCTGTGAGGTACATGAGAGAGCCGATCATTCCTCTGTACATAGTGGCATCAACTAGATCACCATTTTCGCCGGTGCCACACCATGGTTGTAGCAAGTGGAGTTCCAGCTGCAGAAGCATTCTCCATGTCAAACCGACTGAGGATATCGCCTACATACTTGGTCTCATGTAGAAATATTCTCTTTTGGGTCTGATCCACCTGTAACCAGAGAAAGAACTTCATCTCTCCCATGGAACTCATCTCAAATTCTATTTTCATATGAATTCAAATTCTTTACATAACTCTTCATTTTTGGAATCGAAGATTATGTTAGCAACATAAATCTATTCCAGCAGTAAGTCACCATCTTTTTCTTTGATGAACAATGTGCAGCCAATAACTCCCCTACAAAAACCGTGTTTCACCATATGAGTTGAGAGTTTCTCATACCATGCTCTTGGGGCTTGATGGAGCCCGTAGAGAGCCTTATCAAGCTTGTAAACTCTGTCCTGATGATAAGGGTCCTCAAATCCTTCGGGTTGACTGACATACACTATCTCACGGATTTCACCATAAAGGAACGCACTCTTGACATCTAGTTGATAGACTTTGATCTTCATGTAGGATGCATAAGCTATACGTATTGCTTCCATCCTTGCCACTGGTGCAAACACTTCATTGTAATATATGCCTTTGACTTGTCAAAATCCTTGAACTACAAGTCGGGCCTTATTCCTAATTATTACCCCTCAAGCATATTTCTTGCATTTCAGTACCCATTTAGTGCTAATCACCTTAGCACCTTTTGGTTTGTCCATAAAGGTCCACATTCCTAATTTCTTGAAGTGTAGGAATTCTCCTTGCATTGAACTAACCCATGCCTCATCATTTAATGCTTCACTAACGTATTTTGGCTCAAATTGAAACACAAAACATCGATATGCTCCAACGTGAAGGTATCCCTTTTCCATTACCGAGGCATAATCAGCTATGTATAGCTGATTTCTGGTCTGTACTTCCGATCTAACATCCCCAATGACATTGTCCAAGGGATGATAAACATTAATCTGAGATCCGGGAGTTGTTGGAACAACCACCTCATTATCCAGATTGTTAAACTCAGTTTCAGGATCTGTAGCTGTTGGAGTGTGAGGTTCCGAAATCTCAGAGGCATCAGGATTTGATGCTTGTGTACAGTCATTTGTAGGAACATGTTCCTCCTGATCCACGTATTCAGTCTCCACTTCTTCATCATTAGAGGAGGAATCACTTACCTCAAGTGCTCCCCCTAAAGGATTAGAAGATTCACCTTGTGGAGTTGACGTTGTCGAGTCTAGTGGTTGTGTGTCTAGGACATCATACATCATTATGGTTGTTAACTCATCATCAGGAAGGGAGATAGGTATGTTGTAGTACTTAAAGAATCCATGATGGTCACAGAAGAATGAAGGTCCCTTACCAGCAGGGGGTGGTTTATCTCTGAACCTCAACGTTGCACCACAGTTCTACCTGACCAGTTGAGTTGTTATAAACTCTCTTGTCTCGTATAGTGTATCAGAGAAAGATCCCTTCTGACTGAGTTTTCTTCAGTAGTGTACATGGTGCTCCAAATGGGTTGAGATACTCCAGGTTAGGTGTACATCATTAGAGCAACTCATAACATGTTTTACCATGACGTTTGACCACCATGACCCGATTGAGGGTGTAACATGCATTGGCCACTGCCTTGTTCCAAAATTGGATAGGTAGTTTTGAGTCAGCTAGCATCGTTCTTGAAGTCTCTATGAAGCTCTGATTCTTTTGCTCAGCAACTCCATTCATCTGTGGGGTGTAGGCAGACGTAAATTGATGTACAATCCCTTTTTGTTTACAAAACAACTCCATCCACTGATTCTTGAACTCTATGTCTTTGTCTAATCAAATCTGTCTAACTTTCAGCTGGTAGAGTGATTCCAAAGTAGTTACCAGCTTTTTAAATGATTCAAATATCTCTGATTTGGATTTCAGGAACATCATCCAAAAAAATCATTATTAATAATCCATAACTACATAGCAGTACAAATCACCTGCAATACTTTTAGTGCTAATGGGACCGAACAGATCCATGTGTAGAAGCTCGAAAGGCAAGTCAATGGAATTAACTTTCTTTGCCTTGTGAGATTTCTTGGTCTGTTTGCCTTTCTTACATGCTACGTAAAAATCCGGAAGCTGGAAGTTCTTGACATTCACTCTATTCACTAGATCATTCTGTATCAAGTGATTCATCTTCTGTTGATTTATGTGTCCCATTCTCCTATGCCAAGAGATTAGGTCCCTCTCTGTTGCCATTGACAAGAAGCATTGAACTTTCTGATCAGTTGTGGAGGAGTTTGAACGATCCAAGACATATAAATCATTATATCTTGAAGCTGACATTAAGACTTTCTCCTCCGGGATAACTAATTATTTTTCAGCACGTAGCACTTCTTGTTGTCAAACACAACTTTGAAGCCATTGTCACAATTTTGGGAGACTGAAAGCCAGTTATTCTGTAGTTGTTGAACATAGTTAACCTTATCAAACTTGACATTCTAGTTACCCACTTCGCCCTGAGCAGTGATATATCCTCCTTTATTCCCAGCAAATGATACATGTCCTCCTTTAATTTGTTTGACATTGAAAGGAAAGACAAGTTCCCGGTCATGTGCCTAGACACTCCACTATTAACAATGCATGTATTTGTGATAGCACTATAGCGCACACATCATGAATTAAACTCACTATCCACTTGAGGATGAGGGCATATCGTTGTTCTTATTGTTCTCATTTTTAGACAATTTACTTGACTTTTCTTTCCATAAGTCTATTTGTGTAAGGCATGTTTGTGATAAACAAACAACTGCCTTAGAGTTTGAACTTTAGGTTCATTAGTTCTTTTATGAGTAGTAAGAGAACTCCTTTTAGAAGAAGTTTGTTTAATGTCATAAAGCTCAATTTTCTTTCTAGGAGTCTGATAATAAGGACAATTAAAAGAAATATGTCCTCTCTTTCCACAACTGTAGCATGATCTCCCTTCTACATGTTGAGGAAACTATTTATGTGGAGTTGAATGTGATACAAATACGACAGGAGTCTAGTTGGGTTTAGTCACTTCTCGATAGAATGTTTCTGCTTCTTTAACAAAATTAATTGTTTGAACATTTTTAACATCTTTAGCCTTTCATTTATTTGGACTTTGACGTGTAACACGGGTTTGGTTAATTGGTTTAGTCATTTTGGGTTCAAAAGAAGACATGTGTGAACCTGACCTTACATTAACCTTTCCAAATTTACTATCCAATTAACAATAAGCATCTTTCCTTTTGTTATCAAAGTAGACTCCTTCTGTTTAGTGCTTTCCATCATAGGTCTACTTGTCAAATCCGGATCACTAACCAGAGGGGTGGACACCACATGATCCTTTACTGGATTGTTATTTATAGGTCTATATTTAGGATTCAATAGGCTCTCATGTGGTGGTGGAGCTTCCTTGTAACCTAACCTTTCCCTATTATTTCGTTCCTTCACTAAGTGTTGAACTATGTGAGAAGAACTAGTCCAATTGTGCAATTTTTGTTTTAAGGAATTAACTTTGACTTCTAAAACTACCTTTTCTTTCTTTGTTTCTTCCAAAGAATTTAAATAAAACTTTATATCATTTGCTTGATTGGAAGCAACAACCTCGGTTTCTCTTAGTTGTTTGCTCAAATGTTCTATTTTTTCTTTGTAACTGCACTCATTTTGTTTTAAAATCCGATTACTTTTAGTGCATAGTTGTAAATCATTTACTAAGTTGTCATTGTGTTCTAATCTAGCAAATTTCAAATCAATACACTCTCTAAATTTATTACATTCATCATAAGCATGTTTTCCAAATAGTTGGTCTTTAGTACTTACATGTGAGGATTCGGTTGAATCAGCCATCAATGTAGAGTTAGACTCTTCGGATGCTGGAGATTCTGAACTTGTTGCTCTGAGCTCTTCCTCAGCCAAGTGATGTACCATGTTCATAGCTTTTTCTGTATTTGACATTACTTCCTCAACTGTGATCTCACCTTCACTAGCAGAACAATCATCTAGTCCCTCAACACGGGCAATGTTTGATTCAGCCAGAGACATAAAGCAGAAGGTCCAGTCTTGCCCTTCATCACCTTGAGCAGTCAAGGCCTTTGTCTCTTTGCTTGATGACGTAGCTCCAGTCATGGGTTTGTCTTGACGGTTGAATATGGGAAATGAATTTCCATTACCAGTCTTCTTGGGCTTTAAACATTCCCGATTAAAGTGTCACTTTCCCCACAATTAAAGCAAGTGACTTTGGTTTTGTCAAAGCCAAATGTTGTGTCCTTTGTGCTACTAAATTCTGCCCTGTCTTCTTAATAAACTTTTTGGCTCGTCTAACTGCACTTGTAGAGCCCACATGATATCCATCCTCTCCAGCTCGTTCTCGTCAACTTGCTCATAATCTTCATCTACAAAATGATAATTCCCAATCTTCCCAGCGACTAAACCATTATAGGACTGGACAACTGCTGCAAGAAGATCCATGTGCTCTTTCGCAACCCCCACTATGACATTATTGAGATTCTTCGTCTTTAACTTCGTAGTGTTGGCTTCAGGAACTGTATATTGGGTTTGAGATGACCCTGACATTTCTGGTCCTGAAATGCTGGTTTGGGTAGGAGCTGTGGAACTAGACACGAACGCAGTTTGCAGTGGTGAACCTGAACTGGTTAGAGTGGGAAATGAGTTGTAAAGTGAAGGATTCTGATTGTAGGATCCTTTTTGTGACTTATACATCATTCTCAGCTCCTCTTCTTTTAATTTCTAGATGAAGTCATTTATGTCTAACTTTGCAAGAACATCATTCTGTCTAAGATTAGACACAAACGAATCCCATTTATCCGGCAAACCATCTGCAAAACTTGACACTTTATCTTCCATTGATGTTGTTACACCATTAGTGTGCAGCTCACTCATTAGATGGTAGAACTTATCAATAATGTCATCCAAGCTCTCCTTCCCTTTCGAAGAGAAGTTATCAAACTCCTTCTTGAGAGCCTTAGTCTTCATAGCCTTTAATGTTGCATTCCCATCATATCTCTTTTCAAATACTTCCGATAACTTTTTTGCCTGCTTGTTCTCAAAGAACTGATGAAAGATGTCTTTTGATATCAAATGAGTCAATAGGGCATACAATTTCTTTTTTGCATTGTACTTAACCTTCTGACTGTCATTCATTCCTCCCAGAGTCAGCTTAACTCCATCAGCACCGACTGGCATCGTGTAACCTCTCTCAGTGGATGCCAAATGATTTGGATCAACTCCATTTAGATAGATCTCGAACTTTTGCTTCCATTGTGGATAGTCATCTAATGTTATAAGCTTTGGTGGTTTATTATGATTCCCAATTTCATTTTCCAGAAGCCGAAGGTTCTGGATGCGAGAGTCCCTTCCGCTAGTAAAGGCAGTGAATTGATCTTCTGTTCCTATAAACTTTGAACTTTAGAACGAGATTGGTTCGCTTGTGCGAATGGGAAAATTCTAATGAGTCAATCGTGTTATTAGACAAATGCGGAAGAGTCAATCGTGCGATTGGACAAATGCGGACAAGTCAATCGTGCGATTGCACAAATGCGGATGAGTCAATCGTGCGATTGGACAAATTCGGGATGAGTCAATGTGGATGACTCAATGGTATGAATGAGCAATGTGGATGACCAATGTGGATGGTTCAGTCGTAAGAATGGACAATGCGAATGAGCAATGCGCAAGGCTCAGTCATATGAATGGACAATGCGGGTGACGCAATCGTACGAATGAGCTATTCGTGCGACTGAAGGCTGCTGTGTTTGAAAATTTTCAAAATTTGAAACTTAGACACGAATTATGATTTACCTAGAAACCCTAATCTGTCTTATGACGAAAAACTTTAACTTTAGTGCCTATAAACGTCAGAAAACCCCTGTGGACCCAAACAGATGACTCTTTTGAGTTAAAACATGAGGTTTGACAAAATTCTAATTGAATCAAACACAAAATCAGGAGCCAAAGCTCTGATACCACTTGTCGGGACCATGTACGTATAGAATACTAACAGATTCTGCCTTTATATCGAATCAAATAGTGCAAATCCTATTTGATTGGCGATCCAATCAGTGAGAACAATTACCCGATCGATATGAGATTGAAACTAAACATTATGAACGAGTAGAGATCAATCAGGATTGATCTATGAAGTTGACAGGCTTCCTTGGACGTTCTAGACGGCTAGGGTTCGTAAGAGTATCAAGTATTTCTCGAGTGTTTTTCCATGAATTAAGTGGTATTTATAGGTTACGGCTTTCCAATCGTACGACTGAACTATTAGCATGGTTCAGACATGCGATTGAATCATGCGATTGATCCACACACACAACTATAGGTCTAATCATGCGACTAAGTCAATCTTATGTCTCAATCATACGATTGATCCAGTCTCCTGGATCAGTCGTGCGACTAGTTATTAGTATGATGTATTCATGCGTATGGTCCATAAGCATGGTCCACTCACATGAAGACTCATACGACTAAGTTTGAACACTTTTCTCAATCATTATTGATGAAGAACTATGCACAACAACCTCAAACCTATATAGTAAGTTCATTATCCTTTAACACATAATAATACTATGAAATATTAAACATTATAAACATCAACCACATATTATATTTTATTTAACCGATTTATTACATATGTGTAAGACATGAAAGACTTTTACATTAAGCATATAAACTAGGGACATATGTATCAACAAAGAGTAAAACTTAAGTGTTTAGACATCCACATTTGTGAACTGTATCAAATGCAAAAGTTTGAATACTTAATATTTTGACTATTCGCATTTGCGAATTACTGCAAATGTGGAAGAACAAAGTTTATCAGCATTTGTGCAGCATAAAAAATACGGTTTTTCGAACTTGTTCAGCATTTGCTCACTGTAGCAAATGCGGCTGATCAAACTTGTTCAGCATTTGCTCACTGTAGCAAATGCGGTAGAGTAAAGTTTCCACATTTACCTGATCATCATCCATGGAGATAGAAGAGGTTAAGCACTTGTTTATTCCTTTTGAAATGTACATGAAAAGTGTTAAAGTTATACATATCCACAAGTGCGGATGAGTAAAACAAATGCGAAAGTTAAATTATCATCCGCATTAACAAATGCGATAGAAAACTTTTCATGTATACTTGTTGGACACAAATGCGGTAGATTAAAATCCTTATCCATATTAGTTTCACTTTGGCATAAACAGTTTACCTGCATTAGTTATATGCATGGGTTACCTTCACTCGCATAAACCAATGTACTTACCTACATTAACTTTTGAGCTTAATCAAAGGTTAATGATTCTGCTTTGGTTTTTCTTGTTATGAAGAACTATCGCTCGTTGAATTTTCTTATGAAGTTGATTGAATTCTCTTATGAAGTTGTTGATTGTTGTTGGGGTCATCAACGTTTGCATGGATTAACTTGTATGCTAGATGTGATACAAGTTTCCCATTGTTTGACTGAACTTGGACTTCTTATGCTTCTAAGCATGTGCATAGGCTGAGATACTATGGTATAACTTATGCACCAACACAGACATTTTCTTTCGTTTTGTTTTGAAGTCTTAGGAATGTAATTTAAGATAGTAGATGTTTATAAAACCTTAGTCAAAAATTTTAAATTACTCCCCCTAATGTTTATATCCTTATTAGGATAGAAACTTTAAAGATTTGAAACTTTTTGAAAATTATGTACTTTTGATTATTAATAATGAAGAGAAGTATATCTTTAGTTAGGATCATATCAATCTTACATTACACATTGCATCATCTATGATAAAATGGACATGTTTATGAACTTGTTGATTGAAGGTATGTTTGTCCTCTTAAACTCATACCAGGTTGATATTTTGATGCATGTGATATTTATCATGTTTTTTTGGTTGATTTAATTATTCAACATGTACCTCACACACATGAGCATTCTATGATTAACCATCCTTATGTAATGCATGGTTGAACTTTTTCACAACTTTCTTTCCTAGGTTTGTGTGTTCCCGGTATGAACGGGAACAATGAGCTTGGATCTTAGGATTCATATTGATCATAATAAAACTTGAATGACTTGATGCTAAAATAATAGTGTTGATGAACATGATGTGTTTGATATTTATTGTTTTGATGTTGAAAACATCATACATGGAGGATGATGATATAATGATATTGTTGATAGAACTAATTCCCACCCTTGGTGGAGAATTATTCACCTTTACATGGACGATATATGTTGCTATTTATACTAATCTAGCAATTAAAATAATTACAAAATAAACCCTAGACTAATATTTTTGTTTCTTCTGTTCTTCAAGTCTTCAACTTCAATAATATTGGAACTCTTCAATTTATTCTGTTAAGACCGTGTACGTACGGAGTACTAACTGATAATGCGTGAAACAAGATCAAATAGTGTGGAATCCTATTTGATTGGCGATCCAATCAGTGAGAACGCACTTGCAATTAATCTAACGATTAAAGAAATGTTAAGAATGATTAGAACAAGATGAACTGCGAACTATGAAGTTGGAACAGGTTTTCTCGAGTCTCTTGATGGCTAGGGTGCGAATACGTGTTAAAAGTCTTCAAGTGTTATGTTTTTCCATGAATTACATGATATTTATAGGTTAGGTTTTCAATCCTACGACTGAACCATTAGCATGGTTCAGTCGTGCGACTGAATCTTGCGATTGATTCATACGCACAACTGAAGGTTCAGTCGTGGGACTGAGTCAATCTTATGTCTCAATCGTGCGACTGATCTAGTCTCCTGGTTCAGTCTTGGGACTGGTCCATTAGCATGAAGTATTCATGCGTATGGTCCATTTGCATGGTCCATTCGCATGAACACTTCATACGATTAAGTTTGAACACGTTTCTCAATCATTATTGATTGAGAACTATGCACAACAACCTCAAACCTACATAGTTAGTTCTACATACTTTATCACACAATAAACAATGAAACATTAAACATTATAATCATCAATCACATATTATATTTCATTCAATTCATCCATTACATATATGTAAGGCATGACAGACATATTACATTAAGCTCCTAAACTTGGTACATATGTATCAAGAATTTTCCCCTTGGACCTAGTTTACATTAGTGTCTGACATTCTTTATTAGCTCATAAAATCTCTTGTACTTCTCCTCTCTAGTAACTCCTGCATGTATTTCAAATGCAAAACAGAGTCATATAACGTAAGGGAACTGGTGGGCTTGTACAATGTGTTGCATGTCATAGAATAGTGGCCACTTGTATAATGTATAGACATCTTCTGCAGACAAGTTGTTAGCCACATAGGGTCGAATACCTGGATAGTTTCCAATTTGTCCTCTCTCTATAGAACTATGACCGCTTCGCCTATTCTCCAAACATAATACCATCATTTGAAGTGTGGAGTGAAGTCCTGTGGCGTTTCCCATAAGGGAATCTTGGACATTGTGCATGGAGAACTCCACTTCAGCACCACTTTAGGCATTCCAGAAATAGGATCTACTTCAGACCTACGAATGTACCTCTTCGTTGTTGAGGTTTGAAGTTCACCCATCTGTTGTGGTATTCTTTCCTTAGAGCAGCCTCAAACCAGCCTGACTTTTTTCTAGTATTAGCATATAATAGATTTAGGCGTGCCAGCTGGTTGAGCTCAAAACCAGGGAGAGTCTTTAGATCATGTGGATATCTGAAGTACTATATTCCCTTCTCCCTCTTAACAGCATAGACGTTAAGATCCTCAAAATATATCCATGCAATAATCTTTCCAGACAACTTTAGATGCTTCTTGACCTTGTAGAGCTTGGTGTAGGCATTTTGCTTTTGAGCTGTGCGTTGGCTTGTATTTCAGCAAAACAAGCTGCTCATTCAGCCTTCTTTATATCAACACCAATGTCTGAGGCTTGGGCTTGGCTTTCATTCTTCTCTGTTTCTTTTTCCATCTCATCCAGTTTGTCAAATGTAGCACTGCCGAGAGTGTTACCCAGATCGGGGATCATATTGCCCTCTCGGTTACTGTACTCTGGATAGTGTTCAGCTATCATATCTTTAGTCTCTATTTCATCTACCTGTCTTAGCTTGTCATCAGTCAGAATATCCACCTTTGGAGCGTCTTTGACGACCTTATCTGGATTTAGCCTGAACATCTCCGCAAGTTGCTCATCAGTCAGGTAATGTATGATTTCTCCTTCTTTGATAGTGTAGCTCACCAACCTTTTGACAATCCCTTGCAAATCAAGAATCATGGTGAACTGAGATTTGATTTGCTATAGGGGAGCAACATCATATTCATCTTGCTGAGATGTTTGATCAGCTTGATATAAACATTTAAACACATCAACAATTAGTAATTAAGCACGTCATCTAAACATTACATAAATAAATATATATATATATATATGAACATTAATTATAGAACTGTAATACAAGATTCAAGTATAAAAGTTTTCAAATACATAAACATCTAGTCATTACTTTTGTCTTTATCAGTCAACTCTTCAATAGCAAGGGCTGAGGACGATGCTCCTTGGTCTTGTGCTCTTTTAGTCCTTCTTTCTTGACCCTAAGTAGAAGTTGATGCAGCCGCATCACTTTCTTCATCATCATCATCTTCTTTCTTCTTTCCCTTTGTGCTTCATCATCACTATCATTTTCTTCATCAAACTCATCATCTTCACCATCATCATCATCATCATCACCATCACCTTCCTGATCTTCAAAGGCTCATCTTTTGATCCGTTAAGTCTAATCATGATCTTCTTGTTCTTTGCCTCCAACTCCTCAATCCTCTTAACTTATTAATCATTCAGCTCCTAAAGTGGGTAATCTGTTGTGCTTGAGCAGCATTGAGCTCCACAAGCTGACTTAGCTGTGTTGCTTTTTGCTTATCAGCAGTTAATAGCTTTAGCACCATTCTGTTTAGTGCTGCTAGCTGTTCCTCTACCCTAATGGAGGGTAGAGTGGGTTCGGTGGTGAAGGTAGAGTGGGTTGAGGGGCCTACTTGGTAGCTGGTGGTGGTAGTGGTGGATGTGGTGAATATGGGTGGTGGGATGGGAGTGGATGGTGAAGGGGTGGCTATAGTAGTGGTAGTTGGGAGTGTGGTAGTGATGGTGGGAGGTGTGGTAGTAGTGGTAAGGGGTGTTGTAATATTGGTAGTTGTGGTAGTGGTAGTGGCTGTGGCTATGGCTGTGGGAGTGGCCGTGGCAGTGGTTGTGGCTGTGGAAGTGGTGGTAGATGTGATCAAGGTAAATCTAGGCCTCGTATCCTTTTTGCCATAACGGTGAGCCATCCTCTTCTTACTGGAGCCCTTAGAGATAGAAGCTCCCCCTTCGCTGTTGGGTTGGTCCGGGGTGTATGAAAAATCTGTGGCAGTAGTATCGTCACCCCTAGGCTCAGTCGGGCGTCCACCAACCGCCCTGACACCTCTCTTAGTCGCTACGTCCCAGCTTCCCACCGTTCGTACCAATGGATCCGCGTCCGACTCCTCCTCCTCATCCATCTGAAAGTCGAGGTGCATTGGGGCCTGCTCGGGTCCACCCAGAGCCTCACCTTCTTGACCATCACCATGGTCATCATCGTCATCTGAGTCAACGATGGGTATCTCAACAGGCTCGACATCAGAATCACTATCATCATGACGCCACTTCTTGTGAGAAGGCGTCACGTAATCAGCACAGGCCAGATGACCGAACAATCTCCTAACAGGGGCTTTACCTGCTTCCCCCTGTACACCTTCATCCTGCCTAGTGTGGTGCTATACATCACCTCTATCATGACAACATCATCCTTGTCCTTGGGCAGGAAGGGGAGCTTCTCATCTATGATCATCTGCAAGAAGCTTGGCTACATGCCGAAGCTCTCCTTACCCTTAGCCTCAAGGTTCTCGATCATGTACGTGAAGATCATGTTGGAGAAGCTGAAGGGGTTATTCAGCACCAGTGCCACGTAGGCATTCTGGATTTGTTAAGAAAGATCATCAAATCCACCCCTCCATGAAGCAATACACCTGAGAATGACGTGTGTTAAGTACTTGAACTGGGGACACAGGTTGCTTTTGTTTAGCACACCTACATTGATGTCCCAGTGCTTCATCCTCAAAAAACATCCCCGTACAATCAGAGGATGTTACCTGGTTGGGTGGGCAGCATCATCACCCAGGTCTAGTACTCGTTGAATGTCTGTTGTCGTCACCTCAATCTCCTCCCCAAAAATGGTACTCCTAATGCAGTAGGGCTCAGTAGATCTATCAACAGATGCACCTCCTAGAAGGCCTGCTGTAATGACCTGTAGGTTGTGTATGGAGCAGATATGGCTCTGTAGATTCTAGATCGCCTTAGAAAAGTAATAATCCCCACAAAGTCCGCAGCATTCCTAGTGGTGGCATCCAAGTGAGCACAAATGTTGTGCTTGGTGTTGATGATCCACCTATCTGCCATGTTTCTCTAACACAAGACGCATAACATGAGATTTGACCATAAAAGAAACTATTGATAGTTTAAACTGTTCTGAAATCAGTCTAGTTCAATCGTTCAATTGAACCATACGATTGAGTTCAGTCGGGGGATTGAGCATGCGGCTGAGTTCAATCGGGCAACTGAGCATGCGGTTGAGTTCAATCAGGTGACTGGGCATGCGGCTAAGTTGAATCGGGCGACTCAGCATGCGACTGAGTTCATTTAGGCAATTGAGCTCATATGCCATGTTAATTCGGCCGATTGAGTCATTCGCTTAGCTCAAACGTGCGATTGAAGTTCATTCGGAGTGTCTAGTCGCATAACTCTCTGTTTGACACTATAACCTCGAATATAGGTCAAAACTTGATGATAAACGTTTTGGTTAGACTCACTGGATTCACAATCAATCATAATAACACTTAGTACTAAATAAATCGACGATTAAGTTCATGTTAGTGGTTTATTTCGAAGGTTTTGTCTCGGTTTAGTTTTCACCCAACTAGGTCATTAGGGCTTGATTAAACTAAGCATTTAGGTCAATTTTCGTCTTGCATTATGTGTAGAAACAGCGTAATCGTTAGTGTCACAAATAGGAAGCTAAATTGTAGATACGAAATTTGGGCAGAGTAACCTTTGCTTAGGTGCGATTTAAGTGTGATTTAGGGGGTGATGAATATTTGTGACTAACTCCCCTCTATTTATACTAGGTTTTTCTTCAGTCGTGCGACTGATCCTATTCGCACTCTTGATTCGTGCGACTGAACCTATTCGCACTCTTGATTCATGTGACTGAATCTCAGTCGTTCGACTCGTTCAGTCTACCACATTCATTCGTGCGACTTGGGTTAAATAGGGCGACTGACTCAGTCGGTCTCCACCATTCGTATGAATGGTTCATACACATGCTTCATTCGTGCGACTGGTCCATACTCATGGTCCATTCGTGCGAATGACTCTGACTTATGAATTTGACCTTATGCACTTCCAAGCACTTAACCTGTTAAACAATTGATAAGACGTTTTGAGCAATGATCATCTAAGACATGACCTTTTTAATTTAAAAAACTGTTAATCACCTCAGACGTGATCCGTTTAACGTAAAAAACTAATTGGTCACCTCAGAGGTGACCCCTTTTAAATGACTGTTTCATAGATTGAATTCTGATGCAAAGTACGACTTTTACCTACTAAATGACTAAAAATTAATAAATAAACCAACTAGAAATTTAAAAACAAAATTAAGAAAATTTTTTGTATTTTTCATTTGAGATGGATTTTAAACCTATTAGAGTAATTCTAATCGATTTTACATCCTGTAAACACAACTTCAATTCTACTTTATCATTTCTGGTACAATTCATTTTGGAATCATACAGGTATACCAGAATCATTAAGGACATTTTTAATAAACTATTTTCATGCTAGATCCTTGTTTTCACTGAGAGTCAATAGCAATTTTAGGAAATCATACTAGAGCTCCAAGATGCACACAATGATTTTGACTTCAAGAACTGCAGCTCACGATGAGTATTAGTATACTTGTCCTCTTAAATCCACACATAGATTTTTGACACACATTGGTGATGATTTAAGGTTTAATTATTTCAACAATCATTTGTGGATCCCACGCTTATATGGTAATCAATGTTCCTCAGTAAATTTTTGAGCGGTCTACGGATATATTTCAAGAAGAAACTATTATAAGAGCTTTCAAAGAGATGCCAAGCCTCAAGTCAGTGCCATTGCACAATAGAGAGGCGTAAACAACAATGAATTCTACAATATTTAGGTTATGCTTATCCTCAGGTCAGTGCCACCACATAGCATAGAGGCACACAACCTATCTTCATGTTTGAGCATTTATTTTATTTTTGCACACGTCGCACCAACAACATAACTTATTAGCATTCATTTTTCATGTACTTTGCTCATATTTTATGGTCGTCCGCACATATTTGTGGCATTTATTTTGCTCTTCACCCCTTATTGGAATAGCGTTGACTGTGTTAAATAGGGATAAGATGGGAACCCACAACAAGTTGAACAACTTAGTTTGAGCTTGAAACCACCAATGATGTCTACTTGTCTATTGTTTTAAATCTACTGACATATCATATAATGAACTAGCAGCCTCTAGCTTTACTCTCTCTATGTTACCTTGGTAGTCTACTAGTTTTACAATCATTTTTCCTTTTATTTTACTTAGACTTTTCAGACATAAACTTTGAATTTTGCATCTTAATCTATTAAACTCTTTTGAAATCCCAAACACTCTGTTCCCTGTGTACTATCACTTTCCATAAATGTTGAATCAGTATCACAGATTTGAGTACTTTCCTTCTAGCTAAGTTGTCCTTCTCCCTTGTTTTTTTAAGTATTTAAATAAAACGACTTATTTAATACTAATCTAGCCTATTCTCCCCCTAAAATTCTAAAACCGAAAATATTTTTTTGTTTTTGGATTTTATATAAACAGGAAAACAAAATCAGACAAAATAAAATAAAAAATAAAAAATAAAAATTGTCGGACTAAGCATTTTCTTCCTCAGTGAGCATATCACTTTTATTTTTCGTGCCATTAACCTCTAATAAATATAAAAACCTCGGTTTATCAAATGTTTTGGTGTAGAGGTCGGCACGTTGAAAATCCCAATTTATTTTAACCATATCGATTAATTGCTTTTCAAAACAATCACGTATAAAGTGATACTTAATACCGATGTGTTTTGTTTTAGGATGTTGGACTGGATTATTTGTTACGGCTATAGTAGTAGAATTATCAACATATATAGGAGTGTTAGAGAATTGCAAACCGTAGTCTCGCATTTGCTATTGAATCCAAATGATCTACGAACATCAACTTGCAGCAGCAACATATTCAGCTTCACAAGTTGACAGAGCAACCGATGTCTGCTTCTTACATTGCGAGGTGACTAATCTTCTCCTAAAAAAATGACATCTTACAGACGTTGACTTGTAATTCATTTTGCAACCGCAGTAATCCGAGTCACTATACGTTGTAAGCTCAAAATCATCGTCATGAGGATACCACAACCCAAGTTTTGGAGTACCCTAAAGATAATGAAAAATCCATTTAACTCCTATGAGATGGTTGGCTTTCGGTTTTGCCTGATATCTGGAGCAGAGACACGTTGCATACATGATATCTGGACGAGATGCTGTGAGATACATAAGGGATCCAATCATTCCTCTATACATTGGGAGCATCGACCATATCACCATTTTCGTCGGCCACATCATGGTTTGTGGCAAGTGGAGTCCCAGCAGCTGAGGCATTCTCCATGTCAAACCGACTTAGGATATCCCTTACATATTTTGTATGATGCATGAAAATTCCTTTTGGTGTCTGATCCATCTGTAATCCTAGGAAGAACTTCATCTTCCCCATTGCACTCATCTCAAAATCTGCTTTCATGACAGATTCAAAGTCTTTACATAACTCTTCATTTTTAGAGCCGAAGATTATGTCATCCACATAAATCTGTACGACCAGTAAGTCTCCATCCTTTTCTTTGATAAATAGTGTACAGTCAATAACTCCTCTGCAAAAGCCATGTTTCACCAGGTGAGTTGAGAGTTTCTCATACCATGCTCCCGGGGCTTGATGGAGCCCGTAGAGAGACTTATCCAGCTTGTCAACTCTATCCCGATGGTAAGGATCCTCATATCCTTTGGGTTGACTAACATACACTGTCTCACAAATTTCCCCATAAATGAATGCACTATTGACATGTAGCTCAGAAACATTGATCTTCATGTAAGATGCATAGACTAGGAAGATTAGGATTGCTTCCATTCTATCCAGAGGTGCAAACACTTCATTGTAATGGATTCCTTTGACTTGTCTAAAACCTTGAATGACAAGTAGACCCTTGTTTTGAATTATGACCCCTTGGTCATCTTTCTTGCATTTCAAGAACCATTTAGTGTCAATGACCTTAGCACCTTTTGGTCTATCCACCAGTGTCGACACTCCTAACTTCTTGAATTGTTGGAGTTCTTCTTGCATGGAACTCACCCATGCCACATCGTTAAAGGCTTCACTTACATATTTTGGCTCAAATTGAGACACAAAACATCGATAAGCACCATCGTGAAGATAGCCTTTTTCCATGACTGAGACATAATCAGCTGAGTATAGCTGATTTCTTGTCTGTACTCCTGATTGTACGTCCCCAATGACGTTGTCAAGAGGGTGATATACGTTAAGTCGAGAGCTAGGAGGGGTGGGAATGACTACTTCCTCATCCACATTTTGAATTCCTGGTTCAGTATCTATAGGCGTTGGAGTGCGAGGTTCAGAAGTGTTAGAGGCATGAACATATGATGACTGTGTACTTTCAGTAGCAGGAACATGTTCCTCCTGATCCACCTGATCATTCTCCACTTCTTCATCGTTAGGGGAGGAGTCACTTACCTCCAGTGTTCCCTCTGAATAACTAGAAGACTCACCTTGTGAAGCTGCGGTTGTCGAGTCCAGTGACAATGTGTTTAACACATCGTACATCATTTTGGTCGATAACTCATCCTCAGGATGGGAGAGAGGAATGTTGAAGGTCTTAAGGAATCCATCATTGTCGAAAAAGAATGAGGGTCCTTTTTTCCAAGAGCGGGGTGGTGTATTTCTGAACGTCAACGTTGCACCACACTTCTACTTGACCCGTTGAGTTGTTATAAACTCACTTATTCGGTATGTTGTATCCTAGAAAAATCCCTTCTTCAACCTTCTCACTAAAATTCCCTGATTGTGTTTTCTTCAGTAGAGTACTGGTGCGCCAAATGGTTCGAGGTACTCCAGATTCGGTTTACATCGCTGGAGCAACTCATAGCACGTTTTACCATGACGTTTGGCCACCAAGACTCGATTAAGGGTGTAACAAGCATTAGCTACTGCCTCGTTCCAAAATTAGATAGGCAGTTTCTAGTCTGCTAGCATCGTCTGGGTTGTCTCTATTAAGCTTTGATTCTTTCTCTTAGCAACTCCATTCATTTGAGGAGTGTAGCCAGATGTTAACTGGTGTACATTTCCTTTCTCTTTGCAGAATGACTCCATCCACTGGTTCTTGAACTTGGCATCGTTGTCCGAACGGATTTGCCTTACCTTAAGCTAGTAGAGTGACTCCAATGTAGTTACCAGCTTTTTGAATGATTCAAATGTCTCTGATTTAGATTTCAGAAACATCACCCAAGAATATCTTGAGTAATCATTTGTAACTACATAGCAGTACAAATCGCTAGCAATGCTCTTTGTACACACTGGGCAAAACAGATCCATGTGAAGAAGCTCAAGAGGTAGGTCAGTTGAATGAACTTTCTTTACCTTGTGAGACTTCTTTGTTTGTTTCCCTTTCTTATACACGACACACAAATCCGGTAGTTGGAAGTTCTTAACATTTACTCCACACACTAGATCATTATGGATCAAGTGACTCATCTTCCGTGGATTAATGTGTCCCATTCTCCTATGCCAGCAGATCGCATCACTCTCTGTTGCCTTTGACAAGAAGCATTAAACTTGATGATCGGTTGTGGAGGCTTTTGATTGGTCTAAGACATATAAATCATTATATCTTGAAGCTGACATCAAGGTTTGGTCTTCCGGGATAACATAATCCTTTTCCTAAACATATCACTTCTTGTTGTCGAAAACAACCTTGAATCCTTTGTCACATATCTAGGAGACAGAAAGTAAGTTATTTTGTAGTTGCTGAACATAGTTGACCTTATCAAACTTTACTTTCAGGTTTCCCACTTCGCCTTGAGCGGTGATGTATCCTCCTTTATTTCCAGCAAATGAGACACGTCCCCCTTTAATTTGTTTGACATTTGAAAGGAGAGACAGGTTCCTGGTCATGTGCCTAGACGCCCCACTATCAACAATCTAGGTGTTTGTGATAGCACTATAACAGACACCCTGCACATTCAAAGAAAATTATTAGTTTAGGTTTGGAACACAGTCCTTAACTGGCTTGGGTGACCTAGAGGAATCACACACCATGAACTCAACCCATTGTCCATTAGAGGGTTAGGGCATATCACACTTCTTATTATTCTCATTATCAGACACTGGAATAGACTTTTCCATCCATAAGCCAGTTTTGTGTAAGGCCTGTTCGTGATAAACAGACGACTGACTTACAGTTTGAACTTTAGGTTCATTAGTTCTTTTTGGTGGAGTAATAGAACTCCTTTTCGAAGAAATTTTCTTAGTATCATAAGTTCAATTTTATTTCTTGGTGTCTGATAATAAGGACAATTAGAAGCGATGTGTCCTCTCTTTCCATAATTGTAGCATGATCTACCTTCTACATGTTGGGAAAATAGTCTCTGTGGAGAAGTGTGTGATACAGGTGTGACTTTAGTCAGGTTGGGTTTGGACACTTCTTGTTTAGATGTTTTTGCTTCTTTGACAAAATTCATTGTATGAACGTGTTTAACATCTTTAGCCTTTTGTTTATTTGGACTATGACGTGGAGCACGTGGATGGTTAACTGGTTTGGTCGTTGGTGTTAGGATCAGTGATCTATGTTTGATTGATTAGAGAGTATAGCAGCAGAATTCTAACAATGAATTAGCCAATTCACAAGAACGAAACGATATTCAATGAAGAATAAAAACGGTTATAGATAGAGAGAATTCTGCAAATATATTTCATTCAATATTCGCTTTCGTGGTAACGGAATGTCACAATTACAATTAGGTCGACACCTCTTATATAAGAGATGTGATGTCTGCTGATGTCACTTGATAGTGACATCTAACAGAATTATTCCAACTGAAACACAACTACTGAAGATGTCAAAACAGCTGACATCTTCTTACAAAAATACTAAGTGTTATCAGTTACTATAACTACTGAAAAACATAAAACTACTGATACTACAACGACTGAAGAACAGGCTCTTCAGTCGTTTTACAAAACTACCGAAACTAAAAACATAAAACTACTGATATCACAACTACTGAAGAAGTACTCTTCAGCTGTTGTGACAAACTACTGAAATTTCAGTACTTGGTCTTCAGACTTGAACTTCAGACGTTTCATCAGCTGATGACTTCAGTAGATATCATCAGCTCATGTCTTCAGTCTTTGTCTTCAGACTTTGTACACCAGTTGTTGATCTTTAGTACTTGTAGATTCTTCAGCTGTTGTACTTCAGTACTTTGGACATCAGCTTCAGTACTTGTGTTCTTTAGTTGTTCAGCTTCAGCACTTGTGTTCTTCAGCTGTTCAGCTTCAGTACTTGTGTTCTTCAGCTGTTGAGCTTGAGCACTTTAGTCTTCAGCTGTTGAAGTCTTCAGCACTTGATCTTCAGCTGTTGGAGTTTTCAGCACTTGTCGAACTGCTGATGAAGCCTTCAGCAGTTGTTGTGATATCATGTGGGACTTAGAGGTTTTCTGATCTTGGCTCATTGGTTCTTTTGGTCCAACAAATTCCCCCTGAACCAATGCAGCCAAAACCTCTAATTGATTTATTTTCCCACTTATTGTTGGCAAAAAGGTTGGTCTTTTTCCTTCTTGATCAGTAGAGAAGATGACCCATATAAGCTCCGGCCTGGGAAGAAATCTCAGATATTTGTTTGGCAAGGTATGAATGGGAACTTTGTTTTGGGGAACTGGACACAGAGTTGTTATCCCATTCATGAGATCTACTTCCCCAGTATGAGTCTGTATGACTCTCGAACATAGGCCTCAAGGAGAACAACTTGTTCCTCCTTGGAGAGTTCTTCTACTCCTCCTTCAAAGAAGAACTCTCGACCATAGTACTCAGATAAGTACTTCACAGTCCTGCCATTTTTCAACTCCACAGTAGTTACCTCCCTATAAACAAATTCAACAGGATGAGTGCCTTCAAGGAGTAACTGGAGCTCATTCTTCTTGATGTCTTCAAGCTTTTTATATAATAACCCCTTTTTGATCATCTTGTTTTCCAGTAAAGCTTGAGGGGTCATTTTTGATTGATGAGCCTTCTTGAATTCATTGATTATTTCCCATGGTGAGACTACAATGGCCAACATGATGGTAGAATCTATTGTTTTTCTAACCTGGCCATTGTATCTGTGTGGAATAGATCTTTTATGGATTCTAGAACTCACCTTGGGGTCTGGCCATACTCTCACTCTCTCCTTTGATACTGAAATGTGTCTGAGAGTGTACAGCCTCTGAGCATGCCCTTTCATGGCTTGTATAGATGATGACTGAGAAAATTCCTTGTCAACCATATTCAGTAGTTGCTCATCGTGCTGCTTCTGCTGTTCTTCATCTTCTATCTTGACTATAACCATTTCCCTTTGAGAGTCAGGTGTGATCATGGGTTGACTCCTGGGTTCTGGTAGCTTTAAAACAGCAGAGAGTGGCAGACTATCATCTTCATCCTCTTCTTCTTCATCTTCTTCTATCCTCAGCACCCTTCTCCTCCTTCTAGGTGCATCACTGGATGATGGTTGAGTTGGTAAAGCAATTGGTTTTGAAGATTGAGGATGTTTGGATTTGGGCTTTGAGATTGGTTTGGAGATTTGAGGGGTAGGCTGTTTTTGAGTGGGTGAAAGGGAAGGTTGTTCAAGCATTTTGGTTGTGAGTTTGGCCTTTGTAAGTCTTGCCATTTCAAACCTTTTTCCAGCCCCAGCCTCATCAAGTGCTTCAATGATAATCCCCCTATGAAATTGCTCAGACAAACAGATTCTGGTGGCTATAGCCAGAATACTGTCTCTGGTCCATGAACGAATCTCCATCAAAGATCTTCCTAAGTATTTGGCAATGAAACGAATCATGATCTCCAATCTCTCTTTCTCCAATACATCATACCCAGCCCATCTGGTTTGAATCTCCTCCACTTCCAACCTCCTGATCTCACTGTCTAATGTGGCTGTGTCAAAGCCTTGCTTGAAGAGTTGCTCAATGATTTTGTCCATGGATCGGCTGTGTGTGTCATCTTCATCTTTTACCAGCTCTTCCAAGGATTTTTCTTCAGCAGTAGGTTGATCATCAGCACCTTTCTTTCTTTTGTAAGTGATCAGTTGTTGTTGCTTTTCTGTTTCCAACTCTTGGGTTTTCTCTTGTGCCTTCTCATCCTCAGTTCTTTTCCTCTTCTTTTCTTTCACTGTAGTACTCTCCCCTTTTTCGGATGCATTGGAGGCAGGGGTTTGTACAGCAAAAGTTTCTTGTGCACAGCATCATCAATAAGTGGTTGTAGACTGGAGGAAATCCTCTCATCAATAGCTTTATGAATGATGATGGGAGTGATGAGAGGTAGGGATTGTTGGAATGCAGCAACCATCTGCTCTGGGGGTTCTGTCCCGGAGAGATAGTGCCAAAAGCAGAAGCTGGAGGCTCAGTGAAGTGAGAGGGTAAAGTGTTTGGGGAACCTTCAACTCAAGGTGCCATCTGTGGGTTGGTGGGGGCAGATGGACTTTCATCCTGAGACTTCTTGGCAAGCAGTTCTTGTAGTCTGCTTACCTCAGCCTCCAGGATGGTGTTGTGAGCTAGAATGTCATAGACAAAGCCCAGGTCATCATCAGCAAAAGCTGAATCACCTGACCTCCTACTTGGAGCATGATGTACATGCACTGGGTGTAGACCAGTTGTAGCATGTGCCCCTTTGTCTTGGAACTGGGGACTTCCAGCCTCAGGACTATGTCCTTCATCAGCTGTTGCCTCTAGTGAGGTCTTAGCAATGTTACCAGCCTCATTCTGATCATGTGCTGATGCAGAAGAGGTGGCAGCCTCACTAGGTATTCTAATCACCCTATCTACACCAGGAGATAGAATTTGTAAACCCCGGTGCTGTGGGTTGTCAGAAACATGTTGATCCTCTTCCTCAATGTCTGTGGTTCTCCCCTTTGTGGTGGTTTTTGGGGAGGAGGAGAGGCATGCAACTGAGTCAGCACATTTGCAATAATTATTGTTGGACTTTGGGGGGCGGTTGCATGGGGTGATGGGGTAGAAGAAGTGTGCACCTGGGGAGGAAGGTGCTCTTCAATGGCAATCTCCTCAAGTGAGGAAGATCCCAGATGTGTGGGTACCCCTTGTGTGGTGGCTGCATGCTCCTTTTGAGAGGAATCCTGAACGGCTATGGCTGGTTGAGTCTCTGATACTGCTGGGGGGTTTAAGCCAGCAAGTATATCCTGCGTTGGTGGTGCAGGAGCATCTTCAGGGGACTCATCTCCCTGAATAGCTGTTTTGGGTTGTTTTGGTTTTGGTTTAGTGGGGACTATGGTTCTGATGGAGGAAGCTGTGGGTTCCTTGTGCCTGGGTTTTAGCATTCGGGCAGCTTCTTTGAGTGTAAGGTCTGAGTTGTGCCTGGAGTATACCTCAACCAAAACAGCTGGTGCAGGGACTCCAAGGCCAACAAGGCCATCAGATTTTAGTTCATCCAAAATAATGGCCATCAGAAACCTGGGATATAATGGCCATCGGTTTGCCACAGGTTTCGGAGCCAAGTTCTTTATTTCTAGGAACACAATTTTAGGAAAATTTAATGGTTGGTATTCTAGAATAGAATACAATACCTGTTGCCATTGGGATGACATTTGATCCCAAGAAGATGTCTTGGAGGCTAAGCAGACATTTACCATGTGAAAAATGAGTTCTCAGCGTCATGGAAATGTTTCTTTAGAACGGTGTAGCTCGAAGATCACCTTCATACCCATGATTGATAAAGGAAATATCTGTTATGCCCTTTGGGTAGGCAGTCACAGCGGTGGAATCATGTTGATGTAATGCCTGACGAATGATGTCGGCTGTAACGACCACTGGTTTCTGGTTGATAAGGGACCGAACAGAGATCTGACCGGTAGACTCATCAGTATGAACAAAAGCATTTGACCAGAATTGACTGAGGGATTCAGGGTAAATGGTTGGATTCAAGAGAAAGGCTGTGCGATATGGAGAATCCACCATTAAGTCAATGGCATTATCATATTTGTTCCAGAAAGCCGACTTTGTAAGGTAAGCAACGCAGTTGTGTCGTGGTTTCAGACTCATGGTCGCCATGTTTGAGAGACAGAGGTCAGAAAATAACGGCTAATGAAACATTAAGAAGAGGACAGGTATTTATAGGGTAGGGGTGAAAATGACTGAAGGGTGTGGTGTTAGTCATCAGTAGTTTTAAACCGACTGTTGACATGGTATTACCCTTTCAGATGTTAAAACAGCTGAAGTCGTGGTTTTAGGCATCAGCAGTTAGAAAACTACTCAAGACCATGGTTTTGACTTCAGATGATGAAACAACTGAAGACTTGGTGTTTGTCATCAGTAGTTGTGAAAACTACAAGACAGTGGTTTTGTCATCAGTTGTTGTAAACAGCTAAAGACTTGGTATTAGTCATCAGTAGTTATAAAAACTACTGAAGACATGGTTTTGCTTCAGTGTTTAGAATGAAACAGCAGTTGTAGAAACAACTGAAGAGAAAGTTCTCTTCAGTAGTTTTCGTCAATTCATAGCCTTTCAGCTGTTTCATACTGTCCTCAACGCTTACTCATCAGACTTTGCATCTGCTTTTCAGGTGTTTCATAGGACGTCAGTACTTATCTGTTGGTACTGATTTCAGTAGTTGTAACTACATCAGTAGTTGTAACTACATCAGTAGTTTGAAACGATAAAGTACTTCAGTACTTGTGAGGCATTTAGCCGTCAGTAGTTATAAAAACTACTGAAGGTGAAAGGACTCATCAGTACTTATACGTGACATGGTTACCAATGATCACCAGTAATTATTACTGAAATCATCAGTAGTTGTCACTTATTCTAGCTGCAGCATACCAAGCCTTACACCAGGTTTTGGAAAGTAGAACTATCCAAAGGCTTAGTAAAAATATCTGCAAGCTCATCAGCACTAGGCACAAACATAGGATCAATCAGACCTTTTTCAAAACAATCCCGAATAAAGTGATGTCTGATCTCTATATGTTTGGTCCTAGAGTGTTGGACTGGATTTTTGACAATACACAGAGCTGAAGCACTATCCATTAATAATGGAGTCTTAGTCTCTGTAATGCCATAATCCAGAAGTTGGTTCTGAAGCCAGAGTACCTGAGAAGTGCAACTTGCAGCAGCAATGTACTCGGCTCAGCAGTTGATGTAGCAACAGATGTTGTTTCTTACTCTACCAAGAAATCAAACAGTTGCCTAGGAATTGACAACCACCAGAAGTGACTTTCTAGTTAACTTGCACCCTGCATAGTCACTATCTGAAAAAGCAACTAATTTGCAAGAGTGTCTAGTGGAATACCATAAACCCAGAGATTGTGTACCTTGCAAATATCTAAGATTCTCTTGACTGCAATCAAATGAGACTCTTTAGGAGCAGCCTGAAATCTAGCACAAACACATGTAGCAAAACATATATCTAGTCTAGAAGCTGTTAAATACATCAAGGACCCAATCATACATCTGTAAAGTGTTTCATCAACAGCTTTACCTTTCTGATCAGCATCCAGGTTGTGTGTTGCACATGGGAGTAGAACAGGGCTTACAGTTTTGTAAATCAAACTTATTCAAAAGATCTTTTGTATATTTTGACTGATGAATAAAGGTTCCATCAGCCTTTTGTTTAATTTGCAAGCCTAGAAAGAACTGTAATTCTCCTATTGCACTCATTTCAAACCTCTTTTTCATTAATGTTGTAAAATCATCACACAACTGGGGATCAGAGATGCAAAAATGATATCATCAACATAAATCTGAACAAGTAGCTTATGCTGATCCACCTTCTTAATAAACAAAGTTTTATCAATGGAGCCTCTAGTGAAATTATTCTTAAGAAGAAAAGTAGAAAGTGTCTCATACCAGGCTCTAGGAGCTTGTTTCAACCCATAAAGAGCCTTATCAAGTTTATACACCCATTCAGGATGTTTATTATCCTCAATGCCTGGTGGTTGACACACATAAACTTCTTCCTTTATTTTACCATATAAAAGGGCACTTTTGACATCCATTTGAAAAACTTTAAGATTGTGGAATGCAGCATAGGCTAAAAACAATCTGATTGCCTCTAGTCTGGCTACAGGGGCAAAGGTTTCATCATAGTCAATACCTTCTTCTTGTGAAAACCCCTGTACAACCAGTCTAGCCTTGTTCTTAACAATAAGCCCATTTTCAGCAGTTTTCTTCCTAAACACCCATTTAGTGCCTATTGCACACTTACTAGGGGAAGAGGAACCAGTTCCCACACTTGCTGTTCTTGAACTGAGTAGCTCAAGCTGCAGCTTCAACCCATCCATTGTCTCTCAAAGCAACATGGTAGCTCTTTGGCTCTAGCTGACTGATGAAGAGAGCATAGAAGCAGAAGTTAGACAATTGACTTCTTGTTGAAACACCAGCATTGATATCACCAATAATCTGAGACATTGGGTGATTCTTCAGTTCTTGATAAACAATGAGAAATGTGCAAGTGTTTGTAGGACCTTCAGCAGCAGCAGATGTTGATGCAGACTCTTGAAACCAAGAATTAGATGGTAACTGAAAAGATGTAGAGGAATCAGAGATCTCATCAGCATTTGTTGTGGATGGAACTACTAAAGCTACAGGAACATCAAATTTAGCAGACACAGGCAGTTGGTCACTAAACTTGAATAGGTGAGTATTGATATTATCATCATCATCATCAATACCACCAGGTGGAAGACATGCTGCAGAAGATGACTTATCCACATGATCTGCAACAGCTGGAGGTTGATAATGAACATATTGCAGTATGTCCAAATCAAACAACTCCACAGGGTTCTGTGGAATCTTGTCCAAAGGAGATTCATTAAACTTCACATGCAAAGTCTCTTCAACTATCTTTGTTCTGCAGTTGAAGACTCTGTATGCCTTGCAAGTAGATGAATAACCAACAAAATACCCTGCATCCACCTTAGGATCAAATTTTTGGAGTTGATCCTTTGTGTTGAGAATAAACAGGGACACCCAAATGCTTTGAAAAATGAAATGAGAGGAGCCAAGTGATGGAGAACTTCATATGGAGTCTTCATCAACCTCGGATTTACTAAGACACTATTTTGCACATAGCAAGCTGTGTTAACAGTTTCAGCCCAAAAGGTCAGTGGCAAACCAGAGTCAGCCAGCATGGACCTTGCAGCTTCAATTAGGGTGTTCTTTCTCTCCACTACTCCATTTTGTTCTGGAGTCCTTGGTATGCTAAACTGCCTTTTGATTCCCTTTGAAAGATAGAAGTCATCAAGTGTATGGTTTCTGAATTCAGTTCCATTGTCACTCCTAATACACTTGACTGGAAGGGAATACTGCTTCTCAATATACAACACAAAGTGAATAATTTTCTGAGCAACCTCATCCTTTGAATGTAGAAAGAAAGTCCATATAAATCTGGAGTAATCATCCACAATTACCAGACAGTATTTCTTCTTTTCCATGCTCATTACTCTCACAGGACCAAATAGATCCATATGCAGTAATTGCAAGCAGGCAGTGGACTTAAGCTCTTCAATAGGAGGGAATGAGACTTGTGCTGTTTTCCTTTTAAACAAGCAGTGTAGGTTTCATCACAGTGGAACTCCTTTATTGGTAAGCCTCTAACTAAACATTGTGGATAAGCTGATTCATGTTTTTGAAATTAACATGACCCAGCCTTCTGTGCCACAGTTTAGATTCTTGAGAGAGGCTTTGGAAAATAGGCAAGGATTGCCTCTGAGATCTATTTTCTTGGAAAGATCTAAGGCATACACTCTTCCTGTCCTGTTGGCTCTCAGGAGAGTGTGATCATCCAACACCTTATCAATCAATGCAGAACTTTGGATGACAGAATCCTACAGTTCTACCTGGTGGGACATATTTGACTAACACTCAAGAGATTGTACTTGAGATTTTCCACAAGATTTACATCATCAAACTTGATTTCTCCATTGGAGACAAAGCCATTTCCAATGATGTAACCCCTAGCATCATTGCCAAAAGAAACAAACCCCTTCTTTCCTTGAGAGTAGTCATGAAGAAGAGAGCTGTTCCCAGTCATGTGCATAGATCCCCCACTATCTACATACCAGATGCTACTTTGGCATGTTCGAGAACCCTGCAATAATAAACAATCAGTTAGTTTTGGAGACCCAAACCTTTTTGGTTTTGGGTCTGGTCTCATCAACAGATGGTAAACTAACAGGTTTATTGGAAACAACAGCCTGAGAGGAAGAAGATGGTGAAGAAGAGGAATCCTTTGGCTTGAATCTCCTTTTCTGTGGTTTCAACATAGGAGCATCTAATTGGTTAACTCTTCCCAATAGATGTTGAACCATCATAACCAGCTGTGTTTGATTTTGTGATAAAGCTTTCAGCTTATCAGACACATTGCTAGTGGAGTTTGATAAGTTCCTATGTTGCACCTTCTTCTTTTGAGCAATCTCAGTTGTTACCTGTTTAACCCCTTCTTTTTTGGACTTCTTTGAGGACTTAAGGGTTACAGGATTTGATGTTGCTGATACAAATGTCATCTCAAACTCAGTTTTCATTTTTACCATTTTCTCTTTAATTTCTTCTTTATGTTTGAGTTTGGAACCTCTTTTGTACCAGCAATCATCTGTAAGATGATTGAACAAACCACACACTTCACATGGTTTCTTCTTCATCTTAGGTTGATCATCAACTAAAGAAGGTGAAGCAACTTAAGACTTGCTCTTCAGTGCTTTGGAAGCATTGTTTGCTTTCTTGACTTCCTCTTTAGTAGTCTTCAAAACTCTTTCTACTGATAGTTTTCTTCTTTTTAGTACTGACAGTAGTTGGAGTTTGAACTTCATGTGTTAAATCCTGCTCTCTAGTCCTTTCAGGACTTTCAGAATTAACTCCTGAGTTGATCAACTCATTGATCATGTGAGTGGCAGCAGTGGAACCATCAACATCAGCTGATAGGTTCTGAGAGGGCTTGATGCTGACTTCTACTTCTAATTGTGTTGTATCAGAAAGTAGATCACATGATGAGATGGATTGGTGATTACTCTCACCATCAGATTCTACCTCTGCTCTGGGAGTAAAATCTGTAGGTGGAGCAGTGTGATTGTAACCAATGCCAAACTTCACATTGGAAGCAGATTGCTTACTAAGAAGCATTTCAAAACCTTTGCATGATTGTACCCATCTATCACACTCTACCTGGGTGACTGCAAGGGTTTCTTGAGATCTTTATACTTCTCTAGAAGTATCTCTTCCCTAGCCTTATCATCAGTTATTTGGCATTTAAGTTTGTAAATCTCATCATTCTTATCATTAAGCACAGACTCAAATTCAGCTTTGCTTTTGGAAATTATTTGTTCTAGCTCAATGTTTTGTTGATTAAAGCTACATTTGCTTCTCTAATAGATGCAAATGCTGTTTAACATGTTTCAAAACACAATTTGGCTTTTGCCTCAGAAGATACCTGTGATACCTTGGTGGTAAAGGCATTAGTGGATGAAGTATCAGCAAAATCCAAAGCCATAAGAGCTAGATTTCCAAAGGGACTTTCACCACCATGTTGACCAGCACTGAGAACAGTTGTTCATGACCAGACAAGTCATCTGGTAAACTGCTCCAGTCAACAACTCCTGGGGTGAAGAAGCTGTGTTGTTGAGGTTGAGTTTGTTGATGAGATTGGGAAGGTTGTGGTTCAGGCAATGCTTGTGGTTGTTGTGCAATTGGAGCTTGAACAGGATTTGGTTGAGGCATATAATAGCAGGGATAAGGATATGACATTTGACCCTGGGGAACAAAGTATGCAGGAGATCTAGGATGTGAATGATGACCAGAATCAGCAGGATGTTGCCCTCTGTTTTGTGGACTAGTACTAGGAAAAGTCACAAGGGTGCAGAAGAGTTAGATCCAGTTGATCTACACTCCCTTGCAAAATGTCCCAGCCTTTGGCATTTGTGCCACCTCAACTTACTCTTGTCAAAACCAACTTTGGTTTTGCCAGAGAGTCCAGGAAATTTCCTGCCAGTTCCCTTATAGAACTTCTGAGATCTGATATTAATCAGTGCCATTTGGCTCAGAATATCCATCTCTTCTAGATCATCATCAGCTATTCCTTTCAATCATCCATGATGAAGCATAATTGTCACTATTACTGCCAGAATGACTATCATACCAACAAATGCGTGATCAGAACTATTTGAAGAGAAATCAATATGCTCATCATAATTGCTTTCAGATGCAGCATATTCTGACTCATGACCAACCAAGGCAGTATTCCCTGGTACAAAGTCATCAGTGAGCTTTCTAGATGAGGACAGTTTCCTCTTCTACTCTATCTCTCTTCGAATGTAAGCAGTTTCCCATGAAGTTGGGTGAGAGATAGGCTATCCAGATTTGCACTGGAGCGTAGGACAATAGTGTATGTGTCCCATCTCTCAGGCAGTGATCTGAGGAACCTGTTGTTTATATCTGGCTATTGGTGTATTCCTGTTTCACACATTTTCAGCTCAGAGATCAAGCAGGAAAAACGCTCAAACTGTTGAGTCAGTGTCTCACCCTTTCTATGAGAGATGTCTCATATTGTTGGGCAAGGATTTCTCTGTTGTTTGCTAAGACCTCATCTGTGCCATCGAATTGTTCCTTTAGGGCATTCCAGAGATCATGAGCAGTTTCATGATGCATAAGCCCTGAATAGATTTCATTAGGCAGTGCCATGGCCAAAATTCCATGGGCTATAGCATCAATCTCAAACAGTTTCGATCTTCATCAGAGTATTGTTCCTTCTTCTTCGGAACCATTTGATTGGTTTCCGGATTGTTCACCATAGGCTTATGTGGTCCTAACAACCTGAACTGTTAACAGACAGGTGATGAAGCATTCTTCATTGCCGTATGTTATACTCGGTCCTAACCAGCATCGGAGGCTTGGTTGAGGAACCGGTATTGTGAGGATCATTAGAAGGAGTAGTCATCTCAGATTCAATCAAATTCAATTAAGCTAAAACAATTTAGAACAAAACACAACAACCAATTGAACCAAAAGATATCTCAAAATAAATGAACGAAAGCGACAGAATTGCAATGATCTATAACCAGTTCTTGCGAATATGCTAATTCAATCAAACATAGATATCAATTAGCAGTTTCAATGATCAATTGTTAGATCGATCAATGATTAACCTGCTCTGATACCACCTGTTAGGATCAGTGATCTATGTTTGATTGATTAGAGAGTATAGCAGCGGAATGCTAACAATGAATTAGCCAATTCACAAGAACGAAACGATATTCAATGAAGAATAAAAACGGTTATAGATAGAGAGAATTCTGCAAATATATTTCATTCAATATTCGCTTTCGTGGTAACGGAATGTCACAATTACAATTAGGTCGACACCTCTTATATAAGAGATGTGATGTCTGCTGATGTCACTTGATAGTGACATCTAACAGAATTATTCCAACTGAAACACAACTACTGAAGATGTCAAAACAGCTGACATCTTCTTACAAAAATACTAAGTGTTATCAGTTACTATAACTACTAAGAAACATAAAACTACTGATACTACAACGACTAAAGAACAGGTTCTTCAGTCGTTTTACAAAACTACTGAAACTAAAAACATAAAACTACTGATATCACAACTACTGAAGAAGTACTCTTCAGCTGTTGTGACAAACTACTGAAACTTCAGTACTTGGTCTTCAGACTTGAACTTCAGACGTTTCATCAGCTGATGACTTCAGTAGATATCATCAGCTGATGTCTTCAGTCTTTGTCTTCAGACTTTGTACACCAGTTGTTGATCTTCAGTACTTGTAGACTCTTCAGCTGTTGTACTTCAGTACTTTGGACATCAGCTTCAGTACTTGTGTTCTTCAGCTGTTCAGCTTCAGCACTTGTGTTCTTCAGCTGTTCAGCTTCAGCACTTGTGTTCTTCAGCTGTTGAACTTCAGCACTTTAGTCTTCAGCTGTTGAAGTCTTCAGCACTTGATCTTCAGCTGTTGGAGTTTTCAGCACTTGTCGAACTGCTGATGAAGCCTTCAGCAGTTGTTGTGATATCATGTGGGACTTAGAGGTTTTCTAATCTTGGCTCATTGGTTCTTTTGGTCCAACATTTGGGGTTTAGAAATAGACATGTTTGAACTTGACTTTACACTAACCTTTTCAAATTGTTCATCCAAATTTACAATAGGCATCTTACCTTTAAATTTCAAAGTAGCCTCCTTCTGTTTAATGACAGAATCCACCGGTTTACTCGTGGAATCTGGATCACTAACTAGAGGAGTGGACACCACATGATCCTTAATTGGATTGTTATTTACTAGTCTAAATTTAGCATTTAATGATATCTCATGTGGTGGTGGAACTACTTTGTAACCCAACCCCTCCTCATTATTTTGTTCTTTCACTAAGTGTTGAACTATGTGAGAAGAACTGGTCCAACTGTGTAGTTTTTGTTTTAATGAGTTGACTTCGGCTTCTAAAACTGCCTTTTCTTTCTTAGTTTCATCTAGGGAGTTTAAGTAGAACTTTATTTCATTGTCTTGATTAAAAGCAAAAACCTCGGTTTCCATTAGTTGTTTATTTAAAAGTTCTATTTTCTCTTTATAACTGTGCTCATTTTGTTTTAAAATCCAATTAGCTTCTGTGCATAGTTGTAAGTCATTTACTAAGCTATCATTGTGATCAAATAACCTAGAAAATTAAGATAAATGTTTTCTATAAATTTATTACATTCATTACAAGCATGACTTTCAAAAAGTTGGTCTTTGGTACTTACCTGTGAAGACTCGGTTGAATCAGCCATCAACGCACAGTTTGACTCTTCAAATGTTGGAGATTCTAAACATGTAGTTCTAAGATCTTCTTCAATCAGGTGATTGACCACATTCGCAGTATCTTCATTATCAGACATCACTAGTTCAACTGTGATTTCACCTTCACTTGTAGAGTCATCATCCAAACCCTCGACATGAGCAATGTTCGATTCACCCAGTGATAAAAATTGAAGGTCCAATCCTGTCCTTCGTCACCTTGAGCAGTTAAGGCCATTGTATCTTTGCTTCACGAGGTATCTCCACTAGTGGGTTTGTCTTGATGGTTAAAAGATGAGAATGGATTCCCGTTACCTATCTTCTTGGGCTTTACACATTCACGTTTAAAATGCCCCTTTTCTGCACAGTTAAAACATGTCACTTTGGTTTTGTCAAAACCAAAGGTAGTATCTTTTCTGGCTATCAAGCTCTATCCAGTCTTCTTTACAAACTTTTTTGCTTTTCTAACAGCACTCGCCAAAGCCCACATAATATCCATTCTTTCTAGTTCATTTTCCGAGAATGAACAACTAGACCATCATAAGAATGAACAACTACTGCTAGAATGGCAATTACCAATTTACCCTGCAACTAGACCATCATAAGAATGAACAACTACTGCTAGAAGGTCCATATGCTCCTTTGCAACCTCCACATTAATATTTCCGAGATTCTCGGTCTTCAATTTAGTAGGATTTGCTTCAAGTGCGATACATTGGGTACTAGATGACCCTGACATTTTAGATCCTGAAGCTGTGGTTTGAGAAGGAGCAGTTGAAGTGGACACAAACGCTGTTTGAATAGGTGCTCCTGAACTGGTTGAAGTGGAAGAGGAGTTATAAAGTGAAGGGTTATGGTCATAGGATACTTTCTGTGACCTATACTTCATCCTTAGTTCCTGCACCCTCAATTTGAGGATGAAGTCGTTTATGTCTAATTTTGCCAGAATATTGTTCTATCTCAAGTTAGACATAAATGAGTCCCACTTCTCTGGCAAACAAATGGCAAAGCATGACACTTTGTGACCCCATGAGTGTGCAGCTCACTCATTAGATGGTAGAACTTGTCTATGACATCATCCAAGCTTTCTTTCCCCATCGAAAAGAAGATATCAAACTCCTTTTTAAGAGCCTTTGCCTTAAGAGCTTTCAACGTTGCATTCCTGTCGTATCGTTTCTCCAATGCTTCCCATAACTTCTTAGCCTGTTTGTTTTAGAGAACTGATGGAATATGTCCTTTGATATTGACTGAGTCAACAAAGCATACACCATCATCTCAGCATTGTACTTTGTTTTCTAGCAATCAGTCATACCTCCCAAGGTGAGCTTAACACCATCTGCACCAACCGGCATACTATAGCCTGTCTCAATAGATTCCAAAAGATTAGGATCGAATCCATTAAGATAGATCTCGAATCGCTACTTCCATTATGGGTAATCATCTAACGTTATAAGTTTGTGTGGTTTATTGTGATTCCCAATTTCGTTTTCTAGAAGCAAAAGGTTCTGGATCCGTGAGTCCCTACCGTAGTAAACACAGAGAACTGATCTTCCATCTCTTTCACTTTGAACTTTTAGAACTCAACTTATTCACTTGTGTGAATGGAGATGTACGAATGAGTCAATCGTGCGATCAGAAAAATGTGGATGAGTCAATCATGTGATTGGACAAATGTGGATGAGTCAATCATGCGATTGGAAAAATATGGATGGCCAATGCAGATGACTCAGTGGTGCGAATGAAGGGTGCGAACGAATTCTGCAATTGGACTCAATCATACGTATGGAGTGTACTATTGGAGACAAGCGAATGGGGCTATTTAGTCGTATGAATGTGTAAGCGACTGAGTTCAATCGTGCGAATAGGAGGTGCGATTGAGTTCAGTTGTGCGATAGTGCCAATTGAGCGACTGAAGGCTGCTGTTTTTTTCAAAAATCAAAAGTTTTTTACACTATGACACAAAAAGCAAAGGTTTTTCAGAACAGGAGACGTCAAAAACACTATTTTACTCAAAAAGGTGACTCTTTTGAATGAAAAACGTGATTTTTACACTGAAACTAATCGAATCACACACAAAATCAAGAGCCAAAGCTCCGATACCAATTGTTAGGACCATGTACGTATGGAGTACTAACTGATAATGCGTGAAACCAGATCAATAATGTGGAATCCTATTTGATTGGCGATCCAATCAGTGAGAACGTAGTTCTGATCAATCTAGCGATTAAAGAAATGCTAAGAACAATTAGAAGAAGATAAACTACGAACTATGAAGTTGGAACAGGTTTTCTAGAGTCTCTGGACGGCTAGGGTGTGAATATGTGTTGAAAGTCTTCAAGTGTTATGCTTTTCCACGAATTAGGTCGTATTTATAGGTTAGGGTTTTCAATCGTACGACTGAACCATTAGCATGGTTCAGTCATGCGACTGAATCATGCGATTGATTCATACGCACGAATGAAGGTTCAATCGTGCGACTGAGTTGATCTTATGTCTCTATCGTGCTACTGATCCAGTCTCCTGATTCAGTCGGGCGACAGGTCCATTAGCATGAAGTATTCATGCATATGGTCCATTAACATGGTCCATTCGCATGAAGACTTCATACGATTAAGTTTGAACATGTTTCTCAATCATTATTGACTGAAAATTATGCACAACAACCTCAAACCTATATAGTTAGTTCACATACTTATCATACAATAAACTATGAAACATTAAACATCATATCATCAATCACATATTGCATTTCATTCAATTCATCCATTACATATACATATGACATGACAGACATCTTACATTAACCTCCTAAACTAGGTACATATGTATCAACAATCTCCCCCTTCGCTTAGTTTACATTAGTGTCTAACATTCTTCATTAGCTTATTAAATCTGTTGTACTTCTCCTCTATAGTAACTCCTACATGTATTTCAAATGCAAAATAGAGTCATATAACATTCTGGAACTAGAGGGATTGTACAATGTCTTGCGCTTCATAGAATAGTGGACACTTGTATAACGTATAGACATCCTCTGTAGACAAGTCTATTAGCCATATAGGGTCGAATACCTAGATAGTTTCCATTTTGTCCTCTCTCTTTAGAACTATGACCACTTCGCCTGTTCTCCAATCATAATACCACCACTCGAAGTGAGGAGTGAAGTCCTATCGCATTTCCCGTATGGGAATCTTGGACATTATGCGTGGAAGACTCCCCTTCATCACCACTTTAAGCCTTCCAGAAATAGGATCGACTTCAGACCTACGAATATACCACTTCGGTTGTTGAGGTCTGAAGTTCACCCATCTGGTGTGGTATTCTTTCCATAGAGCAGCCTCAAACCAGACTGACATTTTTCTAGTATGAGCATAAAATAGATTTTGGTGTGCTAGCTGGTTGACCTCAAAACCAGGGAGAGTCTTCAGATCATGTGGATATCTGAAGTACTCTATTCCCTTCTCCCTCTTAACAACATAGACGTTAAGATCCTCAAAATACGCCCACGCAATAATCTTGCAAGACACCTTTAGATGCTTCTTGACCTTCTAGAGCTTGGTGTAGGCATTTTGCTTTTGAGTTGTGTTGGGCTCGTATTTCAGCAAAAAAAGCTGCCCATTCAGCCTTCTTTATATCAACATCAGCGCTGAAGGCTTGGGCTTGGCTTTCATTCTTCTCTGTTTCTTTTTCCATCTCATCCAGATTGTCGAATGTAGCACTGCCTATAGTGTCACCCAGATCGGGGAGACATTGCCCTCTCGATCAGTGTACTTTGGATAGTGTTCAGCTGTCACATCTTCAATCTCTATTTCATCTACGTCATTTAGCTCTTCATCACTCAAAATATCCACCTATGGAGCGTCTTGGACCAACTCATCTGGATTTAGCCTGAACATCTTCGCAAGTTGCTCATCAGTCAGGTCATGTATGATTTCTTCTTCTTCAGGAGTGTAGCTCAGCGACCTTCTGACAATCCCTTGCAAATCAAGAATCATGGTGAAATGAGACTTGATTTGTTGTAGGGGAGCAACATCATATTCATCTTGCTATGATGTTTGATCTGCTTGATTTAAACATTAAACACATCAATAATTAGTAATTAAGCAAATCATCTAAACATTAGAATTGAGCCTATTGTGGGGCTATCCCTTTTTAGCTGCTCAAGGGAGTATAGAGACTTACTTTGAGGGCTTTCAGCTTGCTTTTCAAGATCAGGGGATTGAGAGTGAGGAGACTCTAGTCCCATATTGAGGTCAATGGTGAAGGAAGGTAAGACCTCAAACTGAGTGGAGCCCATGTTTCCGCTCTAGTCATTTTAGATTGAATAGGAAGGTCTTACTCAATCGGAGTATATTTAACATGGGTTCATTTGGGGCATCTCTTATGTGTGTATTTGATGGGGTAAGAAGGTAGATTTGGCCATGTGAGGGTTGTTGCTGGTCTGTGTTCATCACCTATGGGGTTAAGAGGGATGTCACCAGAAGCTATGCGCTCAATCATACCTTGAAGAAGTGGAGTGTGCCTTTCGTGAAGTTGGTGGATATCCTCTTCGGAATCTTAAGATGGTCGGCCTCATATGAGGGATAGGAAGAGTAGCTGTAGTCACAAATTATGCATGGAATATTAATCTTTGGGGGTTGTGAAGACTGTTGTTTCTTGGTTTTCTTGTCTTCCTAAATAGTCTACCCCTTTAGCTTCAGATCCTTAGTAGGATAGGAGTGTTGGTACTAAACTTTTTTCCAAAATGAAAACACCCATTTATTTTAAGTTGATCTTCAGCTTGGATTTAATTACCTTCTTGGCAGTTTTTCTGGCTGCCTTAGCCTTGTTTCTTCTAGCTTTGGTTGATAGGGGTTGATCATTACAAATAGAAATACGTTAATTTACTTGTTTCTTCCCAATAGTGGTCTCCATAGTTGTATCACTCTTTGAGTGATGAGATGGTGGGTCAGTAGATGGAACCTCTTGCTCTTCAATACAACACATTGGTTGTGTAATAAACTCATAAGAATGTGTTCGAGCAATTTCTTGGGTTCCCAATCTACCTTTGTTTTGATAACAAAGTTTTGAGTGAGAGGATGATGCAAGAATGGCTTTGAAGTTTTGCTCTGAGATAGCATGCTTCCTTGCTTGAGCCTTAGCTATGAAAAGTTGGTCTTGAGACTCAAATATTTAGATATAAATCCTTGATTTGAGTCAATAGTTTATGTGTTCATGTTTTAACAAGGACACGGTTTTCTCTAACTCCTCAATTTTCCTTTGGTAGTCAGATTCAACCCTTTTAGAATAAGATTTTAAGATATATAAAGACTTAATATCATATTTAACTTTCATATTGTAGTGTTGATATAGCTTAACCTTAGCAATGCAAGCTGGAGTACAAAGATGTTCATATACCTTGTTATCATATGTTCCAGCCATGAGTGCTTGAGCAGGAGTCACATCCTATATGATGAAACTCCAATCAACTTCTTGAGCCACAATTGTTATTACAGTTGACTTCCTAGAGGCTTTAGTTGTAGAGGGATGTGTGGAGGCATGTGAGGTTCTCAGATTTGACTTGTGAGCTTTATATGTACCCTCTCATGGGGGATCTAAGTAGGATATGCTCTTGAGAATACCACTCTGGGCTTGAGAATAATGCACTCATGCTCAGTGAAAAACAAGGTATGTCTCTGATCACAAAATTGCAATACACTAAATGATTGTATCCAAGCTACTTGACAAAGTTTACCTTTTCAATGGTGAGCTTACCATTTGTAACCCTACCCCTTCCAATAATATAACCTTCAACATCTCCTCCAAAAGCAATTGGTCCTCCATCAATTTTCTCAAAATTTTGGAGTAAAGAACCATCGTCTATCATGTGTCTGGAACACCACTATCAATGATCTATACATTCTTGTTTGTCTTTAGTTGTTCGTGAACAAAAATATGGTTTGTTACAATTGGAAACCCAAGCCATGTTGGCCTTGGAACAACCACTATCAATGATCCATACATTTCAAAATAAGTTGAAGACAATGCAATAGCAATTGATCCTATTCTCAGATTTGGAGGTTTATTTGCTGATGTTGATGAAGAACTTTTAGTAACATGGTCTTTCTTTGTCTTCCACACCACCTTTAAAAGCTTAGACTTGACCTTTAATGCTTTGGAAGTTTTTAAAACATCGGAAGTTTTGGAAACTGAACCTTTGGAAGTTCTTGCTAGCACTGCAGGAGGCTTTAGTACTTTAGAAGTATTATTTTCTTCTGAGACCAACTTTTCTCTTAAAGGCAAGTTTTCACTTGTCTTCTACTTCATTTTGGAGCTTCGGGAAGAAAAATATTTTCCTTCCAAAGCTCGCTTCTTCTTCATCTTCTCAAAAGTTTCTTCTTAGTCATGTCGATAATACCTTTTGGATTGTAGAGGCACATAACACAATCCATTTTCTTCCTTCTAGGAGTCTTCCTTTAAGAACATGACTAAAATAAATCACTTTCAGTCTCCATCTTCATCTTTGTAGATGATATGACAATTCCTTTAGGGTGAGAATAACCTTTGGAGCTTGATGGTTCAAGTTGTGTAGTAGTGATACACAACTTATCAGCCTTCTTCTTGATGCTAGGATACTTTGAACATAAACTAGAGCTCCTAGTACTAGAGTTCAAGTTTGAGTCTTCAATTTTAACCACTTCAAAACCTTCAGAGATAAAAACTTGTTTCTGCATAGAGTTAAAGGTGGCCTTGATCTCTTGAGCCTTCTTGGACTTTCTTTTGGCCTTTCTGATCAAGTTCTTCCTTCTAGACTAGGTCAGCCCAACTCAGTTTCTCTCCTCTGGAGAACATGACCCGTTTAGAAAGCTCTTCTTCACTCTTCTCAAAGACATCCTTCAGTATCTCCCCTTCATCCTCTTTACTAATTGGTTCTATGAATGGAAGCTCATCTTCACAAGTTTCACACCTAAGAGATCTTACAAACAGAGTTATGTGTGGATGAGCTATTTAATAGATACTAGTCCATGCTTATTCTCATACAAACTTTTGAATGCAAGGATGAGGATACTATCTACTTGAAGGTCTTTCTTCAAGAACACATTTTTCTTTAACAACAATGATGTTCCAATACCTTGGCTTCATCATGGTCAACCATTACTACGTGATATGGATATTGCAGGATCGTTAAAGAGTTAGTTACAACACAACAACACAGAGGAAATTAACTAAACTTTAATCAAACAGTAAACTGGTTTAACCAAGTTTTGAGATACTAAGAACACAAGTATGCAGGAGACAAAGAACACAAAGAGCACAAGTGTTTGGTTTTCAAGAATGCAGTATATTGCCTTGTCTATGTTCTATTACAAGTGTTACAAAGCATATTCGAAAGATACAAGAACATGAGATACTTATTACTACGTCCTACAGCTGGCTATACTTTGAAAGCCAGCTGGATACAATTGACTAGACACAAACAAAATCAATTGTAGAGTCAAAAGGAAGATTGCCTTTTGACTTGTGACTATGACATGCCATAGCTCACATCCTTATCTATTACAAAAGGATAAAGTACATAATGTAGAAAGTTACAGACTCAAGACCTTAATGTAGAGTTACCAAAAGCATGGGCCTTTTCACCAAACCATGTTAGTTGGTGACTTGCAGAGTTGCAGCGGAAAGGTGTCCAGCTTTATGGAACAGTACCTCAGATAAGCACGTAACTAAAAGTCTTCGGAAGAAATCTGTCTTCATGAACTTGAAGCTTCGGAAGACTTCACCTCTGAGGCTTCGGAAGACTTCATCTTTGGCTTTGGAAGATATTGGTCTTGGCTTCGAAAGATTTCACACTTAGAGTATTTCTGTTGCACATGTGAAACTTCTGAAGCATTCTTCTTTGCACTTGTGCAACATGCAGGAAAGACTAAGGATGTTTAGGTTGTATCAGCCTCTTCATTAATCTTTACAAACTCCCCCTAGGCTGATGCTACGAAAACACTTTGCAAACTTCAGATATAACAGTCCTTATTAGGATGATTACCATTCCTTTCTTCATAAGATGATCAGGATCTTCAGGCTGTCAAAGTGTCTTCTCATGTCAAAGAGGTCATGCAGAGGTAGCTGAAACATATCTTGCCATGTATAAATGTCTTCAATGCCTTGATCTCTAATAACATGCCATCTTTCTAGATTTGTGGTGTATGTCCAAGACAAGATGGGTCTTCCTGTTGCTAGAGGAGCTAACTGAATTGGAGTTGGTGTAGCTTCCTCTAGCTGCACATCCTCAGGCTATTTTGATTCATCCTAGGTTTAGAAGGGGATGCAGGCTTCTTCTTCTTCTTAGACTTTGGTTTAGAAGCCATCATCTTCTTTCTCTTTCCAAATTTTAACTGAGAAGACTGGCCTGCAGCACCAGATTAATCCTCACTGTCTCTCTTAGTTGAGACTTCCTCTCTCTCAGGTTCAGATGGAAAGGGAGGTTGACCCTGCTGTGGATCAGAAGATGAAGCTTGCTGAGCATTAGCAGGAGGTCCGGGTTATGTTGTGTCTGGTTGTTCAACCTTAACCTCCACTTCAGGTGGAGCCTGACTTGGAGTGGAGTGTAAGTCAGTGAGCTCTCTACTCTTAATCTTCTGCTTGATTATCCTGATATGCTCATCCATAGTGGATAGACACATGGTCCAAGTCTCCTTCCAGAGAATCCATACACATTCAGAAGCTCATCATCCTCCTACCTATCAGCAGCAGACTTCTTCATGCTCTTTTGGATGATGGCTCTTGATTTTGCAGCTTCTTCCCTTAGCTTCTTCTTTTTTGTCTTTCTTTCTTGACTAGATCAAGCTCAAGTTGTTTTAAGTACTCAGACTCAATATAGTCACAAGGTAAGGGAAGGAGTGCATCTGCCTGATAGAGGCCTGTGGCACTCAGGTAGTTAATCATCTTGATTTTGTCTTCTACCTTATCTACCCGAGGTTCTTGTTGAACCACATCCTCTTGTTCAGGACTTTCTTAAACTGGTGAGAGGGTAGGCATACCTTTGTACAATATTTTTCTTCTTCTGTCTTCTTTGACTTGTACTAGGAGTTCTGCATCTTCTGCCTCCTTCTTCTCTCTTGACCTTTCCAGGTCAACCAGTTCATTCAATTCATCCAAGGGAAGAAAATGACACTATCATTGTCATAGTTCCTAGTCTGCAAATTGTTAATACTGACTGCCCTTAACTCATCATTCTGAGTATCTAGTCTGGGGGCAGCCTGATTGTAGACTCCATGAGTCTTGGAGACTCAGCAAAGGAACTTTCTCCCCTCAGCCTCCTTTTCTCTCTCTCTCCTCCACCTAAATCTCCTCAGATGTCATCTTTCTTTTCCCATTGTCACTCACAGACCTTTGTGACTCAGGTGGAGAGAGCTCTGGCCTTCATTGCTTGTTGCAGTATCTGAGCTCAGGCCAGAGAGAGGTTGAGAAGCACCTTCACCAGCAGGTGTCTCAAAGGAATATGGATCTCTGCAGCAGTTGAGATGATGAGACAGGGCTCTCAGGTTCTGTCACTAGGCCTTCAGTGAAGGTTCCCCTATGAAGCTAATCTTAGGGTCTGCCTCAACATCCAGTTGACCGATGACATTGCCTGATTGCCTAAGTCTCTTTCTTACGCTGAACTCTGCAGTGATCCCGTCTTGGATTCTTTTAGCCAGTCTGTCAGCTTGTCTTGATTGGTTTGGGTTGACAAGTAGCATGTTGACTAGATCCAGACCTTCATGGTAGTCCAAGGTCTGAAAATTGAAGACTTCTTGTTGTCCTTGAATTCTTATGATGATGAGGGCCTTCCTGTTGTTTTTGTCAGGATCAGTGATCACAAGTTTGATGTAATAGAGCGTAACGCAGCGGAATAAGAACAAGAATTAGACAAATTGTAGCAAGAATATGATACTCGTATGCATTAAGAACAAATACGGTTATAACAAGAGAATATATTCTGTAACAAGGAATGTTTCTATAATATCGAATATTTATGATCAAATCATTCTCTTATTACAATAGTTGACACTCCTTATATAGAGTGCAATCGCTGCTGTTATCACGGGAAAGTGACAACTGGCATATCTATTACAAAAATAACTAACTCTTAACAAACTACTGAAACGTTCACAACTACTGAGAACATATTAGAGTGTTAAGTACAAAATATGAAACTACTGATAAGAAACTACTAAAACTACAACGACTGAAGAACAAGCTCTTCAGTCGTTTTACAAAACTACTGAAAAACATAAAACTACTGATGAGCACAACAACTGAAGAAGTATTCTTCCGCTGTTGTGTCAAACTACTGAACAGATAAAACATAAAACTACTGAAAGGTAAACCGTCACAACTACTGAAGAAGACCTCTTCAGCTGTTGTGACAACATCTGATACTTTGATCTTCAACACTTGTGTCTTCAGACTTGTCTTCAGCACTTGTCTTCAGACTTTGTCTTCAGCACTTGTGTCTTCAGACTTTGTCTTCAGCACTTGTCTTCAGACTTTGTCTTCAGCACTTGTCTTCAGACTTTGTCTTCAGCACTTGTCTTCAGACTTTGTCTTCAGCACTTGTCTTCAGACTTTGTCTTCCGCACTTGTCTTCAGACTTTGTAATCAGCTGTTGTCTTCAGCTGTTGTGGTCTTCAGTAGTTGTTATGACGTCTGTGGGACTTAAAGGTTTTTCTGATCCGGCTCATTGGTTATTTTTGTCCAACAAACTCCCCTGAACCAATGCAGCCAAAACCTTTAACTTTATTGAGGTCCCACTTATTGTTGGCAGAATGGTTGGTCTTTTTCCTTCTTGATCAGTTGAGAAGATGACCCATATAAGCACTGTCCTGGGAATGAGTCTCTGATGATTTGGTTGGCAATGTATGGATGGGAGCTCTGTATTGGGGAATTGGACACTGAGCTGTTCCCCCATCCATGAGACTCACTTCCCATGTATAAGCCTGTAGGATTCTCTGGTGTATGCTCTGAGAAACATAATTTTTCTTCCATGGTCAGGTTCTCAGCTTCACCATCAAACAATCCTTCACGCCCATACAGCTCTGAGATGTACTTGGCCTGTTTGCCATTTTTGAGCTCAACTGTTGTAATCTGTCTGTATGCAAACTCATCAGGATGAGTCCCTTCAAGTAACAGACTAAGCTCATTTTGTTTGAAGTTCTCAAGCCTCTTGTAGACTAACCCCTTTTAATAACTCTGTTCTTTAACATCTTTTGGGGTGGCTGTTTAGTCTCATAGGCCTTCTTGAAATCTTCTACAATCTCCCAGGGTGATACTACAAGGACCACTGTGATCTCTTCATCTACGGTCCTTTTTACTTGGCCCTTGTATCTTGAAGGAATGTCTTTCTTTACAATCTTGTGAGCCACCCTAGGATCAGGCCATACTCTCACCTTTTCCTTCTGATATTGAAATGTGTTAGCAAGGGTGTACAACCTCAGAGCTTCTTTCTTCATACTAATTATTGATGAAGAAGCAGCATAAGTTTTGTTGATGCTTTTCAACATCTCATCGTCATGAAGCCTTTGCTGCTGCTCTTCTTCAATCTTTACTCTCACAATTTCCATCTGTGAGGTGGGAGTGATGGGCATGGGTTTGGCTTTAGGCAATGTTAGGACTGCAGACAGAGGCAGCCTATCTTCTTCCACTTCATCTCTTCTTCTTCTTCTAGCCTCAACACCCTTCTCTTCTTCTTCTGGGTGCATCATCGGCTGTTGGTTTAGAGGGTAAGGGAGTTGGTTTTGTGGGTTGTGGTTGTGGTTGTTTTGGAGAGGGAATGTTGACAGGCTGAGTTAGCATTTTAGACGTGAGTGCGGCTTTTGAGTGTGTGGCTAGCTCAGTCCTGCTCCCTGCTCCTGCTTCATTCAAAGCTTCGACTACTAAACCCTTACTGTATGCTTCAAACGAACAGATCTTGGAGGTTATGGCCAAGAAACTGTCCCTGGTCCATGATTTAATCTCGATCAATGATCTCCCAAGATATTTTGCAATGAATCTGATCATGATCTCTAGTCTCTCTCTTTCTAATGCATCATAACTTGCCCATCTTGAGTTAATTTCTTCAACTTCAAGTCTCCTGATCTCTGAGTCAAGCTATGCAGTATCGAACCCTTGTCTATACAGTTGATCAATAATGGCATCCATTGATTTACTATGTGTAGCATCTGCCATTTTGATCATCTCATCGAGTTGGAGTTCTTTCTTTTTTCCTTCACCCTTCCTCTTCTTATATGTGACATGAAAGACTTTGTGACTTTCACCCACTTGATCATTTTCGGTTCCCTTCACAGACTCCTCTTCCTTCTCAGTTTCCTTTTCTTTCAGTTTGCTCTTCCTCTTGCTTTCACTGACTGACTCTCCCCCTTTTTGGTTGCATTGGTTGCAAGGGTTTGAGTAGCAGAAAGCCTGGTGCTCACAATCTCCTCCACCAGGGGTTGTATGATTGAGGGAAGCCTCTCATCCATGGTTTTGATCACAATGTCTGTGATCATTGGGGTGATAAGAGGTAGGGTTTGCTGAAAGATAGCAACTGTTTGCTCAGAGGGGTTCTGTCCCTGAGAAGCAATGCCAGAAACAGAAGATGGTGGTTTGGGAGTTTTGAGTGGCTGAGTGTGTGGGAGACCTTCAGGTGAAGGTGCCATCTGTGGGTTTATGTTGGTGGCAGATGGACTTGCTTCTTGAGAGAATTGGTCAAGTAGTCTTTGTAGTCTACTGACTTCTTCCTCAAGAATTGTGTTCTGGGCCAGAACATCATAAAAGAAGCCCAGGTCATCATCAGCAGATGCTGAATCACCTGACCTCCTGCTTGTAGCAGGATGTACATGCACTGGGTGTAGACCAGTTTTAGCATGTGCCCCTTTTTCATGGAACTGGGGACTTCCAGCCTCAGGACTATGTCCTTCATTAGCTGTTGCCTCTAGTGAGGTCTTAGCTATGTTACCAGCATCATTCTGATCATGTGCTGATTCAGAAGAGGTGGCAGCCTCACTAGATGTCCTATCTAATCTCCATATCACCACCAGGATATAGAACGTGTAAACCCCGATGCTGTGGGTTGTCAGAAGCATGGTGATCCTCGTCCTCAATAGCTGTGGTTCTCCCCTTTGTTGGTGGTTGTTGGGGAGGAGGAGAGGCATGCAGCTGAGTCAGCACGTTTGCAATGATAATGGTTGGACTTTGGGGGGCGGTTGCATGGGGAGATGGGGTAAAAGCAGTGTGCACCTGGGGAGAATGGTGCTCTTCAATGGCAATCTCCTCAAATGAGGAAGATCCCAGATTTGTGGGTACCCCTTCTGTGGTTGCTGCAGGCTCCTTTTGAGAGGAAACCTGAGCGGCTGTGGATGGGAGAGTCTCTGATACTGCTGGGGGTTTAAGCCAGCAAGTATATCCTGCCTTGGTGGTACAGGAGCATCTTCAGGGGACTCATCTCCCTGAATAGCTGTTTCGGGTGTTTTGTTTTTGGTTTGGTGGGGACTCTGGATTTTGAGGTGGTGGCTGTGGGTTCCAGCTGCGTGGGTTTTCGCAGCTTGGCAGCCATTTTCAATGATTGGTCAGAGATGTGTCGGGAGTATACTTCTTCGGCAGTACAGCCATAGCAGGGACTCCCAGGCCCAAGTCCCTCAGCTTGAAGCTGGTTTTCAATTATGGCCATTATGAACCGAGGATATATATCCAACGGTTAGCAAGTTATGTTTGGGCCATATCCTTGAGCTCTAAAAATAGTATTTCAGAAAAATTTAAAGGTTGTTGCTCAAGGATGGAGTACATTACCTGTTGCCACCTTGTGGACATTTGATCCCATGATGAAGTCTTGGAGGCAAGGCATACATTTACCATATGAAATATGAGACGTTCGGCATCCAGGAAATGTTTCTTCAGTATGGTAGATGCACTCAGGTTACCCTGGTATCCATGGTGGGCAAATGATTGATCTGTTGTGCCCTTTGGATAACCATTTGGGAAAGTGGCATCATCCAGATTAAGAGTTTGGCGAAGAGTGTCTAGAGTAATGACCACTTTTTGGCCATGGACAAACAATTGAAGAGACTCTGTGTCATTCTCCTCAGAGACCAGAGTGACGTTTGTCCAGAATTGGTTAAGGGATACGGCATATATGGTGGGATTTACCTGAAAAGCCGTTTTGTAGGGTGACTGAACCATTAAATCAATGGCGTTGTGAAACTTGGTCCAGTATGGCGATTTGGTGAGATGTGCGACACAGTTGTGTCGTGGTTTTAGTTGCATGGTCGCCATTGATGAAGAGAGGGTAGAGAGTTTTTGAACGTTAGGTTTGAGAAGAGAAGATAAAAACACTAAAGGTGGGATAAGGTATTTAAAGGTTCGGGTTAGAAAATGACTAAAGGTTTTGGTGTTAGTCATCAGTTGTTGAAACTACTGATGACGTGGTATTAACTTTCAGACGTTGAAACAGCTGAAGTCTCTAATTTAGTCATCAGTAGTTATAAAACTACTGAAGACAGTTTTGACTTCAGGTGATGAAACAACTGAAGACTTGGTATTAGTCATCAGTAGTTATGAAACTACTGAAGACAGTGGTTTTGTCAGCAGTTGTAGTAAACCGCTGAAGACTTGGTGTTAGTCTTCAGTAGTTGTAAACTACTGAAGACATAGTTTTGGCTTCAGTTGTTTTAATGAAACAGCAGTTGTAGAAACAACTGAAGAGTAATTACTCATCAGCTGTTTTCGTCAATTCATAGCTTTTCAGCTGTTTCAGTCTGACCTCCACTCTTACTCATCAGACTTAGATCTGAGTTTCAGACGTTTCATTGGTCATGAGTACTTATATGCATTTCTGACATCAGTAGTTGTAGTTGCATCAACTGTTGTGACTACATTAGCTGTTGTAGCTACATCAGCTGTTTTAACAGATAAAGTATATGTGACAATAATGAACTAATGATCATCGGTACTTGTGAGCTGAGATCATCAGTAGTTGTCACTTATTCTAGCTGCAGCATACCAAGCCTTAACACCAGGTTGTGGAAAGTTGAACTATCCAAAGGCTTAGTAAAAATGCATGCAAGCTCATCAGGATTAGGAACAAATTTTGGATCAATCAGACCTTTTTCAAAACAATCTCTAATAAAATGGTGTCTGATTTCAATATGTTTAGTCCTAGAGTGCTGGACAGGATTCTTGACAATACAAAGAGCTGAAGAGTTGTCCATTAACAATGGGGTCTTAGTCTCTGTTATGTCATAATCCAATAATTGGTTTTGAAGCCAGAGTACCTGAGATGTACAGCTTGCAGCGGCAATGTACTCTGCTTCAGCAGTTGATGTAGCAACAGAGGTCTGTTACTTGCTCTGCCAAGAAATCAAGCAGTTGCCTAGGAATTGACATCCACCAGAGGTTGATTTCCTGGTCAACTTACACCCTGCATAGTCACTGTCAGAAAAAGCAACTAATTTACCAGAATGTATAGTGGAATACCATAAACCTAGAAATGGGGTGCCTTGCAGATATCTAAAGATCCTCTTGACTGCAATCAAATGAGACTCCTTAGGTGCAGCCTGAAATCTAGCACAAACACATGTAGCAAACCTAATATCTGGTCTAGAAGTTGTTAAATACATCAAGGACCCAATTATACATCTGTAAAGTGTTTCATCAACCACTTTACCTTTCTGATCTGTATCCAGTTGTGTGGTGCTGCACATGGGGGTAGAACAGGGATTACAGTTTTGTAAATCAAACTTTTCCAAAAGATCTTTTGTGTGTTTGGACTAATGAATGAAAATTCCATCAGCCTTTTGTTTGATTTGCAAACCCAGAAAGAACTGTAATTCTCCCATGGCACTCATTTCAAACTTCTGTTGCATCAACTTTGTAAAGACATCACACAACTGTGGATCAGAGGATGCAAAAATAATATCATCTACATAAATTTGAACAAGTAGATTATGCTGCCCAGCTTTCTTAATGAATAAAGTCTTATCTATGGAGCCACTAGTGAAATTATTTTCTAGAAGAAAGTTTGATAATGTCTCATACCAGGCTCTAGGAGCTTGTTTCAACCCATAAAGAGCCTTATCAAGCTTATACACCCAATTAGGATGTTTATTGTCCTCAAAGCCTGGTGGTTGACATACATAAACCTCTTCTTTAATTTTCCCATACAAAAATGCACTTTTGACATCCATTTGAAAAACATTAAGGTTTTGATAAGCAGCATAAGCTAAAACAATCGAATTGCTTCCAGTCTCGCTACAGGGGCAAAGGTTTCATCATAATCAATACCTTCTTCTTGTGCAAACCCCTGAACAACCAGTCTGGCCTTGTTCTTAACAATAAGCCCATTTTCATCAGTTTTGTTCCTAACACCCTTTAGTGCCTATTGCACACTTACCTGGAGGTAGAGGAACCAATTCCCACACTTGCTGTTTCTTGAACTGAAGAAGCTCAAGCTGCGTGGCATCAACCCATCCATTGTCCTTTAAAGCAATGTGATAATTCTTTGGCTCTTGCTGACTGATGAAGAGAGCATAGAAGCAGAAATTTGACAATTGACTTCATGTTGATACGACAGCAGTGATATCACCAATGATTTGAGACATAGGGTGACTCTTCAGATCTTGATACACAATGAGATCTGTGCAAGTGTTTGTAGCAGGCGCAGCAGCAACAGATGGTGATGGTGAATCATTTCCTTGAAACCAATCAGTGGATGGTAATTCAAAGGAAGTTGAATTTGAAGAAATCTCATCAGCATTTGTTGTGGATGGTGCTACTGGAGCTACAGGACCATCAGGTCTAGCTGAATCAGGCAGTTGATCACTAAACCTAAAGAGGTGAGTACTGCTATCATCATCATCATCAGCACCAGCAGAACCACCAGGTGGTGAACTGTTGACAGGAGCAACAGCAGGAGTTTGATAAGGAACATATTGCAGTATGTCCAAATCAATATCTCCATAGTGCTTTCTGGAATCTTGTCCTTTGGAGATTCATTAAACTTAACATGTAGAGTCTCTTCAACAACACTTTTTTCTACAGTTGAAGACTCTGTATGCTTTGCAAGTTGATGAATAACCAACAAAGTACCCTGCATCCACCTAGGATCAAATTTTGGAGTTGATCCCGTGTGTTGAGAATGAAACAAGGACACCCAAATGCTCTGAAGAATGAAATTAGAGGGGCCAAATGATGAAGAACTTCATATGGAGTCTTCATCAACCTCTGATTTACTAGAACTCTATTCTGTACATAGCAAGTTGTATTGACAGCTTCAGCCCAAAAAGTCATTGGTAGTCCAGAATCAGCCAACATAGACCTTACAGCTTCAATAAGGGTCCTGTTCTTTCTCTCCACTACTCCATTTTGCTCAGGAGTTCTTGGGATGCTATACTGCCTCTTGATTCCCTTTGATAAGTAAAACTCATCAAGTGTGTGGTTTCTGAATTCAGTACCATTGTCACTCCTCACACACTTAACTGGTAGGGAATACTGCTTCTCAACGCGTGACACAAAGTTCATAATGGACTGCGTAGCCTCATCCTTTGAATGCAAGAAGAAAGTCCATACAAATCTGGAGTAATCATCCACAATTACCAGACAGTATTTCTTCTTAGCCATGGACTCATCACTCTCACAGGACCAAAGAGATCCATGTGAAGAAGCTGTAAGCAGGCAGTGGACTTAGGTTCTTCTATGGAGGGAAATGAAGCTTTGTGCTGATTTCCTTTTAAACAAACAGTGCAGTTATCTTCACACTTGAACTCCTTCATAGGCAGTCCCTTTACTAAACCATGGTTTATCAGCTGATTTATGTTTTTGAGATTAACATGACCCAACCTTCTATGCCATATAATAGATTCTTGAGGGGAAGCCTTGGAAAATAGGCAAGGATGGCCTTTGAGATCTATTTTCTTGGAAAGATCTAAGGCATACACTCTTCCTGTCCTGTTGGCCTTTAGGAGAGTGTGTTCATCCAACACCTTATCAATCAAACTTAGAACTTTGGATGACAGAATCCGACAGTTCTGACTGGTGAAAAGAGCAACATGGCCTTTGTCACACATTTGACTGACACTCAAGAGGTTGTACTTGAGATTTTCCACATGGTTAACATCATCAAACATTATTTCCCCATTGGAAACAAAGCCTTTGCCGATGATGTAACCCTTTGCATCATTGCCAAATGACACAAACCCCTTCCTTCCTTGAGAGTAGTCATTAAGAGTGATCTGTTTCCTGTCATATGCATGGATCCTCCACTGTCTACATACCAGATGCCTCTGAGGTATGTTGAAGAACCCTGCAAAATACAACAAATTAGTTAGATTTTGAGCCCCAAACCTTTTTGGTCTTGGGCCTGTTCTCATCAACACATGGTAAACTAACATGTTTGTTGGAAACAACAGCCTGAGAGGAAGAAACTGGTGAAGAAAAGGAATCCTTTGGCTTGGACCTCCTTTTCTGTGGTTTCAACATAGGAACATCTAATTGGTTAACTCTTCCCAATAGATGTTGAACCATCATAACCGCTGTGTCTGATTTTGTGATAAGGCTTTCAGCTCTTCAAACACATTGGCACTGGAGTTTGATAAGTTCCTATGTTGCACCTTCTTCTTTTGAGCAATCTCAGTTGTTACCTGTTTAAACCCCTTCCTTTTTGGATTTCTTTTGGACTTAAGGGTTATAGGATTTGATGTTGCTGGTACAATGTGGCTTCAAACTCAGTTTTCATTTTAACCATTTTCTCTTTACTTTCCTCTTTATGTTTGAGTTTGGATCCCGTTTTGTACCAACAATCATCTGTAAGATGATTGAACAAACCACATACTTCACATGGTTTCTTCTTCATCTTATGTTGATCATCAACTAAAGAGAATGAACTACTGAAGGTTGCTCTTCAGTACTTTGGAAGCATTATTTGCTTTCTTGACTTCCTCTTTAGTAGTCTTCAAACTCTTTCTACTGACAGTTTCTTCTCTTCAGTGCTGACAGTAGTTGGAGTTTGAACTTCAGGTGTTAAATCTTGCTCTCCAGTCCTTTCAGGACTTCCAGAAATAGCTCCTGAGTGATCATCTCTTTGATCATGTGAGTGTCAGTAGTGGAACCATCAACATCAGCTGATGGGTTCTGAGAGGGCTTAGTGCTGACTTCAACTTTTGATGATGCTCTATCAAAAAGTGATCACATGATGAGTGGATTGGTTATTGCTTTCTCCATCAGATTTCACTTCTTCTCTTGAAGCAAAATCTGTTGGAGGAGCAGTGTGATTATAACCAATACCAACTTCACATTGGAAGCAGATTGCTTAGTAAGAAGCATTTCAAAACCTTTGCATGATTGTACCCATCGATCACACTCTACCTGGGTGACTGCAAGGTTTCTTTGAGACTTCTCTGGTCTTCCAGAATAACCTCTAGCTTGGCCTTTTCATCATTTAATTGGCATTTAAGCTTATAAATCTCATCATTTTTACTATTAAGAGCAACTCAAACTCAGCTTTTCTTTTGGAAATGGTTTTCTCAAACTCAAGTTTTTGATTTATTAATGCTACATTTGGCTCTCTAATGGAGACAAAGGCAGCAATGCATGATTCAGAACATAATTTGGCTTTAGCCTCTGAAGATACCTGAGTTACCTGTGAAGATGATGCATTTGAGCAGGAACCCTCAGTAGACTCCAGGGCCATGAGAGCCAGATTCCCAAAACGACTGTCACCACTATGTTGACCAGCACCTGTGAACAGTTGTTCATGACGAGACATGTCATCCGGTAAACTCCTCCAGTCAATAACTCCAGGGGTGAAGAAGTTGTGTTGTTGAGGTTGAGGAGGTTGATGAGATTGAGATGGTTGAGGTTCTGGTAGTGCATGAGGTTGTGCTACTATAGGAACTTGAACTTGATTGACTGTGGCATGTAATACAAGGGTAAGGATATGGCATTTGACCCTGAGGAACAAAATATGCAGGAGATGTGGTTGAGAATGATGACTAGAATTGACAGGATGTTGCCCTCTGTGTTGTTGACTATTGCCAGGGAAAGTCACAAAAGGTGCAGAGGAATTAGATCTAGATGATCTGCATTCTCTAGCAAAGTGTCCAAGCCTGTGGCATTTGTGACACTTCAACTTACTCTTGTCAAAACCAACTTTGGTTTTTCCAGAGAGTCCTGGGAACTTTCTTCCAGTTCTTTTGTAGAACTTCTGAGATCTGATATTTATCAAGGCCATTTGGCTCAAAATATCCATCTCTTCTAAGTCTGATGAAGCATAGATTGTCATTATTACACCCAGTAAACTCACTATCAACACTCACAACGCAGCAGTTGCAGAAGTGTTTGAGGAGAAATCAATATGCTCATCATACTGGCATTCAGATGAAGCATATTCTAACTCATGACCAACCAAGGCAGTGTTGCCTGGTACAAAGTCTTCAGTGAGCTTTCCAGATGAAGACAGTTTTCGTTCTGTTATATCTCTCTCTCAAATGTGAGCAATTTCCCATGGAGTTGGGTGAGAGATAGTTTGTCCAAATTTGTACTAGAGCGTAGGACAATAGTATATGTGTCCCATCTCTCAGGCAGTGATCTGAGAAATCTGTTATTCATTGGATATTGGTGTACCTCAAGTTTGACCATTTTTAATTCAGAGATCAAACAACAGAACCGCTCAAACTGTTGAGTCAGTGTGTCACCCTTTCTATGAGAGAATGTTTCGTATTTTGGGCATGGATTTCTCTATTATTTGCCAAGACCTCATCTTTCCTCCAAATTGTTCTTTCAAGCATTCCAGAGGTCATGGGCACTTTCATGATGCATTTGCCCAGAATAGATTTCATTGGGCAGTGCATGGCCAGAATTCCATGGCTTTGCATCAATCTCAAACAACTTCTTATCCTCATCTGAGTATTGCTCCCTCCTCTTCGGAACCACTTGATTGGTTTCCGTGTTATTCACCATAGGCTTGTGTGGACCATGTACCACTAATGTCCAACAACCTGCGCTGTTAACAGACAGGTGATGGAGCATTCGCCGTTGCCATATGTATACTCTTCCTAACCAGTATGGAGGCTTGGTTGAGGAACCAGTATTGTGAGGATCATTGGAAGGAGTAGTCATTTTCAGTCCAAAATAACAATTAATTCAGCTTTTAAACGTTTTTACATACCCCAACACACTCAATGAAAACCAAGAGAAAATCTCAGGATGAATGACCAGAAACACAGAAAATTCAATCTCTATAACCGTTTCTTGCAAAAAAAATGCTAATTCAATCAGACTTGGATCTTGAATAGCAGTTTCAATGATCAATTATTAGATCGATCAATGATTAACACTGCTCTGATACCATTTGTCAGATCAGTGATCACAAGTTTGATGTAATAGAGCGTAACGCAGCGGATAAGAACAAGAATTAGACAAATTGTAGCAAGAATATGATACTCGTATGCATTAAGAACAATATGGTTATAACGAGAGAATATATTTCTGTAACAAGGAATGTTTCTATAATATCGAATATTTCTGATCAAATCATTCTCTTATTACAATAGGTTGACACTCCTTATATAGAGTGCAATCGCTGATGTTATCACGGGAAAATGACAACTGGCAGATCTATTACAAAAATAACTAACTCTTAACAAACTACTAAAACGTTCACACTACTGAGAATATATCAGAGTGTTAAGTACAAATATGAAACTACTGATAAGAAACTACTGAAACTACAACGACTGAAGAACAAGCTCTTCAGTCGTTTTACAAAACTACTGAAAAACATAAAACTACTGATGAGCACAACAACTGAAGAAGTATTCTTCAGCTGTTGTGTCAAACTACTGAACAGATAAAACATAAAACTACTGACAGGTAAACCGTCACACTACTGAAGAAGACCTCTTCAGCTGTTGTGACAACGTCTCATACTTTGGTCTTCAGCACTTGTGTCTTCAGACTTTGTCTTCAGCACTTGTGTCTTCAAACTTTGTCTTCAGCACTTGTCTTTAGACTTTGTCTTCAGCACTCGTGTCTTCAGACTTTGTCTTCAGCACTTGTCTTCAGACTTTGTCTTCAGCACTTGTCTTCAGACTTTGTCTTCAGCACTTGTCTTCAGACTTTGTCTTCAGCACTTGTCTTCAGACTTTGTAATCAGCTGTTGTCTTCAGCTGTTGTGGTCTTCAGTAGTTGTTGTGACGTCTGTGGGACTTAAAGGTTTTTCTGATCCGGCTCATTGGTTCTTTCGGTCCAACAGTTGTCTTACCTCCACCCAATGATGTGATTGAAGGATGGTGAAGGTGACATAGCCCTTGGTATCCCATCCTCAAACAGACTCTATATGAAGGAGTCTGTGTAGTCCACATCAATGTGAACTAGAGGAGGTTGCTGAGAACGCACAGTTGCAAGTGAGGTTGGTGAGTCCTCAATGTCCATTCTTTCTGAAGAACTCCCAGGTTCTGGACTATAATGCCTTTCTCCCCCTTTTTGGTAGCATCACCCCTTGCATAGGTGAGCTGGAGGATAGGTCAATCACATTCACAGGTTCTTGTGTTCCTGGTTGAGCTCTCCTTAAGGGCCTCCCAGCTAGTTTTTCCTTAACATATGAAATCTCAAGTTGCTGATCATTGATCCTGTTATGTAAGGTAGTCACCTTAGATTCAAGGTGACTGACCTTAGAGACTAAATAGGTTCATGTTTTGGATAGTTTTTGCACTTTTTGTCTCAGATCCCCCTCATCTTCATCAGAAAAATCACTGGGGGTGGAGAAGATTAGACCAGAGTCCTTTCTCTCATGACCAGTTCTAAGTTCTTGGCTATTGGATTTCCTCTGCTCACTGACAGGCTCAAGTGAGATGACAGTAGGTTGAGTTGCCATGGTTGAGGTCTTAATAATGTAATCACTTTCAGAAGTGACAGCCTCTTTCATACGGACATCCTGAACAGGTTCAGGAGTGTCCACCTCAGTTGTAGGTGACTAATGTGGGATAGATGTAGGAGACTCGGGAGTAATCATCTCTCTTTGAGTAGAGGGAAAGAAGAGAGATTCATTATACTCACTGAAACTTATATCTTCATCAGTATAGAAATCAAGGTTGGGAATTGGTTGGGTGAGATCTATAGGTTGGGGATGGTAACTATCCCCTGAAGGTTGATCACTTGAGTGTTGAGACTCATAGTGATGGCTTAGGCAGTAAGGCTAATGAGCTCATCAGGCTGAGCATGAGGAACGTCAGCACTGATCCTTGAAAAAATATGAGTGGTCTGCTCCTCAGGAGAAGTGGGAGCTCCAGTGTCCACTTCTTCCTGTATGGTTGAGTATATGGGGGCCTCCACAGACTGAATAGTCTGAGCAGGGTTTCATTTGGATTTTCTTTGGTAGGTGATGGAGATTTGAAGCTGTGTGGGTGGTTGGGAAGTAGCAGGTGTGGGTTCAACACTAGCTTTGCTGCTAGGTTGTCACCTTGAGCAATGAGCTCTAACAATTTTGGGAGTAGGGCTGTTTCTACACCAGAGAATCCAACAGTGGACTTTCTTAGTATTTTAAAGACGTCGGGCTTCATCTGTCCCAATTGAAGAATGTTACATGTTTCCCTTAACTGTGAGCCCAGTTCACAGTTAAGAATGTACTGGACATATCTAGGAAACATGTAATACTCTAAGGAGTCTAAATTAGCAAGCAAATTTGTATAAACAAACTGAGAGTACCTGAATTTGACCCCTTGTACCATTCTATGGATTATGAAGGAGAGATCCTCAGGAATCTGGTCCCATCCACCATGCTTGTTTGATAAGCTGTGGATAACCACATGGAGCAGGAATCTCCATTGGGATGAGACCTTCCCTTTCCTGAAGGTCTTTACGGAGAAATCTCCCTCATACCCCATCTACTCAAAGCAAGTTGTTGAGAAATCTAAATTAGAGAGATTTAGATCTGGCATGGAAGTTTCTCCCACCACATCAGCACACTTTTCAAGTGAAACTTGATCCAAGCAGTGTGTGGCATCATTGATGTTCTCATCAATGGTGTGGTTAGTGGCATCAAGAAATTCTTGGTCACTGTCACCACCACCATTGTTGTCTTCCACAATTGAGGTGTTCTTATCTGGTTGTAGAGCCTCTGAGCTGGAATTTGAAGGCATACCAGATGTATCAGTTGAATTTGTCATTGTTGGGCTGACAGAAACCTCATTTGCAGAAGTGGTTCCAACTGGAGCTGAAGATATATGTCTTGAGGATCTTCCTAGCTCAAATCTTGGATTAGGATCATTTGTATTTAAAAACATTCTCACAAGATTTGTTTAGACAGTTGGTAACCAAATCAAGAACAAACACCCAATCCGGACAACAACCAGTAACACAAGGTGTGTGTTCATTGAAAGTCACATTGGCTGACTCCTCAAAAATTCTAGTTCTGAGATTGTATACTCTATAAGCCTTAGCTTGAGAAGAGTATCCAATAAAGTGTCCATCATCTGATTTCTCAGCAAACTTGGCAATTTTATCTTTGGTATTCAAGATGGTGCAAGGACATCTAAATGAGCTGAGAAAACTAATGAAAGGTTTCCTCTTATGCCAAAGTTCATAAGGAGTCTTGCCATGAGTCTTAACTACTAAAACTCTGTTCTGCACATAGTAGGCAGTGTTGACTGGCTCTGCCCAAAAGGTGATGGGTAGTTTAGAGTCAGACAACATGTTTCTTGCAGCTTCAATTAGTGTCCTGTTTCTCCTCTCAGCAACACCATTTTGCTGAGGACTCCTGGGAGCACTAAATTATCTTGTAATACCCTTTTCATCACAGAATGTATCAAGGATATGGTTCTTAAATTCATTTCCTTGATCACATCTTATGATCTTGATCTTGTGATCAGATTGATTCTCAATCTTTAAGATGAAAATCTTCAGGAACTCAGGAGTCTCATCCTTAGTTCTAAAGAAGAAAACCCAAGTGAATCTTGTAAAGTCATCTGTGATCACTAGACAGTATAAGGTCCTTCCTAAAGTCATTACACTGGTGGGGCCAAAGAGATCCATATGTAACAAGTGTAGGGGTGTAGTTATGGAGTTCTTTTCCTTAGGCTTGTGAGATACCTTATGTTGCTTCCCTTTCAGGAATGCAACACAGTGCTCATCACTTGTAAACTCTTTCTGTGGCATTCCAGTTACTAGATCATGCTTAATTAACTTATTCATGTTCTTAAAGTTTACATGGCACATTCTTTTATGCCATAGGAAAGACTCATCACTATTGGCTTTAGACAGAAAGCATGAAACTTCTCCAGAGGGAGAGGTTTCTTGCTAATCCATCTTGTACATGTTTCCTTTCCTGGGGGCTCTAAGTAGGATATGCCCATGAGGAATGACCACACCAGGCCTAAGAACAATGCACTCATGCTCAGTGAAGAGCATGTTATGACTCTGATCACAAAATTGAGATACACTCAGAAGATTGTATCCAAGCTCCTTTACAAAGTTTACCTTTTCTATGCTGAGCTTACCATTTGTGACCTTGCCCCTTCCAGAAATGTAACCACCTTCATCTCCTCCAAAAGCAATTGGTCCTCCATCAATCCTTTCAAAGTTCTGGAGTAGTGACCTATTGCTTGTCATGTGCCTGGAACAGCCACTGTCTATGATCCAGACATTTATGTCTGTCTTCAGTTGTCCCAGCACAAAGAGAATGATTAGTTACATCTGGAAACCCAAGCCTTGCTTGTCTTGGGCTCATTTACAGAAGGTAATTAATAGTAATAGATCCAATGGTTGTACTAAGAGGATCTTGAGTTGTTGTTGATGGAGAAATCTTAGTCACTTGGTCTTTCTTAGACATCCACACCACCTTTGGAGTCTTGGAATTGACCTTCAAAACTTTAGAAGCTTTTGAAACAACAAAAGTTTTGATGACTGAACCTTCGGAAGATTCTGCAGACACTACAGCAGACTTCAGTGCTTTGGAAGAACTCCTTTCTTCCGAGACCAAATATTCTTCCGAAGAGAATTTTCCACTTCCCTTCTTGTTATATTTGGAACTTCCGAAGGAAACTTGTTTTCCTTCCAAAGCTTGAATCTTCTTAGAACTATTTGAAGCCTTTGTTTTGGCCATATGGACAGTACCTTTAGGATTGAAGGGACAATCCTTGGCAATGTGAGTGGTCCTGTCACACATAACACAATTCATCTTCTTCTTCACAGAGACTTGTCTTTGGAATAGGACTGTCTTTGGTCACATCCCTTCTCCACCTCCATCTTGGAGATGATGAGACAATCATCTTGGGCTGAGGACTGTGCTTGGAGTTTGATGGTCCAGGCTGTGCAGCAGTGGTACACAGCAGATCAGTCTTCTTCTTGCTGCTGAGATGAGTTGAACAAGAACCAGAACTCTTAGCAGAGGAGTTTTGGTTGATGTCTTCAGTCCCTACCACTTTAAACCCTACAGAGATAAAAACTTGATCTGCTTAGAGTCAAAAGTAGCCTTGATCTCTTGAGCCTTCCTTGTCTTTCATTTGCTCTTCCTGATCAAGTTCTTTCTCATGGACTTGGTCATCACAGTCTTCACTTTCTCCTCAGAAGGATAGTGGCCCTTCTTGGAATCCTCCTCTTCACTCGTTGCAGAGGGATTCTTCACTATCTTTTCTCCATCCTCTTCAATCATGGGATCTATGAGAGGAAGCTCATCTTCACAAGTTCCACACCTAGAAGATCTTACTGACAAGATTGTGTGTGGAGGAGCTATCTCATTGGATCCCAGTCCCTGTCTATTTTGATAGCACACTTTGTTGTGCATGGATGAGGATATCATGTTCTTGAAGGTCTCATCTTTAGGAACACTCTTTTTTAGCTCTGGCTTTGCTGATCACATGCTCAGCCTGGCACTCAGTTAACTTGGTTATGAGATCTTTAATTTGAGTCCTAAAATCTGTGTGTTCATCTTTTAGAACTGAAATGGTTTACTCTAAGTCCTCTATTTTCAGCTTCTAATCATTTTCAGACTTTCTAAAATCAGATGTTAAAATGTTTAAGGAGTCAACATCAAATCTCAGTTCCAAGTTGTAGGACCTGTATCTGTTAACTTTAACAATGCATTCAGGAGTACAGAGATGCTCTAATACCTTGGCTTCATCATGATCAGCCATCAGTGCTTCGTTTGGAGAAGCATCTTCCACCTGAACGCTCCAGTAAAAGCTTCCTTCTTCAATAGCAACAGCATCTTGATGCTTGGACTTCTCATTATGTAGAGCTTTGTCAGTGTAGTTTGGTCTGGATTGTGTTTGGCCACCATTTGTTCTAGGTGCCTTACACTCTATGGCAAAGTGGCCCATCAAGTTACAGTTGTAACACTTGACTTTGCCTTTGTCCAGTCCAAACTTTACATTGGTTGCATTGCTTGGAAACTTCCTTCCAGTCCTCTTATAGAACTTCTTGGCTCTGTGAGTGAGAAGAGCCATCTGCTGGACTATTTCCATATATTCCAGATCATCTGGATGGATACAATCCATGTCTTCAAGAGTGAAAAGAGAGTTGCCACAGCTTTCATCAGAAGACACAAAAGCTTGAGAAGAGCTTGTCTCTTGGAATGGGCTTCCTTGAGTGTAGTTCTCCTTTGGTGTCTCTGGGAAGGTGATGAAAGGACCCTTTGGTGAGTTGTCAGGGTAGCATAAGATTTGATGTTTCGGCTCTATGCTATCCCTTTCAACCACATGTGGGGCAGAACCTATTTGATTGTTGGAGTTGCCAGATGAACCTTGCATGTTCATCTCCATCTGGTAGCCACTGAGAATCCCATATCACTCTGTCAGAGTAAGAGTTTTTAGATTTTTAGTTCTCTTGATCACCACACAGTAGTGTGTGCAGTGCCTATGAAGTGAGGACATGAACTTCCTTACAATGTCTTTGTTTTCAAGAGAAACTCCTCCATCCACTAGGGTATCCACAATCTCAACATACCTGAAGTACTGCTGAGTCATGGTCTCACCTATTTTGAAGGTGAAGTTTTCAAACTGCTACTTCAGGAGATCCTTCTTGTTCTCCATGGCTTCAGAAGAACCCTTATACATTAGTTTCAGTGCATCCCACAGCTGCTTGGGTGTTTTGCACTTCTTGAAACCTCTGTATACATAGTTTGGAAGGGCAGTTTGAAGAGTTGTCATGGCTATTTTGTCTATCTCTACTCTATTCCTATCTTCATCAGAGTAGTTAGCCACATCTTTGGGGATCATACCAGCACCAGTAGCAGAAGGTGTGCTGGGTATAAAAGGTCCATTCTCAATACTCCCACATTCTTGAATCAATAGACCTGATGAAACCTTCGATTCTTAAACACCAGGTATCAAGCTCATCAAGAGTGATCAGTGGGGACTTGTTCATGGTTCCAGTTTTCATATCAGTTTTGGAAATGGCTGCCATTTGAAAAGTTTTAGTATTTGTGTGTGTGAGGGATGTTAAGATGGTGAGATGTTATATCAAGAGCCTGAAAAGCTCTGATACCAAATACAGGATCGTTGAAGGGTTAGTTACAACACAACAACACAAAGAGGAGATTAACTAAACTTTAATCAAACACTAAATTGGATTAACCAAGTGTTGAGATACTAAGAACACAATTAATGCAGGAGACAAAGAACACAAAGAGCACAATTGTTTGGTTTTCAAGAATGCAGTATATTACCTTCTCTATGTTCTATTACAAGTGTTACAAAGCATATTCGAAAGATACAAGAACATGAGATACTTATACTACGTCCTACAGCTGGCTATACTTTGAAAGCCAGCTGGATACAATTGACCAGACACAAAAAAATCAATTGTAGAGTCAAAAGGCAGATTGCCTTTTGACTTGTGACTATGACATGCCATAGCTCACATCCTTATCTATTACAAAAGGATAAAGTACATAAAGTAGAAAGTTACAGACTCAAGACCTCAATGTACAGTTACCAAAAGTATGGACCTTTTCACCAAACCATGTTAGTTGGTGACTTGCAGAGTTACAGCGGAAAGGTGTCCAGCTTTATGGAACAATACATCAGATAAAGCATGTTACTAAAAGTCTTCGGAAGAAATCTGTCTTCATGAACTTGAAGCTTCGGAAGACTTTGTCTCTGAGGCTTCAGAAGACTTCATCTTTTGGCTTCAGAAGATATTGGTCTTGGCTTCGAAAGATTTCACACTTAGAGTATTTTTGTTGCACATGTGAAACTTCTGAAGCATTCTTCTATAATGCACTTGTACAGCATGCAGGAAAGACTAAAGATGTTTAGGTTGCGTCAGCCTCTTTATTATCTCTACAGATATGCATCTTCCACCTGAAAGATCCAGTCAAAGCCTCCTTCTTCAACAACAATTGCAACTTACTGATTTGGCTTCTTATTTTGGTTGGCTTTGTCAGTGTAGTTTGTTCTGGTCTGTGCTTGGCCACTATTTGTTCTTGGTTCCTTGCACTCCCTAGCAAAGTGTACTATTTGTTTATAATTGTAACATTTCACCTTGCTTTTACCGAGGCCAAACTTTCCACTGGTTGCATTGCTAAGAAACTTTCTCCATGTCCTCTTGTAGAACTTCTTGGCTTTGTGAGTGCAAAGAGCCACTTGCTAAACTATCTACATGTATTCTAGATCATCTGGATGGATATAGTCAAGATCTTCAAGGGTGAAGAGAAAGTTGCTAGTGCTTTCATGAGCATACAAAAAAGCTTGTGAAGAGCTTGTCTTTTCGAATGAACTTCCTTTAGTGTACCTATCCCTTGGTGTCTCTGGGAAGGTGATGAAAGGACCCTTTTGTGATTTTTTAGGGTAGCAGATAAGATAATGTTGTGGTTCTCTGCAATCCCTTTCAACTACTTGAAGGGCTGAACTCAGTTGTTTGCTAGAGTTTACGAGACAGATTTGGCATGTTCATCTCCATCTAGTATCCACTAAGAATACCATACAACTCTGTATGTGTGAGAGTCCTAAGGTTCTTAGTTCTCTTGATAACGACATAATAATGTGTTCATTTTCTAGGAACAGAGGACATGAGCTTCCTTCATGTCTCTATTTTCAAGAGTTACTCCAACATCTATTAGAGTATCCATAATCTCAACATACCAGAAGTATGTTGATTCGTGGCCTCACTGTTTTGAAGGTCAAATTCTCAAACTGCTGCTTCAAGAGGTCTTTCTTGTTCTATTTTAGTTTAGTGGACACCTCATACATGAGATGCAGTGCATCCACAGTTACTAAGAAGTATTACACTTCTTGAAGGCTTGTATATGAAGTTTTGAAGAGCAGTTTGGAGGGAAGTCATGGCTTTCTGATATATGTCTATCTCTTTCTATCTTCTTTAGAATAGTCAACACCTCCTTTGGAATCATACCACCCTAGAAGTAACTAAAAGGGTGCTTGTTGTGTGAGGTCTAGAGATAATAGATTCTCATATCCGGAGTCTTGAGAGTTGTTAAAGCCTTCTATTCTTTGAGACCAAGTGCCAAAATCTTAGGAGTGATTAGTGTGTACTTTGTCAGGATTTTGGTTTCCATATTAGATTTTATGAGAGCTGCCATTTGTGATATTAAGTATTTTGTGATATTGAGGGATGTAAGAGGGTGAGATCTTACAATCAAGAGCCTAGAATGCTCTGATATCAAATACAGGACTATTTAAGGGATGGTCAATACACTTAGGACTTGATTATGATACTATGAACAAAAGTAAAAAAGAAACAGAAACTTAAGAACACAACAACATAGATATTTGTTTTCAAGATTGTAGTATATAGCTTTTTAATTTTTTTACAAGTGATACAATGCATGAAAATAAGATACAAGGACTTGAGATACTTCATACTACATCCTACAGTTGGCCATACTTTGAATTCTAAATTGAAACACTAATCTTGACAACAACAAGATCAGTAAAGTCAAAAGACATATTTGTCTTTTGACTAATTACTATGACATTCCATAGCTCACATCCTAATATATTATGAAAATGGTAAAACTACATAAAGTAGAAAGTTACAGACTCAAGACCTCAATGTACAGTTACAAAAAAACATGGATCTTTCACCAAAATTACAGACTCAAGACCTCAATGTACAGTTACAAAAGTGGAAAGTTGGTCAGCTTTATAAAAAATACATAAGAGAAAGCATGTTCTTTAAAGTTTTTAAAAGAAAGCTATCTTCACTTCAATGGCTTTGGAAGACTTTGTCTTTGAAGCTTTGGAAGACTTCACTTTTGGCTTTAGAAGATATTGGTCATGGCTTCGTAAGATTTTATACTTAGAATAATTTCCTATGCAAAGTATGAAACTTCTGAAGCAACTTCTACTATGAACTGAGTGCATGCAAGCAGCCACTTGGGTTGTTTTGGATGCATCAGCCTTTCTATAAGCCTTACACCTCTTCATGTTGAATTTCACACCTACACATCCTAAAAGGATCAAAATCTTCAACTGAATCCACATCACTTTCCACCACCTCAGCCACCAGAGCATGATTAATTTTATCTATAGTTTATTTTATTTCAGCACTCCAATCAAACTTTGAGATTAGTGTTGTTTCCTTCTTTGGCTTGTTTTCTTCTTTATCATTGATCAGGATGACTTCTGAAGTTCTAGACATTCTTGATTAATTGATGATTGGAGATGGACATTCTTTTTTGAAATGGCCAAACTGCTTGTAATTGAAACATCTTAATTCGGACTTATCATATCCAAGTTTTAAGATTTGATTTTGATTCCCAAAGTTTTTCTGCCTGTTCTATCCATAAGTCTTCTTGCACGCAATGTAAGCATGACATTTGCCAATAGATATCAGCTTCTTCCAGTTATTAGGGTCTACCTCATACATATCCTCCATGGTTATTTCTTTGCCTTTCAACTCCCCCGCAATCAAAGCTTCATAACTTTGTACAACATTCCAAATGGTGCCATTGTTTCAAACTGAACTTGAGTAGTGATGGATGCAATCAAGCTTGAACTAACAATTGAAGACCCACTATATCCAGAAGACCTACCATAAGTTGCACCATACATTGAAGAATTTGCAACGGATGAAATTAATGCAACGTTTTGTAGATAAACTGTACTTGGCACCATGGATTGATTGTATTCTATCCTTTTCATATCCAAATCAAATGACTTTAGTTTGTTGATTACATTTATGAGTTTATAAATAGTAATTTTCTTTCCTTCTTCAGCAATCTGATTTGCAAGGTCCATTACGGTGGTAGAGAATGCAAGAGTTTTGTCACTTTTTCATGATTACCCAGCTATTCATTGGATTTCTTTAAGTTGCTTGAAATAGAAAGAAATCAGTTGGTAAGGTCAGTAAGGCTTTCATTTTGTGTCTAACAATGAATTAAACTCCTTTTCAACTTGGGCTCTCTTGTCCATCTTCAAGTATTCATTACCATCATAAAACTCGCACAAGGAATCATACAAGAATTTTGCACTTTTATGTTTAGCAAAGCGGTTGTAGATGTCTTGAGAGAACACATAGTTAAAGCCCTGAATTCTTTTTGATCATGGTTGATTAACTTAGGGAATCTTTCCGTAAAGGTTGAGGCATCAATGTTTGGTGAGTTAGTTTGACAAACAGTGATGATAGAGTATGTGGACCATTGACGATTGATTCCCACTGGTTGTGATTAGTGTAGTAGAAGAAGGCTTTCAAACATCTCCAATATTTAAAATTGTCACCATTGATAAGGTTTGGTGGCCTATTAGGTGCAACTCTTTCGAAGTCAGAGAGGATACTATTGGTTGTTGTCATTTTCAAATCAGAAGGTAATTTTGCTAAACACTTTCATTTTTGCTGGCACTTTTGCTAGGAGATTCAACAACAGTTTCGCTCGAACAAGTGAGTGCTAAGAAACTCTAGTTTCAGCAATAGATTCGCTAAAACTAATAAAACTTTTGTTATGAGGACAATGGGGCACCACTTTCTCTTGATTTGGAAATCATAGGAGGTGAACTTTCATTCAAAATGAGGTACTTTTGCTGCATAACAAAGATCAACTTCCAAGAACACAAGTTTGGCAGTTTCACTAAAACAATGGTAGTTTCGCTGGATGAATCGATACATTCGTTGGATGAATTGATAGATTCGCTAGATGAAACTTTCAACCTTTTCTAAACACAAAATTGACCAAGATTCACCAAAATCACGTTGAATTTATGATTGGATGATTAGGATAGCTTTCTATACAAATACTTCATCTTTTTAATCAATTTCCATATCAAAAACACAAAGATTAGATTCAAAATGAATGGAATAGTGTTTTTGCCAAAAACAAACCCTTCAAAAACTCAACAATCAAGAGCACTAACGCTTTGATACAATATTGTTGGTCCATATGTTTGAGAACCGGTGCAAATGATTCACAAAACACAAATATCCCACAAAATAAACACGAATCTTTCAATGGCACAATGAACAATTCAAATGTTTTCAATAATTACCTAACTTGTACAATGAATATGAAACAAAGTCATAAATATGATCAAAATAAGCTTCCAATCGAAAACACATAATTGCAAATGGACAGCAAACTGTCTTGCCCATAACCTAGTTTCACGTGGCGACAAAAATACAGTTTCGCTGGGTGAACCAAATCAGCTGACTATGAGTGAAACTCACTTTTGCTCCAACTTTCGTCGGCGTACACATACAAAATAAAAACCAAGTAGACTAAGATTTATCCTATTACAATAATAACAAAAATAAAAACAATAACAATGATAAGTCCAGCCTATTCTAGATCATCATGCACTCACTCTCAAGTTCCTTCAATCCCAAACTACTTTCATAAAAAATGTCCTTGATTCCTCAACATCACTAGGTTGCAATCCTTGATTCTTCCAAGGATGCCAACTTTTCCCCTATCATTCAATTTCTTAAAAAATCTGCATACTTCACCGCCCTCACTGTCAACCCCACTATCTACTCGAACCATATTGTTGAATTCTGGGCCAATGGTCAAAGAAACATGCTTAGTGGAGAAAGAGTCATCAGATTGAGGATCTATGGGCTTGACCTTGTTATAAATGAATGATCATCGGGAGCATCTAGAGCTTCATGATTAAAGCACTCCTATGAAATTCCTCAAGTCTGATTTGGAGGACACTTACACTCAAATGGGCTACGGTCTTCTCATGGCCACTATTGCCATCCCCACCATGATGAATCTATTATCCATAGAACGCCTCTTCAAGCACCATTATGGATAATATTATGATGAATCTTTTGATGATGAATCTAGGTTGGAAAAGATTTATCATAATATTATCCATATGGACTCAAAATCTGTTGTCATCCTCACCATAAAATACAGTAGTATTATTTTTAATTTTTTATCACCATTGGATACCTTTTTCAGGCAACCAAAACAGTGCCACTACATATAAGTAGATAAAGTGGGTCCTACTGCATCTTTTACAAACATTTTCCAAAGCCTTTGTATCTACCAAATTGTGAAAATCCAAAAATGCCCATTTTTGTTATCAATAAAGCATTTTTCACATATTTTACTACATTTCATTATATAAATCATTTAATTATTCAAAATTATCATCCCAATAGTATATACGAGATTTTAAATCTTGTTTAATCAAAAGACTTTATGAAAAGATATACATATTGTTCATACGTATGAACCTGAATTATTTAAGGATTTTTCTTTTTGCAAGATCTCTAATTAAATGATACATGATATAAACATGTTTTATGATGAAATGTTGAACCGGATCGTGGGTGATTGAAATAACATATAGTTTTTTGTTAGATCTAGGAACAATAGATCTAGATTATTTTGTATAGGCTTAGAATTTTAATCAATATTTGTAATTGCAGGTACAAACATTATACTTGGTTAATATCTGAAATTGAATAAGTGTAAGGAACATATATGGATGAACATATTTGTTCTTCCGTAGATATCTCTCTTACAAGACATCCATCCGAAGAACATCTATGGATGGACATCAGTGCGGATAAAAGTACAAGGCCACATGGAGAAACTGAAGTGAAGACTCGTCAGAAGACAAAGTACCTTCGGAAGACAAAGTACCTTCGGAAGACAAAGTACCTTCGGAAGACAATGTAGCTTTGAAATACAATGTAGTTGCGGAAGACAACATAGTTGCAAAGACAACATAGCTTCGGAAGAGAATATACCTTCAAAAGACCAAACACTTGTACTTAAATGATACAAGTGATTCAAGCCAACAAGTCAATAATGAATCCTTAGAGATTTGATGTTTCTTTAATAGAAACATAAATGCCTATAAATACAAGTCCTAGGTTACACATCAGATAGAGGATGCACAACTAGTGCGACTACAGCAACTAGACGGCAAACACCAAACATCACATCAATTCACACAATCAATCAAACACAAACCCTAGCAGGTGTCACATCAATACATCATAAACATCAACACACACAAAGTATTCGTTGTTCATAACATTCATTATTTATTCATCTGTAATCATTAACAAGTTTTAATGAAATACTTTTGAATAAAATCTTGTTCATTTATTTATTATGTTGATATCATTCTATTCTTCATAATTAATATGTATTTCGTTTGATATTTAGAAATTAAACAATTAAAAAATGGTTAATGATCACTCCGCAATCATTAACTCGATTCCAATCTAATACTGATAATTCCTGATTGCGATCTTTGGATTCACAGGTGGTATCAGAGCCATGCTTATTGATTTAGATCAATTGATTTATCGGTGTTAAAATGTTTAATTTTTGCTTATTCCATAGATTTATCAGTTCTTTAGATTAGATCTATTGTTCTTGAGCAAAACTGTTTTGGTGTGAATCAATTTTGAAAACAACAAAACAGTGATTAATCAATTTAGTGTCTACTATTTCATTGCTCAATTAACTTAGATCTATATTCATTTTAATTGAATCATAGATTTGTATTATTGATTGATATTCATCAATTGATCAAATTAATTGAACAAATACATTAACAAAGTCCTTGATTTGATATTCAAATATCATTAAAGGATTCACTGATTTGTGACCTAAATTACTTAAGTACTTATTACTTAAGTTTTGACACTAAGTAGATAATTACTCAAAAGAAACTCAATTTCAGTTGAATCCTAAGACTTAACTAAAAAGGAGTAACTTTGGTGGATGATCATACCAACCTCCAAAGTTGCAAACAAAAGCGATTTTAAATCCTAGAAAATCAAGTTCAAGAATCATATGAATTACACTGATTCTGACTTATGGGTATCAATACTAAAGGTTCCTATATTCCACCCACTCTTGGTCTAGATTATATGACAATAATCAACCCATAAGTACAAAATATTTGTCACCTGATGATGTTAAAAATGTTAAAGTGGATACTAGAGCATACAATATGCTTAGTATGGCTTTAACTGAAGAAATATAAATTAGTTGTGGAAAATACTTCATACACTCTGTGTAAGGAATACACAGATGAAGTCTCCCGAAGCTTTAGAGACAAAGTCTTCCAAAGCCAACACTTGAAGACAGATTTCTTCCAAAGACTTTTAGTATACAAGCTTTATCTGTTGTACTTTATATAAAGCTGGACCCCCTTTCCGCTGCAACCCTGAAAAGTCACCAACTTGCATGAGTTGGTGAAAACGTCCATGCTTTAAGTAACTATACATTAAGGTCATGAGTCTATAACTTTCTATCTTCATGTAGTTTATTCTTTTGTAATATATTAAGATGTGAGCTATGGAATGTCATAGTCACTAGTCAAAGGCAATCTGCCTTTTGAGTCCACAATTGATTTTGTATTGTGTCTAATCAATTGTATATACCTGGCCTTCAAAATGTCATAGTCACAGTTCTACTACTAGTTCCTTCCATAAGGAACTTAGCTTCTAAGAACTCAGCCTTCTTGGCAAGAAACTCCTTTTGTTCCAATGGATCATAGAAATAATATCCCATCGAATCTCTGGGATATCCAATGAAGATACACTTACTGGAACGGCTTTCAAGCTTGTTTGAGGTGGGAGTCTTAACAAAAGCCTCACAACCCCATACCTTTAAATATGACAGTGATGGAACCTTCCATACCATATTTCAAAAGGTGTCGTTTCCACTTTCTTGGTTGAGGCCATATTCAAAATATGGGCCGCAGAGAGCAAAGCGAAACCCCAAAATGATAGAGGCAGTGAGCTTCTAGCCATCATAGATCGAACCATATCTAATAGAGTTCGATTTCACCTCCCGAACACGCCATTATGTTGTCGTGTTCCAGGTGGAGATAGTTGTGAGACAATACCAAAACTTCTAAGATGAACTCTAAAAGCATCACTTAGATATTCACCTCCTCTATCGGTGCGGAAAATTTTGATTTTCTTATTAAGTTGATTTTCTACTTCATTTTAGAAGATTTTGAACATTTCAAAAGCTTCATCTTTGTGTCTTAACAAGTATACATAACCATATCGACTATAGTCGTCGGTAAACGTAATGAAGTATCTTTCATGGTACCTAGTCATTGGCTTAAAGGGACCACATACATCCGAATGTATGATGCCTAATAAATCTTTTGCCGTTCGAACTTGCCGCTAAATGGTGCCTTAGTCATTTTACCTTGTAAACAAAATTCGCATGCATCGAATGAATCATATTCATTTGCTTTTAAAAGACTGTTCTTTGAAGTGTTTGTATGAGCTTCTTGTTTATATGACCAAGATGGCAATGTCAAAAATAGGTATCACTCAAATCCTATTTGAGTTACTTAGTGGTGGTCCGGTACAATGAGCTATCACATAATGTGTTTTCACGAACCAATTCATAAATACCATTAACAGGAATAGCTTTAAAATAAAACATGCCATTTAATGAAACATGAATTTCATTCTCAATAAATGACAAAACATAACCGTATTGTCTTAATTGGGCAATATAAACAATGTTCCTAGTCAAACTAGGAGCATACAAAATATTGTTCAAAATTACTTCCAAACCATTTGGAAGTTTCAAGATGTAGTCCACTCGGCCTTCAACTTGAACCTTTGCCCCATTGCCCATGAAGAGGCTCACATCCCCTTTCTTGAAGTCCTTACTTCTTTTGAACCCATGTGTTAGAGGATATTAAATTTAGACCAATATGGATCATGAAACATGTACTTGAGTTTTGCCTGGCATCCCTCTTTGCTTGCAACTCTTTGAGATGGATTGGGCAATTTCTTGCCCAATGTCCAATCTCCCCACACTTAAAGCATGGGTCATTTGAACCAATCTTTTGCTTCTTCTCCGCTGGTTTTGGTGGTGGCGCTCTAACCACTCCCTTTCCCTTTCCCTAATGTGCCCTTTACCCTTGGCAACATTTGCCTTGGGTGCGGGGAGAGGCCTCTTCTTGTTCCCACCTTCATTGATGGTGAGAACAGGTAAAACCCTTTTTCCCATGGCCGCCTCAGCAGTTTTGAGCATAGAGTGAAGCTCACTTATGTTCTTGTCCACTCGGCCATAAATAAGATGAAACAGATTGGGTGTCGTCCATACGACACGCATGGAGTGCTCGAACCGTTTCGAAGCGCTAAACCCGTGCTTGTTGTTGGAACGTTTCCTTCAAATGGGTTATCATGTCGTACGCTCCATGATGTTCAAACTCCTGTTGGAGATCTGGAGTCATACTTGCCAACATAAGGCAAGACACTTGGACCGAGTCCTCAGTGTATTTCACCCAATTATTATAGGCCTCCTCATCATCCTCAATAGGTTGATCGGGAATCAGATCGTCTAATATGTATGATCGTTTCTTTTGCTTGAGAACAATTTTCAAGTTTCGAAACCAATCAATAAAATTAATCTGGTTTAGACGCTCCTTTTGGAGAATGGTTATTAGTGATAGCGAGTGAGCGGTCGGGATTTTATTGTTATCATTATTGTTGGTGGCCATCTACAAAATATAACAAAGTCCAATTTTAGTAATTTCGATATTGTGCCTATTTTAATAATTAAAACCCCTTTTAAGTGTCTTACACAATATTAAATCTAGAATCCAACGTTACATTTAAATAGTGGTTAGGTGACCTTTATCCCATTATTTAAATTAACAAGGTAGTCAACGTTTTGACAATTGCAACCCTTTGCAACTTCTAGGGTATGGGATCGACTTTAAACATCATATGTATTGTCGGCATGTTAATCCCATCAACACTTTTGTAAACCATATTGTAGGTGATCCATTTAATATGGTTTGCAAATCAAGTTATCCTACTTGCACACACATGTGAGTTTTCCAACATAAGTGGTTAGGTGACCTTTATCCCACAAATGTGGTATCCCCACCTCAAGTCACAAGTTCACTCAAAATGGTTAGGTGACCTTTATCCTATTATGAGTTTCCAAATGACTCAAGTGTTGTGCAAAAAGATGGTGCTAAAGTTGTTTAAAGGGAATTTAAGTTACATAATCTTAGTTAAGAAAACTCTATGTACCTTATACTTGCATGCTTTCAAATACAAGGTATCCTATGGTTCACTTTTAACAAAACCTCTTTTATTAAAACCATTAATCCTTTTAATAACCTTTTATTAACCATTTAATGATAAAGAACCAACAAAATTTCAGCTTGTTAAGTTTGTTAATGAGTTTGTAATGCATATCCAAATATCAACCAAACAATCAAACAACAAGCATCCAAACAAGCATAAATATATAAACATGAGTGCATAACCATAGCCATTAAGTTGACCACACTTGCTTGCCATCACAAGTGTTGTCATAAGGTCTTTCCTAAGGGTAATGATGACACATCAAGATGTGTCCATGAACTCCCACTTGAATCCACATCCAAATGCTTCAAGTGTCCATGTCTTTTGTGTTCTTCTTAAGTCTTCATCTTGTGCATCTTCTTTGACAAAATTCATATCCTAATACAATTTTTTAATAAAAGAAATGCACCTAATCTATTTATTACATAACCAAATGAATAAATAAATTACAACCCAAGTTATAAAACACAAATAACAACCCTTTCAAGAACAAACCAAGATGAACAAAACACAATCAACCAAAACCAACACATAAGGCCAAGGCTATGTTATGCACCATAATATATAACACATCCAACATAACCGGCTCTTGATGCCATTGATGAGTTTTGTCACATGTAAAACACTTAGTTTAACCTTTTAAACTATAGAAAACGCAGCGGAATAAGAGGTTTAATACATGGTTTATAATCTGAAAATTTTGCCATATTAAACCACAAACAAAACTCAAGAATGATGATCATAATCATATGTGAAATAGTGTGCTATCAAACAAATCAAAACAACCATAGGGGGTACATAGAATCAACCTTTCTAGAACGAGATGATGTAGATGAAAATAGGTAGATGATGATGTTCTTGAATGTGTCTAGCCATCAAAGGAGAAGGCCTCAAGAAGTGGTACCCATAAGCCCTTCAAACACCTTGCTTGTTAGGATGCAACAGCAAAGATAGCACTTCCAAAACCGAAATTTTCAGCCCCTTTTTCAGCTTCAAAAATCCGTAATTAGCCCTGGTGTTCGGAGGTTCTTTTGCTTGTAATTTTTAGAGATAAGTATGAATGAATGATGGAGTGTAAGAAAGGAAAACCACACTCAAAGACCAAGACAAAAGGCTGGTCCCAATGGCCCCTTTTGTGCGGCCGAAAGGTGTGTCAAAGATGGGGTTTTCCCCCTTTTTTTTCACAATTTACTCTCTTAACCCTTAACTTTATAAAATTAAAACCTCTTTTAATTTTATAACAATAACACACTTTTATATTTTATTATTTAACCAACTTAAATAATAAAACAAATAATATCTCATGACCAAACTATCTATATCGTATTGTTGTATTACAAAGCAATGTTTTAGAAAACCCATTATCTAAATTGGTGTCAATGTTTATATGTATGATCTCATCAACAAATAAACATTTATTGGTGTTTGTTTAGCTTGTTATTGGGTATGACCCGACTTGGATCATAACGTACTGACCACATCAATCTTGTATGTGTCTTGGGCATACAAGATCCAACAATCTCCCACTTGCACAAGATTCATAAAAGATTGATGCTAGCAGTAAATACCACCTAACAACGGTTCACTACCCTTAATACGTATGACTAAGTGCCATTTAATAATATCATCTCCTTCAAGTACCATACTTGAAATGTTTTACGTGAACCAATCATCTATACCTTTGTCACAGATGTCATGTTAAATCCTAGAGACACAGAGTGATCATTCTCCATTGATTTAACCTTATCAGGCCTTAGACATCTTACTCTCAACGAATAAGAGGGACAAATCCCATCTTGATAAGATACGTCTCTCACAATTACCTTATATCATACCTGAACTCAGACTTATGTACTGCCATGTTTCAAAACAGCGAATAGGTAAGTCAAAGTATGATATTCGGTAAATAACAAGACCCAATATGGTCCCAGGTCAGAGGATACCAAATGATGTGCGCCTTTACTCAAAATTACTTATGATCAATCAGAAAAAAAAACTCCATGTAGTAATATTTGAGATGCAGGTCAGTCCAATATTTGCATCCCATAAATATCTATGAACTTTGGCAGCAACCTTTTGCTCTACATTCATCTATATGAATGTCTGCCAATCCAAGTTCATAATAGCATTACGTTCATGCTCGTTCCCACAAGCATGAACAACTACGAACATTTTGAGTAAATACTTTATTCATGGATTTTAAACATGCAAAATAGGAATATTAGTTGAATCATTATAACCAACTAATTCATTCAAGTAATAAAGTGTTACAATATCTCAATACAAAATTAAAGATCAAAATCCAGTCACTAGAATATCGAAGTCCCATGGCACAAGCATGAATTTCATGCTTTGCCTTTTAAAGAAACTTCGTGAGTGGATCCACAACGTTTTGATCCATGTGAACTTTGCGAATACATATCTTCCCTTTTCAACTTCATCCCTTATGTAGTTGAATCTTCATCAATGTGCCTTGTCTTTTGACGTGCAGGGGTTCTTTGATTTGAGCAATCGCACCCTCGTTATCACAAAGAATTTCTAGGGGGTCCTGAATGGAAAGGACCACCCCTCGACCGGCAATGAACTTCTTTAACCATGCAGCTTCCTGAGCTGCTAATGAAGCAGCAATGTATTCTGACTCTGTAGTTGATAATGCCCCCATATCTTGCTTAGAGCTCTTCCAAGAGATTGTTTCTCCATTCAAGATGAAATGTATCCCGATTGTGATCATGAATTATCCCGATCAGTTTGGAAACTCGCATCCGTGTAACTTTTTACTACGAGCTCATCTTCACCAGATCCATAGATTAGGAACATATCTTTAGTCCTCCTTAGGTACTTAAGTATGTTCTTAACAGCCATCCAATGACTGCTTTCAGGATTTTGTTGATATCGGCTTGTCATGCTCAAGGCGCATGGCACATCCGGTCTAGTGCATATCATTGCATACATGATGGATCCTATGGCAGACGCATACGGGATTCCCTTTATTTTGTCTTGCTCGTCTTTTGAGGTTGGACATTAAGTCTTACTCAATATCGTTCCTCTTTGAATAGGTACGGTACCTTTCTTGGAGTTTTCCATCTTGAACCTTTTCAAGATCTTATCAATGTATGCACTTTGATTCAAACCTATCAACCTCCTTGATCTATCCCTATAGATCTTTATACCTAAAATATAGGCGGCTTCACCAAGATCCTTAATGGAGAAACAGCTTCCAAGCCAGGATTTTACACCTTCCATGGTTGGAATGTCATTTCCAAATAGTAGGATGTCATCGACGTACAATACTAAGAAGATGGTGATGCGCCCACTAGCCTTCTTATATACACATGCTTCATCGGCGTTTTTGATGAACCCAAATTTGGTTATTTCTTCATAGAAACGGTGATTCCAACTTCTTGATGCTTGCTCCAATCCGTAGATTGATTTCTTTAATTTGCATACTTTGTCAGGATGTTTTGAGTTGACAAAACCTTCAGGCTAAACCATATAGACATCTTCCTCAAGATATCCATTTAAAAAAGCATTTTTGACATCCATAATCATAATGAGCAGCTATGGCAGATAATATCCTAATAGACTTTAGCATTGCAACTGGTGAGAAGCTTTCATCATAATCAACCCCTTGAGTTTGAGTGAAACCTTTTGATATAAGTCTAGCTGTATAAGTATCCAAGTTTCCATGCATATCGGTTTTCTTCTTGAAAACCCACTTACTTCCAACTATCTTGGAGTTAAGAGGTGGTTCAACCAAGTCCCATACTTGGTTGTCATACATGGATTGCATCTCAACGTTCATGGCTTCAAGCCATTTGTCACAATCCAAATTGGACATTGCATCATGATAGGTGGTTGGTTCATCTGAATCTACCACATAGCATCCATCTATGAAAAATCCATATCTTTCTGGTGGATTACTAATTCTACCAGATCTGCGAACGTTCTGTGTAATTTGATCAACCACTTGATCATTTTCAATATCCATATGTTGAGTGCTAGTATCAACCAAACATATATCAGTTTGTGGTTCTTGATCTTCCTCAAGATCCACAGTTCTACTACTAGTTCTTCCGTAAGGAACTTAGCTTCTAAGAAGTCAGCCTTCTTGGCAACAAACTCCTTTTGTTCCAATGGATCATAGAAATAATATCCCATAGAATCTCTGGGATATCCAATGAAGATACACTTAGTGGAACGACTTTCAAGCTTGTTTGAGGTGGGAATATTAACATAAGCCTCACAACCCCATACCTTTAAATTTGACAGTGATGGAACCCTTCCATGCCATATTTCAAAAGGTGTTGTTTCCACTTTGTTAGTTGGGGCCATATTCAAAATACAGGCCGTAGAGAGCAAAGCGAAACCCCAAAATGATAGAGGCAGTGAGCTTCTAGCTATCATATATCGAACCATATCTAATAGAGTTTGATTTCTCCTCTCAGGCATGCCATTATGTTGTGGTGTTCCAGGTGGAGATAGTTGTGAGACAATACCACAACTTCTAAGATGAACTATAAAAGCATCACTTAGGTATTCACCTCCTCTATCGATGCGAAGAATTTTTATTTTCTTATTAAGTTGATTTTCTACTTCATTTTGGAAGATTTTGAACATTTCAAAAGTTTCAAATATGAGCTCCACATCCGGTATCCAATACCCATGTGTTAGAGGTAATTATATTTAGACCAATATGGATCATGAAACATGTACCTGAGGTTTGACCGACATCCCCCTTTGCTTGTAACTCTTTGAGATGGACTGGGCAATTTCTTGCCCAATGTCTAATTTCCCCACACTTAAAGCATGGGTCATTTGAAGCAACCTTTTGCTTCTTCTTCGCTGGTTTCGGTGGTGGCGCTCTAACCACTCCCTTTCCCTTTCCCCTAATGTGCCCTTTACCCTTGGCAACATTGCCTTCGGTGCGGGGTGAGGCCTCTTCTTGTTCCCACCTTCATTGATGGTGAGAACGGGTAAAACCCTTTTTCCCATGGCCGCCTCAGTAGTTTTGAGCATAGAGTGAAGCTCACTTATGTTCTTGCCCCACCCGTTCATGTTATAATTCATGACAAAATTGTCAAACCTTTTTGACAAAGAGTTGAGGATCAAATCCGTAGCCAAATCTTTTCAGACAGGACAATTCAGCCTTTCGAGGCGGTCAATGTGGCTTTTCATCTTATGTACATAAGATGAAACAGATTAGGTGTCGTCCATACGACACGCATGGAGTGCTCGAACCGTTTCGAAGCACTCAACCCGTGCTTGTTGTTGGAATGTTTCCTTTAACTGGGTTATCATGTCGTACGCTCCATGATGTTCATACTCCTTTTGGAGATCTGGAGTCATACTTGCCAACATAACGCAAGACACTCGAGTGTATTTCACCCAATTATTATAGGCCTCCTCATCATCCTCAGTAGGTTGATCGGGAATCAGATAGTCTAATATGTATGATCGTTTCCCTTGCTTAAGAACAATTCTCAAATTTCGAAACCAATCAATAAAATTATAATGGTTTACACGCTCCTTTTGGAGAATGGTTCTTAGTGATAGTGAGTGAGCAGTCGGGATTTCTTTGTTTTCATTATTGTTGGTGGACATCTACAAAATATAACAAAGTCCAATTTTAGTAATTTCGATATTGTGCATATTTTAATAATTAAAACCCCTTTTAAGTATCTTACATAATATTAAATCTTGAATCCAATTTTACATTTAAATAGTGGTTAGGTGACCTTTATCCCATTATTTAAATTAACAAGGTAGTCAATGTTTTCATAATTGCAACTCTTTGCAACTTCTAGGGTATGGGATCAACTTTAAACATCATATGTATTGTCGGCATGTTAATCCATCAAACCTTTGTAAACCATATTGTAGGTGATCCATTTAATATGGTTTGCAAATCAAGTTATCCTACTTGCACACACATGTGAGTTTTCCAACATAAGTGGTTAGGTGACCTTTATCCCACAAATATGGTATCCCCACCTTAAGTCACAAGTTCACTCAAAATGGTTAGGTGAACTTTATCCCATTATCATTTTCCAAATGACTCAAGTGTCGTGCAAAAGGATCGTGTTAAACTTGTTTAAAGGGAATTTAAGTTTCATAATCTTAGTTAAGAAAAATCTATGTACCTTATACTTGCATGCTTTCAAATACAAGGTACCCTATGGTTCACTATTAATAAAACCTCTTTTATTAAAACCTTTATCCTTTTAATAACCTTTTATTAACCATTTAATGATAAAGAACCAACAAAATTTCAGCTTCTTAAGTTTGTTAATCAGTTTGTAATGCATATCCAAATATCAACCAAACAATCAAACAACAAACATCCAAACAAGCATAAATATATAAACATGAGTGCATAACCATAGCCATTAAGTTGACCACACTTGCTTGCCATCACAAGTGTTGTCATATGGTCTTTCCTAAAGGTAAAGATGACACATCAAGATGTGTCCATGAACTCCCACTTGAATCCACAGCCAAATGCTTCGAGTGTCCATGTCTTTTGTGTTCTTCTTTGAGTCTTCATCTTGTGCATCTTCTTTGACAAAATTCATATCTTAATACAATTTTTTAATAAAAGCAATGCACTTAATCTATTTATTACATAACCAAATGAATAAATAAATTACAAGCCAAAATGTAAAACACAAATTACAACCCTTTCAAGAACAAACCAACATGAACAAAACACAATCAACCAAAACCAACACATAAGGCCAAGGCTATGTTATGCACCATAATATATAACACATCCAACATAACCGGCTCTAGATGCCATTGATGAGTTTTGTCACCTTTAAAACACTTAGTTTAACCTTTTAAACTATAGAAAACACAGCGGAATAAGAGGTTTAATACATGGTTTATAATCTGAAAATTTTGCCATATTAAACCACAAACAAAAATCAAGAATGAGTATCATAATCATATGTGAAATAGTGTGCTATCAAACAAATCAAAACAACCATAGGGGGTACATAGAATCAACCTTTCTAGAACAAGATGATGTAGATTAAAATAGGTAGATGATGATGTTCTTGAATGTGTCTAGCCTTCAAAGGAGAAGGCCTCAAGAAGTGATACCCACAAGCCCTTCAAACACCTTGCTTGTTAGGATGCAACACCAAAGATAGCACTTTCAAAATCGAAATTTTCAGCCCCTTTTTCAGCTTCAAAAATCCAAAATTGGCCCTGGTTTTTGGGGGTTCTTTTGCTTGTAATTTTTAGAGAGAAGTATGAATGAATGATGGAGTGTAAGAAAGGAGAACAACACTCAAAGACCAAGACAAAAGGCTGGTCCCAATGTCCCCTTTTGGGCGGCCGAAAGGTGTGTAAAAGATGGGGTTTTCCCCCCATTTTTTTTCACAATTTACTCTCTTAACCCTTAACTTTATAAAATTAAAACCTCTTTTAATTTTATAACAATAACACACTTTTATTTGTTATTATTTAACCAACTTAAATAATGAAACAAATAATATCTCATGAACAAACTATCCATATATTATTGTTGTATTACAAAGCAATGTTTTAGAAAACCCATTATCTAAATTGGTGCCAATGTTTATATGTATGATCTCATCAACAAATAAACATTTATTGGTGTTTGTTTAGCTTGTTATTGGGGATGACCCGACTTGCATCACAACGTACTAACCACATCAATCTTGTATGTGTCTGGGCATACAAGATCCAACAATCTCCCACTTGCACAAGATTCATAAAAGATTGATGCCAATAGTAAATACCGCCTAACAACGGTTCACTACCCTTAATACGTATGACTAAGTGTCATTCAATAACATCATCTCCTTCAAGTATGCCTACCCTCTCACTTTTGAGAGTGATTACATCATTAAGACCTTGGCACTCAGGTAGTTAATCATCTTGATTTTGTCTTCTTCGTTAACTACCTGAGGTTCTTGTTGAACCACATCCTCTTTTTCAGGACTTTCTTGAACTGGTGAGAGGGTAGGCATACCTCTGTACAGTCTCTTCTTCTCTCTTCTTTGACCTATACTAGGAGTTCTACATCTTCTGCCTCCTTTTTCTCTCTTGACCTTTCCAGATCAACCAACTCATTCAATTCATCCAAGGGGAGAGATGTTATTATCTATGTCATAGTTCCTAGTCTGCAGATAGTTGATCCTGACTGCCCTTAACTCATCATTCTGAGTATCTGGTCTTGGGGCAGCCCTGATTGCAGACTCCATGAGTCTTGGAGACTCAGTAGAGGAACCTTCTCCCCTTAGCCTCCTTTTACTCTCTCTCTCCTCCTCCTCAATCTCCTCAGATGTCATTTTTCTTTTTTCTTTGTCACTCTCAGACCTTTCTGACTCAGGGTGGAGAGAGCTTTGGCCTTCATTGCTCGTTACAGAATCTAAGCTCAGGCCAGAGAGAGGTTCAGAAGCACCTTCACCAGCAGCTGTCTCAGAAGGAATATGGATCTCTGCAGTAGTTGGAGATGATGAAACAGGGCTCTCAGGTTCTGTCACTGGGCCTTCAGTCAAGGTTTCCCCTATGAAGCTAATCTTAGGGTCTGCCTCAACATCCAGTTGACCGATGACATTGCCTGATTGCCTTTGTCTCCTTCGTAGATGAACTCTGCAATGATCATGTCTTGGATTCTTCTAGCCAGTCTGTCAGCTTGTCTTGATTGGCTTGGTTGACAAGTGGCATGTTGACTAGATCCAGACCTTCATAGTAGTCCAAGTTTTGAAAATTAAAGACTTCTTACTATCCTTGAACTCTTATGATAATGAGGGCTCTCCTGTTGTTGTCATACATCCACCTAATAATGTGAATGAAGGATGATGAAGGTGACATAGCCCTTGGTATCCCATCCTCAAACAGACTCTGTATGAAGGAGTTTGTGTAGTCCACATCAATGTGAACTAGAGGAGGTTGCTGAGAATGCACAGTTGCAAGTGAGGATGGTGAGTCCTCAATGTCCATTCTCTCGAAGGAACTCCCATGTTCTGTAGCTGGAATAACTTTCTCCCCCTTTTTGGTACCATCACCCACTTGCATAGGTGAGCTGAAGGATAGGTCAATCACATCCATAGGTTCTTGTGTTCCTGGTTGAGCTCTCCTTAAGGGTCTCCCAGCTAGTTTTTCCTTAGGATAAGAAATCTCAAGTTGTTGATCATTGATCTTGTTTTGTAAGGTAGTCACCTGAGATTCAAGGTGACTGACCTTTGAGATTAGGTAAGTGCATGTTTTAGATAGTTTTTGCACTTTTTGTCTCAGATCCCCCTCATCTTCAGAAGAATCACTCGGGGTGGAAGATTGGACCAGAGTCCTTTATCTCATGACCAGTTCTAAGTTCTTGGCTACTGGATTTCCTTTGCTCACTGGCAGTCTCAGTTGAGATGTCACTGGGCTGAGTTGCCATGGTCTTAATGATGTAATCACTCTCAGAAGTGAGAGCCTCTTCCATATGGACATCCTGAACAGGTTCAGAAGTGTCCACCTCAGTTGTAGGTGACTGATGTAGGATAGATGTAGGAGACTCAGGAGTATTCATCTCTCTTTGAGTAGGGGGAAGAAGAAAGATTCATTATACTCACTGAAACCAATATCTTCATCAGTATAGAAGTCAAGGTTCGGAATTGGTTGATTGAGATCTATAGGTTGGGGATGGTAACTGCCACCTGAAGGTTGATCACTGGAGTGTTGAGACTCAGAGTGATGGCTTAAGGTAGTAGGGCTAATGAGCTCATCAGGATGAGCATAAGGAACGTCAGCACTAATTCTTGAATAGATGGGAGTGGTCTGCTCATCAGGAGAAATGGAGCTCCAGTGTCCATTTCTTCGTGTATGGGTGAGTATATGGGGACCTCCATAGACTGAATAGTCTGAGCAGGGGTTCGTTTGGATTTTCTTTGGTAGGTGATGGAGATTTGAGGCTGCGTGGGTGGCTGGGAAGTAGCAGATGGGGTTCAACACTAGCTTGTGCTACTAGATTGTCACCTTGAGCAATAAGCTCTAACATTTTTGGGACTAGGGCTGTTTCTACCCCAGAGAATCCAACAGTGGACTTTTTCAATATTTTAAAGATGTCGGGCTTCATCTGTCCCAATTTAAGAATGTTACCTGTTCCCCTTAACTGTTAGCCCAATTCACAGTTAAGAATGTACTGGAGATATCTAGGAAACATGTAATATTCTAAGGAGTCTAAATTAGCAAGCAAATTTGTATAAACAAACTGAGAGTACCTGAATTTGATCCCTTGAATCATTCCATGGACTATGAAGGAGAGATCTTCAGGAATCTGGTCCCATCCACCATGCTTGTTTGATAAGCTGTGGATGACCACATGGAGCAGGAATCTCCATTAGGATGAGACATTCCCTTTCCTAAAGGTCTTTACAGAGAAATCTCCCTCATACCCCATCTGCTCAAAGGAATGATTAACAACTTCCTTTGGAAAGAACACCTCACTTTCTTCATCATCCAGCTGAAGATGTTTGTTGATGATGGCCGGAGTGATGAAGATTGTTCTCCCCTGCACTGTGGCAGACAGTGCCCTTTCCCCATCCATAATGACCTCTTGGTAGGTCTTCCAGAATTCAAGCAACTGATCCTCATAGAGTGGAGGATCAATGGTGAGGGAGGTGGAGTAGTTCGATAGAGATAAGAAATGGCAAACCTCTAAGAAATGAGGATCTTTCTCAGAGCGTAACAGAGCAACTTGATTGTGTTATCTGCGTAGCTGCATGGTAAACTTGGGATCTTTTCTATGAGCAAGGTTGGCCATTTTGAAGTAGCTTAAGGACAAAGGAAGAAGAAAGAATGAAATTTCAGAGAGAAATATGGGTTTTGAGGTTTGGAGGAAGAACAGATGAAAGAAAGAGGGGGGAAACCATTGGGTTTATATGTGAGAAGGATTTCAGATAAAGTTTAATGAAAGAGGATAAACTTTGAAATCCGGATGTCGGTCGCATCTCTGAAAAAGTAGTTCACTTTTTTCTCAAAAAGTAGTTTTCTTGGAAGTCAAAAAGCTTCCGAAGGTTAATTATCTTCGGAAGTTTTAATTAAAAAGCTTCCAAAGCTAGAGTGACTTCGGAAGAATTTCCTGAGAGATTTGAAAATTTTTCTTCGGAAGAAAAATTAAAGCTTGAGTGCTTTGTGTGTAAACAAACAAAGCTTCCGAGAGTTAATTTTGCTTCGGAAGTAAAGGGTCCTTAAAATTGAATAAGTGTCCGAGACAAATATTTAAGCTTCGGAAGATAAATTTTGAAAACTCTTCCGAAAGTAAACTTCTTAGACAGTTATTTAATTTGAAGGCATTATTTACTTCCGAACTTAAAAACAAAACTTCCGAAGTATCAGAAATTTTAAAAAATCTAAGAAAAGTTTTCAAAAAGAAATTTTCATCCAAAGAAAACATGAGCTTATGAAAGTGATGAACTAGACAACTTAGGACACACATATTTTAATAAATAATAAGAATTAGTTTTAAGAAAAGCTTACTCAGGGTTTATCATCCCAATAGCTGATATAAGATATTTAAATCTCTGTTCATCAAAAGCCTTTGTAACAGATCAGCATATTGTTCATTTGTGTGAACCTTGACTAGTTTAATTAATCCCTTTTCATAGTTATCTCTTATTAAATGATACCTGATATTGATGTGCTTTGTCCTTGAGTGCTGCACACGGTTCTCTGTGATTGAGATAGCACTGTTGTTGTCTATGTGAATGGAGTCTCCTTGAAGTTTAACCCATAATCCAGCATCTGATTCTGAATCCAAAGTACTTGAGCACAGCAGCTTGCAGCAGCAATGTATTCAGCTTCATCAGTTGATGCAGAGACACAGGATTGTTTCTTGCTTTGCCATGAGATAATACTTCCACCAAGAAATTGACATCCCCTAGATGTAGACTTTGCAGTCATGTTGCAACCACCATAATCACTATCTGTATAGGCATATAGATAAAAGTCAGAATTCTTGGGATACCATAGGCCAAGTGATGATGCACCCTTGAGGTATCTTAGAATCCTCTTGACAGTGATAAGGTGAAACATCTTAGGGTTGGCATGATATCTTGCACAAATACATATAGCAAACATGATATCAGGCCTGCTAGTAGTAAGATACATAAGAGACCCAATCATAGCCCTGTATAAATGCTCATCTACACACTCCCCCTCAAGATCAGGACCAAGGGAGTGGTTTCTAGCTATGGGTGTCTTAGCAATCTTACAGTCAGTCATATTAAACCTGTTGAGTATGTCCTCAACATACTTTGACTGAATTATGAAGATGCCATCTTCAACTTGCTTCACTTGAATTCCCAGAAAGAAATTGAGTTCCCCCATGGCACTCATTTCAAATCTGTCTTTCATTAGCTTCTCAAAGTCTTTGCAGAGCTTTGGATTAGTTGAACCAAAGATGATGTCATCTACATATACTTGAACTAGCAATATGTCTTTTCCTGTTCTTTGATGAAGAGAGTTCCGTCTATAGTACCCCTCCTGTATCCATGTTTATAGAGACACTCAGACAGTGTCTCATACCACTTCCTGGGTGCCTGATGCAGCCCATAGAGAGCTTTGTCAAGCTTGCAGACATAATCAGGATGATCAGGGTCTACAAAACTAGGTGGCTGTTTGACATAAACCTCTTCATCTATCACTCCATACAAAAAGGCACACTTCACATCAAGTTGAAAAACCTTAGCGTTCTTGGATCAGCAAATGCCATGAATATCCTAACGCTTCTAATCTTGCCACAGGAGCAAAGACATCAGTGTAGTCAATCCCTTCTTCTTGTGTGTATCCTTGAACAACTAGTCTAGCTTTGTTCTTGATGATGATGCCTCTATCATCTCTCTTGTTCCTAAACACCATTTTGTTCCAATGGTAGTCTTCCCAGAAAGAAGAGGACAAAGGTTCCAAACTTTCTACCTTTTGAATTGAAGCAGCTCTTGTTGCATAGCTTTAACCCAACTTCCATACTTTAGAGCTTCATCAACTTTCTTTGGTTCTATCTAGGATAGAAAACAAGAGTGAAGACAAACATTTGCTTCATGGGTTTGTCCTCTTGTTTTTACCCCTGAGACAACATCTCCAATGATGTTTGTGGTAGGATGAGACTTATGGATCCTAAGATGAGGGATCACAGCAAGTTGTTGAAAAAGATCTAAATTTGAGAAATTTAGATCTGGCATAGATGTTTCTCCCACCACATCAGCACACTTTTCAAGTAAAACTTGATCCAAGCAGTGTGTGACATCATTGATGTTCTAATCCACAGTGTGGTTAGTGGCATCAAGAATTCTTGGTCACTATCACCATCACTATTGTTGTCTTCCATAGTTGAGGTATTCTTATCTGATTATAGAGCCTCTGAGCTGGAATTTGAAGGCATACCAGATGTATCAGCAGAATTTGTCATTATAGGGCTGATAGAAACCTCATTTGCAGAAGTGGTTCCAACTGGAGCTGAAGATAGTTATCTTGAAGATATTCCTAGCTCAAATCCTGGATCAAGATCATCTGTATTCAAATTTTCTGTAGATCCTGAAACATTCTCACAAGATTTGTTTAGACAGTTGGTAACCAAATCAAGAACAAACAGCCAATCTGGACCAGAACCAGTAACACAAGGGTGTGTTCATTGAAAGTCATATTGGCTGACTCCTCAAAAATTCTAGTTTTGAGATTGTATACTCTATAAGCCTTAGCTTGAGAAGAGTATCCAACAAAGTGTCCATCATCTGATTTCTCAGCAAACTTGGCAATTTGATCTTTGGTATTCAAGATGGTGCAAGGACATCCAAATGACCTGAGAAAACCAATGAAAGGTCTCCTCTGTGCCAAAGTTCATAAGGAGTCTTGCCATGAGTCTTAACTACTAAAACTCTGTATGCACATAGCAGGCAGTGTTGACTGCCTCTGCCCAGAAGGTGATGGCCAGTTTAGAGTCAGATAAGATGGTTCTTGCAGCTTCAATCAGTGTCATGTTTCACCTCTCAGCAACACCATTTTGCTGAGGAGTCCTGGGAGCACTAAATTGTCTTTTAATACCTTTTTCATCACAGAATGTGTCAAAGATATGGTTCTTAAATGCGGTTCCTGATCACATCTTATGATCTTGACCTTGTGATCAGACTGATTCTCAATCTTTAATATGAAATTCTTCAGAATCTCAGGAGTCTCTTCCTTAGTTCTAAGGAAGAAAACCAAGTGAATCTTGTAAAGTCATTTGTGATCACTAGACAGTATGAGGTCCTTCCTAAACTCATTACACTGGCGGGGCAAAGTGATCCGTATGTAACAAGTGTAAGGGAGTAGTGATTGAGTTCTTTTCTTTTGGCTTGTGAGATACCTTATGTTGCTTCCCTTTCAGTCATGCAACACAGTGGTCATCACTTGTAAACTCTTTCTTTGGCATTCCAGTTACCAAGTCATGCTTAATTAATTTATTCATGTTCTTAAAGTGTACATGGCATATTCTTTTATGACATAGGAAATACTCATCACTATTGGCTTTAGACAGAAAGCATGAAACTTCTCCAGAGGGAGAGGTTTCTTGCAAATCCATCTTGTACATGTTTCCTTTCCTGGGGGCTCTAAGCAGGATATGCTCATGAGAAATGACCACACCAGGCCTAAGAACAATGCACTCATGCTCTGTAAAGAGCATGTTATGACTTTGATCACAAAATTGAGATACACTCAGAAGATTGTATCCAAGCTCCTTTACAAAGTTTACTTTTTCTATGTTGAGCTTACCATCTATACCTTGCCCCTACCAGAATTGTAATCACCTTCATCTCCTCCAAAAGCAACAAGTCCTCCATCAATCTTTTCAAAGTTCTGGAGTAGTGACCTATTACCAGTCATGTGCCTGGAGCAGACACTGTCTATGATCCAGACATTTTTGTCTGTCTTCGGCTATCCTTACACAAAAGAGAATGATTAGTTACATCTGGAAACCCAAGCCTTGCTTGTCTTGGGCTCACTTGCAGAAGGTAAATTAACAGTAATAGATCCTATGGTTGTACTAAGAGGATCTTGAGCTGTTTTTGATGGAGAAATCTGAGTCACTTGGTCTTTCTTAGACGTCCACACCACCTTCAGAGTCTTGGACTTGACCTTCAAAACTTTAGAAGCTTCTGGAGTTTGAGAAGTTTTGATGACTAAACCTTCGGAAGATTCTGCAAACACTGCAGCAGACTTCAGTGCTTCAGAAGAACTCCTTTCTTCCGAGACCAAATATTCTTCCGAAGAGAATTTTCCACTTCCCTTCTTATTAGATTTGGAACTTCCAAGGAAACTGGTTTTCCTTTCGAAGCCTGAATCTTCTTAGAACTCTTTGAAGCCTTTGTTTTGGCCATATGGACAGTACCTTTAGGATTGAAGGGACAATCCTTTGCAATGTGAGTGGTGCTGTCACACATACCACAATTCATCTTCTTCTTCACAAGAGCCTTGTCTTGAGAGTAAGACTGTATTTGGTCACTTCCCTTCTCCACCTTCATCTTTGCAGATGCTGAGACAGTCCTCTGGGGCGGAGAACTGTGCTTGGAGTTTGATGGACTAGGCTGTGCAGCAGTGGTACACAGCAAATCAGTCTTTCTCTTGCTGCTAAGAATAGTTGAGCAAGAACCAGAACTCTTAGCAAAGTTTTGGTTGATGTCTTCAGTCCCTACCACTTTAAACCCTGCAAAAATAAAAACTTGTTTCTGCTTAGAGTCAAAAATAGCCTTGATCTCTTGAGCCTTCCTTGCCTTTCTTTTGCTATTTCTGATCAAGTTCTTTCTCATGGACTTGGTCATCACAGTCTTCACTTTCTCCTCAAAAGGATAGTGGCCCTTCTTGGAATCCTCCTCTTCACTCTTTGTAGAGGGATTCTTCACTCTCTTCTTCATCCTCCTCACTCATAGGATCTATGCAAGGAAGCTCATCTTCACAAGTTCCACACCTAGGAGATCTTACTGACAGATTGTGTGTGGAGGAGCTATCTCATTGGATCCTAGTCCCTGTCTATTTTGATAGCACACCTTGTTGTGCAGGGATGAGGATATCATGTTCTTGAAGGTCTCTTCTTCAAGAACACTCTTTTCTGCCTGGCTTTGATGATCACAAGCTCAGCCTGGCACTTAGTTAACTTGGTTATGAGATCTTTAATTTGAGTCTAAAATCTGTGTGTTCATGTTTTAGAACAGAAATGGTTTTCTCTAAGTCCTCTATTTTCAGCTTATAATCATTTTTAGACTTTCTAAAATCAGATTTTAAAATATTTAAGGACTCAATATCAGATCTCAGTTCCAAGTTATAGGACCTGTACCTGTTAACTATAACAATGCATTCAGGAGTACAGAGATGTTCCAATACCTTGGCTTCATCATGATCTACCATCAGTGCTTGGTTGGAGAGGCATCTTCAACCTGAAAGCTCCAGTCAAAGCCTCCTTCTTCAACAGCAACACAGCTTGCTGCTTTGACTTCTCATTATGGAGAGCTTTGTTAGTGTAGTTTGGTCTGGATTGTGCTTGACCACCATTTCTTCTAGGCGCCTTACACTCTCTGGCAAAATGGCCCATCAGGTTATAGTTGTAACACTTCACTTTGCCTTTGTCTAGTCCAAACTTTCCACTGGTTGCATTGCTTGGAAACTTCCTTCCAGTCCTCTTGTAGAACTTCTTGGCTCTATGAGTGAGAAGAGCCATCTGCTGAACTATTTCCATGTATTCCAGATCATATGGATGGATACAGTCGAGGTATTCAAGTGTGAAAAGAGAGTTTCCACAGCATTCATCAGAAGACACGAAAGCTTGTGAAGAGCTTGTCTCTTGGAATGGGTTTCCTTGAGTGTAGTTCTCCTTTGTGTCTCTGGGAAGGTGATGAAAGGACCCTTGGGTGAGTTGTCAGGATAGCATAATAGATGATGTTTGGGTTCTATGCTATCCCTTTCAACCACATGTAGGGATGAACCCATTTGATTGTTGGAGTTTCCAGATGAACCTTGCATGTTCATCTCCATCTGGTATCCACTGAGAATCCCATATAACTCAGTCAGAGTAAGAGTTTTGTGATTTTCAGTTCTCTTGATCACCACAAAGTAGTGTGTCCACTGCCTAGAAGTGAGGACATGAACTTCCTTACAATGTCCCTGTTTTCAAGAGAAACTCCTCCATCCACCAGGGTATCCACTACCTCAACATACCTGAAGTACTGCTGAGTCATGGTTTCACCTGTTTTGAAGGTGAAGTTTTCAAACTGCTGCTTGAGGAGATGCTTTGTTCTCCTTGGCTTCAGAAGAACCCTCATACTGTTAGATTCTACATGCCCAAGACACATAGAACATGATGCGTTATATGTCATGATCCAAGTCGGGTTATACCCAATAACAAGCTTTGCAAACACAAATAATTATTTAATAACGATATGATCATGCAATAAAAACCACACCAAATTTAGAAAATAGTTTTCTAAATAGTTGCATATGAGATGGAACAACTTTTGATGATATTTTGTCATGAGTATTATTTGTAATGTTATTTAAGTAGGTTAGATAACATCAAATAATAAAGGGGTTTATAACTTATACAATTAAATGGTTAATTGTATAACTTATTAAGTGACTAGTTTTATATATAATGTGGGTGTGTTTGTTTAAGAGGGAAAAACACCTTTTTTAAACCAATTCGGCCACCCCACTTAGGGGATTGGCCCCTTTTCTCTCTTGAGAACACACACAAAAAGCATGTCATACACTCCACATTTCGACCTCTCTCATTACATGCAACATAGAACAAAGAACTCTCCTCTCTCTCTCAAAGGTCCTCGGTACAAGCAGCAAACTTGAGGGTTTTTCTTGGTTGCTTTGGTGTTCATCTCCCTAACAAGAAGAGTGTTTGCACATTAGCTTGGGGTATACAAGCTTGAGGGGTCCTTCCTTGGAGCCCTGGCTGAATCTTAAGCATCCTACACTCTTCCTTGGTCGACTTTTTAGCTAGAAGAAAGGTAGTTATTCACAGCTCCATGTAGCTGTGATTTTATGTATATTTACATATTGTTCATAGCTTGCTTATTCACATATATGATCCTTTGTTTTGGGTTTGTTTCATTATATATATGTCACCATAAAACATGAAATTTCAGCTTTATAATCATGTTTAAAATATATATATATCACGGCATTTTCTGAAAGTTTAAGAGGTTAAACTCGGTTTTATCTTCCAACAAACCCTACAATGGCATCAAGAGCCGGTTATGTGGATAGCTTGCTTGTTCTTGTCCTTTATAATTGTTTTTATGGGACTTTATAACCCTTTTAAGGGTGCTATATTCTGTTTTGTTGAATCCCCAAACTTTCAAGGTTATATTACACATGCTTTGATTTTTTTGATTTGTTGATGTTGTGTTGGACAATATTTAAAACCTGAAATTTCAGTTTATGTTCGCTGAAATTTCGTGGGTTTTGAGGGGATTCATTGTATATTTTGGATGATATGATGTGTATGTAATGTTGGTGCATAACCTAGCCTTTGGCCTTGTGTTGTTTGGATGATTGCAAGGGTTGTATTTGTTTATTCAATGGGGTTGTATATATTTATTATTTGTGCTTTGTTTTAAAATAATTTATTTATTATTGGGTTGTAAATATAGATTAGGTGCATTTTCATTTTACTAGATATCTTGTATTAGGACTTTATATCTTGTAATGTGAAGACGTATGGATTGGAAGCACAAAGGAGAACATGGAGCATTTTGGATGCGGTTTCAAGTGGGAGGCTTTTGAAGCTTTCTATGTGTTTTGTTATGACCCTTAGGAATGACTTTGGACCACACTTGTGATGACAAACAAGTGTGGACGACTTTAGATGCTTTGGTTATGCACATATGCTATGTTGTTTGTTTTATATTATTGTGGTTCATAGCATGTATGTGATATTTGCTTTAACAAACCTCTATATGATTAACAAACTTATCAAATGGTTCTTAATCATTAAAAGGTAATAGAAGGTTATTAAAATGATTTAATGATTTAAAGATTAAAATGGGTTTTAATCAAAGGACCATAGGGCATCTTGTATTTGAAAGCATGCAAATACAAGTACATAGAGTTTTCTAAAACTTTAACCATGAAATCTCTTTTTAAAATGAGATCAATACCGTCCTTTTACACAACACTTGAGTCACTTGGAACTCTTAGTGGATAAAGGTCACCTAACCATTTTGAGGGAACTTATGATTTGAGGTGAGAATGACTTATTTGTGGGATAAAGGTCACCTAAACACTTATTTTGGCAAACTCACACGTGGGTTTAAGTAGGGTATCTTGATTTGCAAACCATGTCAAATGGATCACCTACGATTGGTTTCCAATGGTGTTGATGGGATTAACATGCCGACTTTACATATGATGTTTAAAGCCGATCCCATACCTCTAGAAGTTGCAAATGGTTGCAACCGTCAATCGTGACCACCTTATTAATTTAAATCGTGGGATAAAGTCACCCAACCACAATTTAAATGTAATGTTCGGTTCTAGATTTTAATATGAAAATGACCTTAAAGGGTATTAATTATTGAAAATAGCATATCGAAAATACTAAAATTGATCTTTGTTAATATTTGTAGATGGCTTCCAATAACCATAATAACATGAAAATTCATCCGCGTCCTCCCAATCATACGAGCGATTCTCCAAAAGAACGTCTAAATCATAACAATTTCATTGATTTGTATCGAAACTTGAGAATCGTTCTCAAGCAAAAGAGACGATCATATATTTTAGACGACCCTATCCCCGATCAACCTTCCGAGGATGATGAGGAGGCCTATAACGATTGGCTAAAGTACACTGAGGACTCCGTCCAAGTGTCCTGTCTCATGCTAGCGAGCATGACTCCGGATCTCCAAAAGGAGTATGAACATCACGGAGCTTATGACATGATAACCCAGCTGAAGGAAACGTTCCAACAGCAAGCGAGGGTTGAGCGCTTCGAAACAGTTCGAGAACTCCATGCATGTCGTATGGACGACAACCAATCGGTTTCATCTTATGTACTTAAGATGAAAAGCCATATTGACCGCCTCGAAAGACTAATTGTCCGTTCCGAAGGAATTGGCCACGGATTTGATCCTCAATGGCCTTACCAAGAAGTTCGAGACATTCGTGTTGAACTACAACATGAATGCTTGGGACAAAAGCATTGGTGAGCTTCACTCAATGCTCAAAACATCCGAGGCGGCCATGGGTAAAAGGGTTTTACCCGTTCTCACCATCAATGAAGGTGGGAACAAGAAAAGGCCTCATCTCACACCCAAGGCAAAGGTTGCCAAGGGCAAGGGACCCGTATGGGGAAAAGGAAAAGGGGTGGTAAGGGTACCACCCAAACCACAGGAGAAGAAGCAAAAGATTGCTACTAATGGCCCATGCTTCAAGTGTGGGGAGATTGGACATTGGGCAAGAAATTCTCCTGTCCATCTCCAAGAGTTGAAAGCAAAGAGGGATGCTGGGCAAACTCAGGTACATTATACATGATCCATATTGATTTAAACATGATATCCTCTAACACATGGGTATTAGATACTGGATGTGGAACTCACATTTGCAATTTTTGCAGGGGTTCAGAAGAAGTAGTGACTTCAAGAAAGGGGATGTTAGCCTCTACATGGGCAATGGGGCTAAAGTTCAAGTTGAAGCCCGTGGTGACTACATCTTGAAACTTCCAAATGGTTTGGAAGTAATTTTGAACAATGTTTTGTATGCTCCTAGTTTGACTAGGAATATTATTTCTGTAGCCCTATTAAACAATTTGGATATGTATTATCATTTGTTGAAAAGATATTCATGTTTCTTTAAATGATATGTTCTATTTTAAAGCTATTCCCATTAATGGTATTTATGAATTGGTTCATGAAAATACTTTAAATAGGTCGTTGTACCAAACTAGCACCAAGAAACTCAAGTTGGATTTGAGTGATACCTATCTTTGGCATTGTCGGTCTTGGTCATAAACAAGAAAAGAATTCTAACACTACAAAAGAATGGCTTTTTAAAAACAAGTGAATGTGTTCATTTGATGTGTGGGAGTCTTGTTTACAAGGTAAAATGACTAAGGCACCCTTTAGTGGAACTAACGAGAGGGGAAAAAGATTATTAGGAATCATACATTCGGATGTAGTGGTCCTTTTAAGCCAATGACTAGGAATGGTGAAAGATACCTCATTACCTTTACGATGATTATAGTCGCTATGGGTATGTGTACTTATTAAGACACAAAGATGAAGCTTTTGAAATGCTCAAATCTTCAACAATGAAGTAGAAAATCAACTCAAAAGTCAGTTAAGTTCTCCGGACCGATAGAGGAGTGAATACCTAAGTGATACTTTTCAAGATCATCTTAGGAGTTATAGGATTGTCTCACAACTCACTCCACCTGGAACCACCACAATAATGGTGTGTCTGAGAGGAGGAATCGAACCTTATTGGATATGGTCGATCTATGATGGCTAGAAGCACATACCTCTATCATTTTGGGGTTTCGCTTTGCTCTCCGCGGCCCGTATCTAAATATGGCCCCAACCAAAAAGGTGGAAAGGAAAACCCTTTGAAATATGGCATGGAAGAGTTCCATCCCTATCTATTTAAGGGTCTGGGGTTATGAGGCTTATGTTAAGACTCCCACCCCAACAAATTGGATGTCCGATCCACCAATGCATCTTCATGGGAATCCTAGAGACTCTATGTGATATTATTTCTATGATCCACTGAACAAAAGGTGTTTGTTGCCAGAAAGGGTGAGTTCTTAGAAGCAAAGTTCCTTATGGAAGAAACTAGTAGTAGAACAGTGGATCTTGAGGAGGAGCAAAGAACAAAACCCGATTCATGTTTGGTTGAAACTAGCATCAACATGAGGATGTTGAGGATGATCAAGTAGTTGATCAATATACACAAAACATTCGCAAATCTGGTAGAATTAGTATCCACTGAAAGATATGGATTTTTCGTAGATGTATGCTATGTGGTAAATTTCGATGAACCAACCACCTATCATGATGCAGTGTCCAATTCGGATTGTGACAAATGGCTTGAGGCCATGAGCGTTGAGATGCAATCCATGCATGACAATCAAGTATGGGACTTGGTTGTACACCTCTTAACTCCAAAGTAGTTGGAAGCAAGTGGGTTTTCAAGAAGAAAACCAATATGCATGGAAACTTGGATACTTATAAGGCTAGACTTGTAGCAAAGGGTTTCACTCAAACTCAAGGGGTTGATTATGATGAAACTTTCTCACCTGTTGCGATGCTAAAGTCTATAAGGATATTATTTGCCATAGCTGCTCATTATATTATGAGATTTGGCAAATGGATGTCAAACCGCTTTCCTAAATGGATATCTTGAGGAAGATGTCTATATGGTTCAGCCTGAAGGTTTGTCGATCCAAAACATCCTGATAAAGTATGCAAGTTAAAGAAATCAATCTATGGATTGAAACAAGTATCGAGAAGTTGGAATCACGTTTTGATGAAGAAATAATTAAATTCGGATTCATCAAAATGCTGACGAAGCTTGTGTAAACAAGAAAGCTAGTGGGAGCATCATCACTTTCCTAGTATTGTATGTTGATGACATAGTACTATTTGGAAATGACATTCCAACCTTGGAAGGTGTAAAAACCTGGCTTGGAAGTTTTTTTCCATCAAGGATCTTGGTGACGCCGCCTATATTCTGGGAATAAAGATCTATAGGGATAGATCAAGGCGGTTGATTGGTTTAAATCAAAGCGCATACATTGATAAAATCTTGAAAAGGTTCAAGATGGAGAACTCTAAGAAAGGTACAGTACCTATTCAAAGAGGAATGATATTGAGTACAACTCAATGTCCTAGCTCAAAGGATGAGCAAGATAAAATGAAGGCAATCCCATAAGCATCTGCTATTGGATCCATCATGTATGCAATGATATGCACTCGACCGGACGTGTCATGCGCCTTAAGCATGACAAGCCGATACCAGCAAAATCCTGGAAACAGTCATTGGATGGCTGTTAAGAACATACTTAAGTACCTAAGAAGGCCAGAAGATATGTTCCTAATCTATGGATCTGGTGATGAGGAAATCATTGTTAAAGGTTACACGGATGCGAGTTTCCAAACAGATCGTGATGATTCACGATCATAGTCGGGATATATTTTCATTCTGAATGGAGGAGCGGTCTCTTGGAAGAGCTCCAAACAGGATGTGGTGGCTCTATCAACTACAGAATCAGAATACGTCGCCGCCTCATTGGCAGCTCAAGAAGCTGCATGGTTGAAGAAATTCATTGCCGATCTGGGGTTGTCCCTTCCATTCAGGACCCCCTACAGATCTTTTGTGATAACGAGGGTGCGGTTGCCCAGATCAAGGAACCTCGTGCTCATCAAAAGACTAGGCACATTGAGCGAAGATTCAACTACATACGAGATGAAGTTGAAAAGGGAAAGATATGTATTCGCAAAGTTCACACGGATCAGAACATTGCGGATCCTCTCACGAAGCTTCTTGAAAAGGCAAAGCATGAAGGTCATAATTGTGCCATGGGACTTTGATATTCTAGTGATTGGATTTGATCTGTAAATTTTGTATTTGGAGATGTGGAACTCTTTATTATTTGAATAAAATTATTTGGTTATAATGTTTCAATTAATATTCCTATTTAGCATGTTTTATCCATGAGTAAATTGCTTACTCTAAATGTCGGTAGTCGTTCAGACTTGTGGGATCAAGTGTGAGGGTAAGATTATTATGAACTGGATTGTTGATATTCATAAGGATGAATATCGAGCAATGGGTTGCTACCAAGGTTCATAGATATTTGTGGGATACAATATTGGACTAACCTGCAACTCAAACTTTACTACATGGAATCTTATTGATTGATCATACTAAATTTGAGTAAAGGTGAATATCATTTGGTATCCTCAGACCTGAGATACATATTGGGTTTTGATATTCACCAAGTGTCATACCTTGATCTGATTATCCGTTGTTCTGAAATAATGGACAGTACATGAGACTATGTTCAGGTGTGACACAAGGTGATTGTGAGAAACGTATGTAGTCAAGATGGGATTGTTCCTCTTATTCGTTGAGAGTTAGATGTCTAAGGCCTGGATAAGTTAAATCAACAAGGAATGATCACTCTGGATTGCATCTTGGTTGTCATACATGGATTGCATCTCAACGTTCATAGCTTCAAGCCATTTGTCACAATCCAATTGGACATTGCATCATGATAGGTGGTTGGTTCATCTGAATCTACCACATAGCATCCATCTACGAAAAATCCTATCTTTAAGGTGGATTACTAATTCTACCAGATCTGCGATTTTCCTGTGTAATTTGATCAACCACTTGATGATTTTCAACATCCTCATGTTGAGTGCTAGTATCAACCAAACGTATATCGGTTTGTGGTTCTTGATCTTCCTCAAGATCCACAGTTCACTACTAGTTCCTTTCGTAAGGAACTTAGCTTCTAAGACCTCAGCCTTGTTGGCAACAAACTCCTTTTTTCCCAATAGATCATTGAAATAATATCCCATAGAATCTCTGGGACATCCAATGAAGATACACTTAGTGGAACAGCTTTGAAGCTTGTCTGAGGTGGGAGTCTTAACATAAGCCTCACAACCCCATACCTTTAAATATGACAGTGATGGAACCCTTCCATGCCATATTTCAAAAGGTGTCGTTTTCACTTTCTTGATTGGGGCCATATTGAAAATACGGGCCGCAGAGAGCAAAGCGAAACCCCAAAATGATAGAGGCAGTGAGCTAACCATATCTAATAGAGTTTGATTTCTCCTCTCGGACACGCCATTATGTTGTGGTGTTCCAGGTGGATTAGTTGTGAGACATACCACAACTTCTAAGATGAACTCTAAAAGCATCACTTAGGTATTCACCTCCTCTATCGGTGCGGAGAATATTTTATTTTCTTATTGAGTTGATTTTCTATTCATTTTGGAAGATTTTGAACATTTCAAAAGCTTCACTTTGTGTCTTAACAAGTATACATAACTATCGACTATAGTCGTCGGTAAAGGTAATAGAGTATCTTTCATGGTACCTAGTCATTGGCTAAAGGGACCACATACATCCGAATGTATGATGCCTAATAATCTTTTGCCCGTTCGGACTTGTCGCTAAAAGGTGCCTTAGTCATTTTACCTTGTAAACAAGATTCGCATACATCGAATGAATCATATTCATCTGCTATTAAAAGACCGTTCTTTTGAAGTGTTTGCATGCGCTTCTTGTTTATATGACCAAGAAGGAAATGCCAAAGATAGGTATCACTCGAATCCAATTTGAGTTTCTTAGTGGTGGTCTGGTACAATGAGCTATAACATAATGTGTTTTCACGAACCAATTCATAAATACCATTAACAGGAATAACTTTAAAATAAAACGTGCCATTTAAAGAAACATGAGTTTCACTCTCAATAAATGACAAAACATAACCATATTGTCTTAATTGGGCAACAAAAATAATGTTCCTAGTCAAACTAGGAGCATACAAAATATTGTTCAAAATTACTTCCAAACCATTTGGAAGCTTTAAGATGTAGTCCCCTCGGTTTTCAACTTGAACCTTTGCCCCATTGCCCATGAAGAGGCTCACATCCCTTTTCTTGAAGTCCTTACTTCTTTTGAACGCCTGCAATAAGTTGCAAATATGAGTTCCACATCCGGTATCCAATACCCATGTGTTAGAGGATATTAAATTTAGACCAATATGGATCATGAAACATGTACCTGAGGTTTGCCAGCATCCCCCTTTGCTTGTAACTCTTTGAGATGGACTGGGCAATTCTTGCCCAATGTCCAATTTCCCCACACTTAAAGCATGGGTCATTTGAAGCAACTTTTGCTTCTTCTTCGCTGGTTTCGGTGGTGGCGCTCTAACCACTCCCTTTCCTTTTCCCCTAATGTGCCCTTTACCCTTGGCAACATTTGCCTTCGGTGCGGGGTGAGGCCTCTTCTTGTTCCCACCTTCATTGATGGTGAGAACGGGTAAAACCCTTTTCCAAGGCCACCTCAGCAGTTTTGAGCATAGAGTGAAGCTCACTTATGTTCTTGTCCCACTCATTCATGTTATAATTCATGATAAAATTGTCAAACCTTTTTGACAAAGAGTTGAGGATCAAATCCGTAGCCAACTCTTTCGAGATGGGACAATTCAGCCTTTGAGGCGGTCAATGTGGCTTTTCATCTTAATTATATAAGATGAAACAGATTGGGTGTCGTCCATACGACACGCATGGAGTGCTCGAACAGTTTCGAATCGCTCAACCCGTGCTTGTTGTTGGAACGTTTCCTTCAACTAGGTTATCATGTCGTACGCTCCATGATGTTCATACTCCTTTTGGAGATCTAGAGTATACTTGCCAACATAAGGCAAGACACTTGGACCGCGTCCTCAGTGTATTTTACCCAATTATTATAGGCCTCCTCATCATCCTCACAAGGTTGATCAGGAATCGGATCTTCTAATATGTATGATCGTTTCTCTTGCTTGAGAACAATTCTCAAGTTTCGAAACCAATCAATAAAATTATTATGGTTTAGACGCTCCTTTTGGAGAATGGTTCTTAGTGATAGTGAGTGAGCGGTCGGGATTTCATTGTTATCATTATTTTTGGTGGCCATCTACAAAATATAACAAACTCCAATTTTAGTAATTCGATATTGTGCATATTTTAATAATTAAAACCCCTTTAAAGTGTCTTACACAATATTAAATCTAGAATCCAACGTTACATTAAATAATGGTTAGTGACCTTTATCCCATTATTTAACTTAACAAGGTAGTCAACGTTTTGACAATTGCAACCCTTTGCAACTTCTAGGGTATGGGATCGACTTTAAACATCATATGTATTGTCGGCATGTTAATCCATCAACACTTTGTAAACATATTGTAGGTGATCCATTTAATATGGTTTGCAATAAAGTTATCCACTTGCACACACATGTGAGTTTTCCAACATAAGTGGTTACGTGACCTTTATCCCAGAAATATGATATCCCCACCTCAAGTCACAAGTTCGCTCAAAATGGTTAGGTGACCTGTATCCTATTATGAGTTTCCAAATGACTCAAGTGTTGTGCAAAAGGATGGTGTTAAACTTGTTTAAAGGGAATTTAAGTTTCATAATCTTAGTTAAGAAAAATCTATGTACCTTATAATTGCATGCTTTCAAATACAAGGTACCCTATGGTTCACTTTTAATAAAACCTCTTTTATTAAAACCATTCATCCTTTTAATAACCTTTTATTAACCACTTATGATAAAGAACCAACATAATTTGAGCTTGTTAAGTTTGTTAATGAGTTTGTAATGCATATCCAATATCAACCAAATATCAAACAACAAACATCCAAACAGCATAAATAAATAAACATGAGTGCATAACCATAGCATTAATTTGACCACACTTCTTGCCATCACAAGTGTTGTCATAAGGTCTTTCCTAAGGTAAAGATGACACATCAAGATGTGTCCATGAACTCCCACTTGAATCCACATCCAAATGCTTCAAGTGTCCATGTCTTTTGTGTTCTTCTTTGAGTCTTCATCTTGTGCATCTTCTTTGATGAAATTCATATCCTAATACAATTTTTTAATAAAAGAAATGCACCTAATCTAATTATTACATAACCAAATGAATAAATAAATTACAACCCAAGATATAAAACACAAATTACAACCCTTTCAAGAACAAACCAACATGAACAAAACACAATCAACCAAAACCAACACGTAAGGCCAAGGCTATGTTATGCACCATAATATATAACACATCCAACATAACCGGCTCTAGATGACATTGATGAGTTTTGTCACATGTAAAACACTTAGTTTAACATTTTAAACTATAGAAAACGCAGCGGAATAAGAGGTTTACATGGTTTATAATCTGAAAATTTTGACACATTAAACACAAACAAAACTCAAGAATGAGGATCATAATCATATGTGAAATAGTATGCTATCAAACAAATCAAAACAACCATAGGGGGTACATAGAATCAACCTTTCTACAACAAGATGATGTAGATGAAAATAGGTAGATGATGATATTCTTGAATGTGTCTAGCCTTCAAAGGAGAAGGCCTCAAGAAGTGATACCCACAAGCCCTTCACACACCAAGCTTGTTAGGATGCAACACCGAAGATAGCACTTCCAAAACTGAAATTTTCAGCCCCTTTTCAGCTTCAAAAATCCGAAATAGCCCTGGTTTTTGAGGTTCTTTTGCTTGTAATTTTAGAGAGAAGTATGAATGAATGATGGAGTGTAAGAAAGGAGAACCACACTCAAAGACCAAGACAAAAGGCTGGTCCCAATGGCCCCTTTTGGGCGGCCGAAAGGTGTGTCAAAGATGGGGTTTTCCACCCATTTTTTTCACAATTTACTCTCTTAACCCTTAACTTTATAAAATTAAAACCTCTTTTATTTTATAACAATAACACACTTTTATTTGTTATTATTAACCAACTTAAATAAGAAACAAATAATATCTCATGAACAAACTATCCATATAGTATTGTTGTATTACAAAACAATGTTTTAGAAAACCCATTTTCTAAATGGTGTCAATGTTTATATGTATAATCTCATCAACAAATAAACATTTATTGGTGTTTGTTTAGCTTGTTATTGGGTATGACCCGACATGGATCATAACGTACTAACCACATCAATTTTGTGTGTGTCTTGGGCATACAAGATCCAACAATATATATATATATATATATATATATATTATATATATATATATATATATGTGTGTGTGTGGGTGTTGTGTGTGTGTGTGTGGTGTGTGGTGAGTGTGTTTAACCCATTGGAACTCACCAACCTTCAAAGTTGACCCTTTATTTTTTTACATGTTTCAGGTTCTCTTCTTGTTGATCTTCTTGCTCGTATACGATTTGGACTCAGATAAATTAAACATTTTATGTGTGGTTTATATTTTTGTGTATTGCAATGACTTAATTGACTTGTATTGTTCAATGAATAATGGTATTTAATATTATTCCAACTTATTAGTTCCATGTGCTATTAACAATCGTTTCACATTATCTGTCACACCCCGACCGACGACGGAATCATCGGGGTGTGACAGATTGGTACCAGAGCCATGGTTATAGGGAATTAGGTTATTTGAAATGGAATGACCTAGACTATAACTAAGTACCCTTACACATGAGTCCTCTCATGTATTTTATATGCTTAGATAGGATTGTATATGCTTATGTGTTTATACTTGATTATGTGATTATATGCCTTATATGCTTATTCTTATACTTTAAATCTTATCAATGCACACATGAACCTTAAATCATATTCTATGGCATTATGTGCCTAAATTGAATGGTTTTCAAAATGAGCTTTGAATCTTTGTTCGTGGTTTTAAAGTCTCGTCAAAGTCTATATCCTATAACTTGAAACATGTAACTAGAAGATTGTGATGCCTGTATCTCGAGGTGTTCTGCCTAGGCAAAGTATTCATATAAATCCTAATCAACCGAAGGATCCATTTACCTTACCTGGGAACCCTTAGGGTGAGTGTCTACTTATAGGTACGCATGTCTTCATTAAGGTTGTAGTTGACCTAATACTTTGATAAGTCAACGTAATATCTTGGTTTATAAACTGAACATTACACTCGAAACATCTTGTTATTTTTAATCGTTTCATCATTGATGTTGTCCTCCTGAATCTTAAAATTCATTATCAAATTCTCTTAATGATCCTTAGTAATATTTCTGAATGTTTTCCCCTCAAAACTGCTCTTATCCTGAAAACCTATTACAATGATGCCCTTATTTTGAATTGAATCTTTAATCTTAACAAACACATTCTCGTATCAACGTTACATTAATAAAACTTTGAAACCTTAATGACATAAGTAAACAAGATTCGATCATCTAGAACCTTGTTAAAGTTATTTGCTTGAGACCCTTATGAATTCCATCCAAAAGCATCTTAAACTTATTTCTCATGTTCGTTAAGCCGAGTCCCGTATCGATCTAATATTTGGTGTTTCACTGATAACAAAACCTTCCTAACCGTCAGGAATCGTCTAAAATACAAAAGTTATCAAGTAAAAATTCTAAACTAATGACCTTACACATGTTGTCAATAAACACATGAAATCATGAATTATGAAACCTAACAAACTTAAGCATATCAAAACTTCATATTATTCTTGTTAAGTTTAAACGCTTCCAAGAGTTCACTTGCAAATGTGAAATGTAATCCAAGTCTCCTCATAACTTTGAAATAAAATTACTCGTGATTAAATTTCTAGACAAATTTCTTAAAGTAGGGGAGACTCTAACATCTGCTATATTTCCAAGTCAAAACCCATTTTTAAGTTTTATTATAAAATGATAATAATTTTAATAGATCAAATACATTAAATGTGCAATTTATTATTATGAACACCTCATAATCTAAACAACTTGCATAATTTATTTAGAATAAATCTTTTCATAATGTTATAAAGACTTTTTAATCATGTTATGATAAATAACTAAATGGAAAAAGTTTTATTAAAATTTATTAAGTTATAAAATAACTTTTAATAAGCTTATAAAATTTTTTAGTAGTCATGAATTTTTATAAATAATCATAAAGTTTACAAGTTTAATAAAAGTTAACAAAAAAAAGATTAATAAATATTTAATTTGATTTATTAGTTAAATTTGTTTTTATAAGTTAAGGGTTTAAATTGTAATTTCTGAAACATAATATAAAGGTTTCAAGCATAAAATAACAATTTTTAAAACAACAGCGACCGAAATAGTAAATTGATTAAAAACAACCCAAACCGCCCCCACCCCCATTTTTCCAATGGCCGGCTCCGGCGGCCCTCCAACGACTGCACCACACCTCGAATACCTTCATTAACACAATTAATTCCATTAAATCGCTACATGAACCGTTTTCAAACGCATGACCACATTTTGATTCGTATTAAGGGGTGTGATGAACATATAAGTAAGAAACTGAAATATGCATTCAAGATTGAACTGTTCAAATAGAAACTGGTCAAATTAAGTTGATGGAATGGAAGGCAAATCATTGCATCGATACTCTAAAGCTAACTGAACACTCAATTTCGTTTGAAACTCACCCAAGCATCAAGTTCGAGTACCATGTTCATCTTCGACCTACAACTCAATCGAGACTTATGATCTAAGTGATATTAATTGCAATTGATAGGGGGCTTTTCTTAATCATCAAAAAACAAAGCTTCACAACCTTTGAATTGGATCATATCATCTCGAATCAACTCAATTCGATTGTACCACGATAACGATGGCTTTTCTTCTTGTTCTAATCGATTTGGGCATCCTTCCAGGCAATTAAAAACATGTAAACACTCAGACTCTTATAAACATAAAAAGCCCTAATATCAATTTTGTTATCATAAACATCTTGATATTCAATTGAATCAAATTGACTCTAGGGTTTATGTCAAATTTGGGGTTTTGGTAATTAATTTTTTTGAAGTATTTAAGTTAAGTTTATAACATGATCGGGCTGTAGCCCAACCGGTAACTAGCAATGTTTATGACCAAGAGGTCCCGGGTTCGAACCGAGCCTCCACCATCTTTTGTTTTTAATTAGTTTTTTTTAACATTTTATAATTTGAAAATTATTATTATATTAATAAATCAAAAATGAAATATGTTAGTCAACTAAAACATTTTAGAAATTATTAATTAATTTTAAAGTATTAAAATTTATGATTGTAAATTTAATTATTTTTTTAGAATAACAATGGTTATAAACATTATTAATTCCTTTATGTAACCTAAATGCTAAAAATCTTTTATGCTTCAAATTTAGATTATTTCAAACATTATAAATTTACAACTTAAATAAATAATTATTCAAATAGTTATTTAATAATTATTTCAAAAAATATTAGTTATTCATCTATTCATTTAACTATGTAATATATATTATTTAATAAGTTATTCCTTAAGAGTTTATTTAAGTCCTTGAAACCTATAAAACAATATAACTTTCTATAATACTTTATTCTAATTTTTAAGGCTTGATATTACAAGACCTTTATAATAAATCATATAAAAGCTTAAAACTTTATATAATGATTTAAGATAATTTTAAGGTCATTTAAAATAAATATTCAATTAATTACCTTCATCAAGTTTTAATTATTAATTATTTCCTTTACACATTATATTCAATCCTTATTAATTCAATAAATTAAGTTATTGAATCATTTGCTATCATTTTTTAGTTGGTTCATACCATCTTTATTGAACCAAAACATTATTGATTGCATTATTATATTTTACTTATATATTGAAACCCCAATTTTAATTGAAACCCTAATTCATAGTTACTCTTAAATCTTACCTTTATTTTAATTCTGAGACATCAACCATTAGGTTGAATCGTGAAGAAATTGTTGGAACCATCTTATTTTCTTATCGTTATCTTAAGTGCAACTCATAGCACGTGAATTTTCCGTGTGAGTTCTCCATGACCCTTTTTACTTAATTTCACCCTTTTGGGGTGAAACATGTTAACCTTATAAATTTACACTTGTAAACATCTTGATACTTGTAAATGCACATGCAATTCATCTTTACCTTTTTGTCATGGTTATTGTGTTATTCTAAGTCTTATATGAGATACATATTTTGTTTACAATCATTAACTATTGCTAGCCTAGCGATGTCTTAGATATTTTGGCTTGTCAAACCTATTTGGTGCTAAAGCCGATCTATTTCCGGCTCCTGATGATGTATGTGCAAGGCCCCGTTCCCGGGACGCTTACAGCTGGTCATTCATTGCACTTAAAACATTATAAGTGTACATTATTTTGCAGCGGAATTTAAAACATTCATTAATAACTAAAACATGTCATTTACAACATTTATTTTCATCTCAAAATACAAGACATGTCAAAATATGGATGCCAGCCTCAAAATGCTCCCAGTAGCTTATGCATCCATGCCTGCAACTCCTCAGCATCGACATATACCTGCCAACTATCATGCATACAAAAGTCAGCGACACGGAGTGAGTTCTAGTTTTAATAATAAAACATACTTTTCCCTGTTCAAACCGTTCTATACATTATTCAAACGTACTATACTTTACAACCATTCGTGATCATGCATCATACGTACATACAGATAATATTATTATTATCTTTGTCATTCCGTTCATTAGCTTTGTTCATTCAACGTATTATATTATCGTTCACTTCTCTTTCTAGATACGGTCAGACTTTACCCTCTTCATGGCACTCAAGCACGATTACTGAGGTCGAATGACGAGGAGCCTGTTCTATACTTTATTACGATAATTCATTTACATTCATTCATACGTTCGTTCTTTCATAAATGATCTTTAGTTCATTACTCTTTATTACTCGAATCTTGTCTCTTGCAATATCTCATATCCGAAGACTGATGTTGTGTCGGGACCTGCTCACAAACCCCCGACTCATGTCCGAAGATTGACACAGCACCATGATACGCGACAAAGATCCCATATGAGTCAATCACATGGATTGAACTCCATCCGATTCTGTTGCAACACAAAGTTGCTCACCTCATTATCTCGTCTCATGCAATATCCCCGACTCATGTACGAAGACTGATACTGTGCCGGGGCCTGACAAACAAACTCCTGACTCATGTCCGAAGACTGACACAGTACTGGGATACGCGACACGGATCTCATCATCCGTCACTTTCGTCATATGCAATACTCCCGACTCATGTCCAAATACTGATATTGTGCCGGGGCCTGCTCACAAACCCCCAACTCATGTCCGAAGACTAACACTGTACCGGAGTACGCAATCTATATCCTGTCTCATACAATACCCCCGACTCATGTCCGAAGACTGATACTGTGCCAAGGCCGGACACACAAACCCCGAACTCATGTCCGAAGACTGACACAGTACCGGGATACGTGATAAAGACCTCTTAGTCTGTTGCGACACAGAGTCGCTCACCTCATACATATGCTTGCAAGCCTTTCTATACTTTCTCTTTTATTCATTCATTTATTCATGCATGCATTCATTCATTACGTTCCTCTTTTCATTATCTTCCACTTTACATTACATAATACTTTCATTCATTTATTCATTAACGTTATTCATGCATGCATTCATTCATTCATTCATTAACGTTTTCATTTATTCATGCATGCATTCATTTCATTCATTCATTAACGTTCGACGTAAAGCCAAGGGAAGACATACATACATAATAAGGAACATACATAAACATAAACATACACCATCACCAATACAGTCACATCATACATACATAACACACATCAAACATAAGCCATCTCATCATAACCATGCTTATCTCCCCATTTTACCCCTTAAAATGCACTTAGAAAACCTCAAGTCCAAAGTGGGTGCATGGGTCCTTCCAGGCGATGAGCATAAAAATGCTAAGTATAAAACAGTCTGGGGGCATGGGCACTGTTTGGACATTTCTGCCCTGTTCAGGCGCATCACCAACACTTAGTCGTTTCAAGCACTTGGGCGCATGGGCATTGTTAGGCGCATGGCCAATACTTAGCCGTTTCATTCCCTGGGACGCATGGGCATTGTTTAGGCACATGGTCCATACTTAGCCGTTTCATTCACTGGGACGCATAGGCACTATTTAGGTGCATGGTCCACACTTAGCCATTCCATCACTTGGGCGCATGGGCAGTATTTAGGCGCATGGCCATACTTGGCTGTTTCATTCACTGGGACGCATGGGCACTGTTTAGGCACATGGTCCACACTTAGCCGTTCCATCACTTGGCGCATGGGCACTATTTAGGCGCATGGCCACACGGGTGCATGGCGAATACTTAGCCGCATGGCCAACATGCTGGGCGCATGGGCCACTGTTCAGGCGCATGACCCACTCTTCAGGCGCATGACCCACTCTTGGGCGCATGACCCACTCTTTAGGCGCATGACCCACTCTTGGGCGCATGCCCAATACTTAGGCGTCTGGTCTCTCATGCTGGACGCATGGACAACCGTTTGGGTGCATGAACCACTGTTCATGTTCATCAGACATTCTGAAATATTTTTTATGCTACCAATTTCACCCAATTGCCATTCTAAGCATACCCAAACGCAGATCTAACATACTAAGGCCCACTAAGCATGCTAAACATCATCACTAACCCATAATCATCACTATAACATGCATACATACATATAACATTCGTGCATAAAGCTGTAAACCCACAGTTTCTTTAAAAGACGCTTACATCGTATGCATAATAGCCCCAAATCAGTTGAAAATCAGTAAAAGAGGGGGTTCTTGAAACTCACCTTGAGCAGCTTTTGAACAACGCTCTTCCAGTTCAAGTCCCACTTCGATTCAGCTCTTTGAATCCTGAAAGTAAACTCTAAACAACTAGAACTTTGGTCAAGAACTCAATACTCGGTTGAAACCGAGCTCAACAAGAGAGAGTTACCTTTTTCAGCTTCTTCTTCCTCTTTCTCTCTCTAGAACCGAGAGTCTCTCTCTCTTCTTCTTTTCAGCCGTGGAGAAGAAGATGATAAGGGAAGAATGGGCACCCATGCCCTTAAATCATTAAACTAATAAAAGTGTACTTTGTACACTTTTTCCCCTTCCACTTGTGCAAGTTTCTATTCTTTCAATTTACTTTTCTTTTCCTTTCATTTAAATAAAAAATTCGGGGTGTTACAGTATGCTTCTTCATCATGGGAACCAAGTACAATTAGCCAGTCTTATAAACTTGTAATCAAGTCAAGGTTTGGTTGTAATTGTATCTGTTCTAAAAACATGCTAACTCATAACCATTGACATGAATTGCTACTTGTAAACCTGTATATGTATATGTGTGTGTTTAACCCATGGGAAGTCACCAACTTTCAAAGTTGACCCTTTATTTTTAACATGTTTCGGGTTTCCTTCTTGTGGATCTCTTTTTGCTCATATAGGATTTGGACTTAGATAAATTAAACATTTTATGTTATGGTTTATATTTTTGTGTATTGTAATGACTTAATTGACTTGTATTGTTCAATGAATAATGGTATTTAATATTATTTCAACTTATTAGTTCCATGTGCTATGAACAATCGTTTTACATCTGCCCCGATGATTCCTCTGTCGGTCGGGGTGTGACAGGTAAGAACAAGAGGACAAACACATAAAGCAAATGTTTGTCTTCACTCTTGTTTCTTATCGCAGATAGAGCAAAAGAAAGTTGATGAGGCTCTGAAGGATGGAAGTTGGGTTGAAGTCGTGTAATAGGAGTTGCTTCAATTCAAAAGAAATAAAGTTGGAACCTTTGTCCTCTTCCTCATAGGAAGATTACCATTCGAACCAAATGGGTGATAGAGGCATGGTCATCAAGAATAAAGCTAGACTAGTTGTTCAAGGATATACTCAAGAAGAAGGGATTGACTACACTGATGTCTTTGCTCCTGTAGCAAGACTAGAAGCTGCTAGGATATTCCTGACATTTGTTGCATCCAAGAACTTCAAGGTCTATCAACTTGATGTAAGGTGTGTTTTTCTTTATGGAGTGATTGATGAAGAGGTGTATGTTAAACAACCACCTGGTTTTGCAGATCATGATCATCTTGATTATGTCTGCAAGCTTGACAAAGCTCTATATGGGCTGCATCAGGCACCCAAGAAGTGGTATGAGACTCTATATCATTATCTCTACAAACATCGATACCGGAGGGGTACTATAGATGGAACTCTCTTCATTAAAGGACAAGGAAATGACTTAATGCTAGTTCAAGTATATGTAGATGACATCATTTTTGGTTCAACTAATCTAAGGCTCTGCAAACACTTTGAGAAGCTAATGAATGACAGATTTGAAATTTGGGCCATGGGGGAACTCAATTTCTTTCTTGGAATTCAAGTGAAGCAAGTTGAAGATGGCATCTTCATTAGGCAGTCAAAGTATGTTCAAGACATACTTAAGAGGTTCAACATGACTGATTGTCAGATTGCTAAGACACCCATAGCAAGAAACCACTCCCTTGGACCTGATATTGAGGGGGAGTGTGTAGATGAACACTTATACGAAGCTATGATCGGGTCTCTTATGTATCTTACAACTAGCAGGCCTGATATCATGTTTGCTACATGTATTCCTGCAAGATATCAAGCCAACCCTAAGATGTCTCATCTCACCACTGTCGAAAGCATTGTAAGATACCTAAAAGGTGCTTCAACACTTGGTCTATGGTATCCTAAAAATTCTGACTTAAATTTGTACGCTTATATAGATAGTGATTATGGTGGTTGCAACATGACTGCAAAGTCTACATCCGAGGGATGTCAGTTTCTTGGTGGAAGGGTTGTCTCATGGCAATGCAAGAAACAATCATGTGTCTTTGTATCAACTATTGAAGCTGAATACATTGTTGCGGCAAGCTGCTGTGCTCAAGTGCTATGGATTCAGAATCAGATGTTTGACTATGGATTAACTTTCAAGGAGACTCCCATTCACATAGACAACAGCAGTGCTATGTCAACCACAGAAAATCTTGTGCAGCACTCAAGGACCAAACACATCAACATCAGGTGTCATTTAATTAGATATAATTTTGAAAAGGGATTCATTAAACTAGTCAAAGTCCACACAAATGAACAATATGCTGATCTGTTTACAAAGACTTTTGATGAACAGAGATTTAAATATCTTATATCAGCTATTAGGATGATAAACTTTGAGTAAGTTTTTCTTAAAACTAATTCTTATTGTTTCTTAAAATACATGTGTCCTAAGTTGTCTAGTTCATCACTTTCATAAGCTCTTGTTTTCTTTGGATGAAAATCTTTTCAAGGCTTTCCTTAGATTTTTTAAAATTTTGATCCTTCGGAAGATAAGCTTTTATCTTCAGAAGAAAATCATGCCTTCAAAACAAACAATTATCTAAGAAATTTACCTTCGGAAGAAATTTCTGAAATATCTTCCGAAGCTTAATACTTGTCTAAGACACTTTTATATTTTTAAGGAGCATTCTCTTCCAAAGCAAATCAACTCTCGGAAGCTTTGTTCCTCTGGACAGAGCATTCAAGTCTTAATTTTCTTCCGAAGCAAAATTTCATAACTCGTAGGAAAATCTTCTGAGGTCATTTTAGCTTCGGAAACTTTTTCAATAAAACTTCTGAGGTTAATTTACCTTCGGAAGAATCTTGACTTTCAAGAAAACTACGTTTTGAGGAAAAGTAAACTATTTTTTCAGAGGTGGGACTGACATCCGGATTTCAAAGTTTATCCTCTTTCATTAACATAATCTGAAATCCTTTTTCACATATAAACCCAACGGTTTCCCCCTTTTTCATTCATCTCCTTCTTTCCTCCAGACCTAGAAATCCCAAATTTCTCTCTAAAATTACTTTCTGTCTTCTTTCTTCATCCTTAAGCTTCCTCAAAATAGCCAACCTTAACCGCAGAAATAATCCGAACTTTTCCATGCAGTTACACAGGCAACATAACCAAGTTTCTCTATTACACTTTGAGAAGGATCCTTATTTCTCAGAGGTTTGCCAATTCTTAACTCTATCCAATAACATCACCTTCTAACCGTTGATCTTACTCTCTATGAGGATCAACTGCTAGAATTTTGGAAGACCTGCCAAGAGGTCATCATGGATGGGGAGAAGGAACTGTCTGCCACAGTGCAGAGAGAATAGTCCTCATCACTCCGGCCATCATCAACATACATCTTCAGCTGGATAATGAAGAATGTGAGGTGTTTGTTTCCCAAAGAAGTTGTTAACCAGTCCTTTGTGCAGATGGGCTATGAGGGAGACTTTTCTGTCAAGACCTCCAAGAAAGGGAAGGTCTCATCCCAATGGAAATTCCTGCTCCATGTGGTTATCCACAGCTTATCAACCAAGCATGGTGGATGGGACTAGATTCCCGAGGATCTCTCTTTCATTGTTTGTAGGATGGTCCAGGGAGTCATGTTCAGGTACTCTCAGTTTGTTTACACTAATCTCTTTGCAAACTTTGACTTCTTAGAGTACTATATGTTCCTTAGATATATTCAATACATTCTTAACTATGAACTGGACTCATAGTTAATGGGAATAGGTAATATTGTTAAATTGGGACAGATGAAGCCCGACATCCTTAAAATACTGAGAAAGCCTACTATTGGCTCCTCTGGGGTAGAAACAGCCCTTGTCCCAAAAATGTTAGAGCTCATTGCTCAAGCTGACAACCTAGCAGCACCAGCTAGTGTTAAACCCACACCTTCTACATCCCAACCACCTCAACAGCCACAAATCACCCTCACCTACCAAAGAAAACACAAACGAACCCCTACACAGACTATTCAGTCTGTGTAGGTTCCCACATACTCACCCAAGAAGAAGTGGACACTGGAGTTCCAACTTCTCCTGAGGAGCAGACCACTCCTATCCTTTAATAATCAGTCTTGAGGTTCCTCATGCTCAGCCTGATGAGCTCATAAGGCCAAATGCCTTAAGCCATCACTCTGAATCTCAACACTCAAGCGATCAACCTTCAGGTGGGACAGTTACCATCCTGTAAGGCCCCGTTACCGGGATGCTTACAGCTCATAAAGCATATAATTACTTTAACTTGAAATAAATGTTGCAGCGGAAACATTTAAACAAAATTTTCATTACAAATTCATTTTGAAAATAATACAATATTCGTTACACAACTTCATTTGTTCGCATTACAATGCAAAAATATTAACAAAAGAATGTCATCCCAAAATGCCAAGTAGCTGCCTCCCGCCATCCTCAGCAAAGCTCACCTGCCAACTAGAAAAATGCATAAAAAGTTAGTGTTGCTAAGTGAGTTCTAGTTTTATAATAAACTTATTTTACTTTCATTAAACCATTCTTTACAATTATATGTGATCATGCACTATACATACACATAGATAAGATAATTATTATCTTCATCGTTCATTCGTTAACATTCATTCATATGTTCAAAATTACTTCTTTACATCCCATCCAAAACCATGATCTTTACCCCACCGTTATGCATAAAGCGGGTACCGGGCCAAGGTCTATCATAGGCCCCCATACATTACGCCCGGTGGCCTGACCACAGTAGCAGGGAAAATTTAGGTGTACCATTGCCTTGTGCTATACCCCGTCCGTCACGTATAAAGCGAGTACTAGGCTGAGATCTATCATAGACCCCCGAACATTGTGCCCGGTGGCCTGACCACAGTACCAAGAGGTAAGCGACAAAGGTTCTATAAAAATGGTCAATAACAAAGAAGGACCTCAGTGTGCATCCTTATGGGGTAGCTAGCCCGTACACCGTTGAACTAACACCCTTCATTGGGCGTGTTTCGACATACAAGGCTTGCAAGACTTACTTTACTTCCCTTTGTTCATTAGTGCATGCATTTATTCGTCATGTTCCTCTTTTCATTATCTTCCAATTTACATTACATAATACTTTCATTTCATTCATTAACATTCAACGTAAAACCATCAAAAAATAAGATACAATGTAAGGAACATCATCATACACAATCAAAATCAGCATACAGGGCATCATACATACATCATACATACCATCATGCATCAGCATCAATCATACATCATAACATGCCCATCATAACATCTATGACCCCAAAAGTCAGCTTACATGAACCCCGAGAACATCCCAAATCAAATCATAAATTTCACTTTTTCTCTGGAAAGTCAAAAACTATTCTAACTGTTCATCCGCATTTGCCTTGTTTTGTTCATCCACATTTGTTTTAGTTCATCTGCATTTCCTCAGTACTCGTCCGCGTTTCTCTTACTTACTGGTCAATGCTCATGCGCATTAACTGTTCATCAGAATTTCCCCAATACTCATCCACATTGACTTATATAGTGGTCAATGATCATCCGCATTAACTGTTCATCCGGATTTCCCCAATACTCATCCGCGTTGACTTACTTAGTGGTCAATGCTCATCCGTGTTAACTGTTCATCCACATTTCCCCAATATTCATCTGCATTGACTTACTAAGTGGTCAATGCTTATCCGCATTAACTGTTCATCCGTATTTCTCCAATACTCATCCGCATTGACTTACTTAGTGGTCAATGCTCATCCGCATTTCTTTTGAACACTTGGGCAGAATCTAAAACATAGACATATCAGCCCTAAACATCCAATTTCAGTTCCCAAACACCAACTATCATGTTCTAAGCTTAAATTACATTCTAAGCCTTAGAAACACAAGCATACATCAACAAGCATGAACACAACCCACAATCACACCATACCTGCAACATAAACATGTTCAAACATTCGGGTATGAAACCCTAATTTTATAAAAAGTTCAATCATGCATATCCAGCCCCAAAATCAGTTAAAAACCAGTAAAAGAGGGGTCCTAGAACTCACCTTAGCAGCTCTTGAGTATGGCTTCTTCCAAACTCATCTGTAATTGAGTTCAACTACCTAGAAACCCACTAAAAACACACACAACCGAATATACAAACACACATAAGCATACAACCAAGGCTAGGCCAGTTAAGAACACTTAAAAACCATGAATTCTTACCTTGAATTCGAATTCTTTCTTGTTCTTCCTTCAAAACCGAGAGTTTTGCTCTTTTCTTTCTCTCTCTCTAAAAATCTGAAGATCTGCATGTTGTAAGAGGAGAGTGGGCTGCCATGCGCACTTTACACCCACATTCAAACCTTTTTGTCCTTTTGACACTTTTTACCCCTCAACTAGGGTAAAATATATTTTCTTTCTTTTTCTTCACTTTGTTCTCCTTTCTTTTTCTTCAAAAACATAACCGAGTGTTACATATCCCCAGCCTTTGGACTTAAACCAACCAATCCCCAACCTTGACTTTTATATTGATGAAGATCTTGGGTTCAGTGAGTTCCATGATTCTATCTTCTTTTCCCCTACTCAAAGAGAGATGAGTGCTCTTGAGTCTCCTACTTCTAGCCCACATTAGTCACCTTTTACTGAGGTGGACACTTTTGAACCTGTTCAGGATGTCCATATAGATGAGGCTCTAACTTTTCAAATTTATTCCAACATTAAAACCTCAACCATGGAAACTCAACCCATTGACATCTCAACTGAGGCTGTCAGTGCGCAGAGGAAATCCAACAGCGAATAACATGTGGCTGGTGGTGAGAGAGAGGACTCTAGTCCAATAATCTCATCCCCTAATGACTCTTCTGATGAAGATGGGGGAATTTAAGACTAAAGGTGCAAAAACTGCCTAAAACATGCAAATATTTAGTCTCTCAGGTCAGTCACCTTGAATCTCAAGTGACTACCTTGCAAAACAGGGTCAACGATCAGCAAATTGAGATCTCTTATCTTAAGGGAAAACTAGCTGGGAGACCTTTAATAAGAGCTCAACTAGGAACACAAGAACCTGTGGATCTGATTGACATAACTCCTAGTTCACCTATGCAAGAGGGTGATGCTACCAAAAAGGGGGAGAAAGTCATTACAATCATAGAACCTAGGAGTCCTTCAAAGAGTATGGACATTGAGGACTCACCATCCTCACTTGCAATTGTGCACACTTAGCAACTTCCTCAAGTTCACATTGATGTGGAATCCATAGACTCCTTCATACAGAGTCTGTTTGAGGAAGGAATACCAAGGGCTATATCATCTCCACCAACTTCAAATCACATCACTGGGTGGAGGTGTGACAGCAACAGAAGAGCCCTCATCATTCTTAGAGTTGAAGGGTAGCAAGAGGTATTTAATTTTCAGCCCTTGCACTTCTATGAAGGTCTGGATCTAGTCAACATGCCACTTGTCAATCAAAGCCAATCAAGACAAGATAACATGCTAGCTCAAAGAATCCAAAATATGATCACTGTAGAGTTTAACTTGAGAAGGAGACTAAGGCAATCAGGTAATTCCATCGGTCAACTAGATGTTGAGGTAGACACTAAGATTAGTTTCATAGGGGAAACCTTGACTGAAGGCCCAGTGGCAGAACCTGAGAACCTTATCTCATCATCATCAACTGCTATAGAGATTCATACCCTTATTAAGACACCTACTGGTGAAGGTGCTTCTCAGCCTCTCTCTAGCCAAAGCTTGGATGCTACACCAAGCAATGAAGGCCATGCTCTATCCACCCTGTGTCATAAAGGTCTGTGAGTGGCAAATGGAAAAGAAAGATGACATCTGAGGAGATTAAGCAGGAGGAGAGAGAGAGGAAAAGGAAAGTGAGAGGAGAAAGCTCCTCTTCTGGGTCTGCAAGACTCATGTAAACTGCTATCAGGGCTACCCCCAGACCAAACACTTAGGATGATGAGTTGAGGGCAGTCAGGATCATCTACTTGCAGACCAGGAACTATGACATTGACAATGTCATTTCTCTCCCTTTAGAGGGTTTAATGAATTGATGACAAGAAAGGTCAAAAGAGAAGATAGAGGCAGAAGATGCTGAGCTACTGGAACAAATGAAAGAAAAAGAAGAAAGAAAAGGTTATATAAGCATGTTCCCACTCTCTCCCCCAGTTAAGAAAGTCCTGCATATAGATGTGGTTCAACAAGAACCAGGTAGACAAAGAAGAAGACAGGATCAAGATGATCAATACCTGAGTGCCATAGGCCTTTATCAAGCAGATGCACTTCTTCCCTTATCCTATGACTACATTAAGTTTTACCATCTCAAACAACTTGAACTTGAGATAGTCAAAGAAAGATAGACTAGAAAGGAAACTAAGGGAACCAAAAGGAACTAACGAATGACAGGATCAGTAGTCACAATTTGATGTATCAGAATACAAAGCAGCGGAATACAAACAGAATTAGACAAATTGTAGCAAGCAATCGATACTTGTAAGCATTAGATCGCATACGGTTATAGGGAGAGAATATGTATTTCTGATTTCTAGGAATGTTTATAGATGTAGAATATTTCTAATCAAATCAATCATTCATTCCATTAATTACTCATTCCCCATTGTTACAATAGGTTGTCACTCCTATATAGAGTGCAACAGTCACTGCTGTTATCACGGAAAGTGACAACTGGCAGATCCAATACAAAAATACTAATCTTAACAACTACTGAAATGTTCACAACTACTGAGAACATATCAGCGTGTTAAGTACAAAATAAAAACTACTGAAACTACAACGACTGAAGAACAAAATCTTCAGTCGTTTTACAAACTACTGAAACATAAAAAATAACTACTGATATCACAACTACTGAAGAAGTACTCTTCAGCAGTTGTGACAACTACTGAGGCTTCAGTACTTGATCTTCAGACTTTGACCTTCAGGTGTTTCATCAGCTGATGACTTCAGTAGATATCATCAGCTGATGTCTTCAGTCTTTGTCTTCAGACTTTGTATATCAGTTGTTGATCTTCAGCACTTGTGAACTCTTCAGCTGTTGTACTTCAGTACTTTGGTCTTTCAGCTTCAGCACTTGTGTTCTTCAGCTGTTTACTTCAGCACTTTGGTTCTTCAGCTGTTAAGGTCTTCAGCACTTGATCTTCAGCTGTTGAAGTCTTCAGCACTTGTCAAACTACTGATGAGGCTTTCAGCAGTTTGTTGATACCGTGTGGGACTTAGAGGTTTTCTGATCTTGGCTCATTGGTTCTTTTGGTCCAACAAACTCCCCCTGAACCAATGCAGCCAAAACCTCTATCTTATTTATACTCCCACTTATTGATGGCAAAATGTTGGTCTATTTCCTTCTTGATCAGTAGAGAAGATGACCCATGTAAACTCCGGCCTGGGAAGAAATCTCAAATATTTGTTTGGCAGAGTATGAATGGGAACTCTGTTTTGGGGAACTGGACACAGAGTTTTTATCCCATTCATGAGATTTACTTCCCCATAATGAGTCTGTATGACTCACGAACATAGGCCTCAAGAGAACAACTTGTTCCTCTTGAAGAGTTCTTCTGCTCCTCCTTCGAGAAGAACTCTGGACCATAGTACTCTGATAAGTACTTCATGTCCTGCCATTTTTCAGCTCCACCGTAGTTACCTCCCTATATACAATTCATCAGGATGGTTGCTTCAAGGAGTAACTGGAGCTCATTCTTTTGGATGTCTTCAAGCTTTTTTATAACAACCCTTCTTAATCATCTTGTTTTCTAGTAAGCTTGAGGTGTCTTCTTTGCTTGGTGAGCTTTCTTGAATTCATCAATGATTTCCCAAGGTGAGACTACAACGGCCAACATGATGGTAGATTCTATTGTTTTTCGTACCTGGCCGTTGTATCTGTGTGGGATAGTGTCTTTTATGGATTCTAGAACTCACCTTGGGTCTGGCCATCCTCACTCTCTCCTTCTGATACTGAAAGGTGTGCCTGAGAGTGTACAGCCTTTGAGCATGCCCTTTCATGGCTTGAATAGATGATGACTGAGGAAATTCCTTGTCAACCATCTTCAACAGTTGCTCATCGTGCTGTTTCTCTGCTGTTCTTCTTCTTCTATCTTGACTCTGACCATTTCCCTTTGAGAGTCAGTGTGATCATGGGTTGACTTCGGGGTTTGGGTAGCTTCAGAACAGCAGAGAGTGGCAGACTATCATCTTCATCCTTCTTCTTCTTCTTCTTCCTTCCATCCTCAGCACCCTTCCCTCCTTCGGGGTACATCACTGTGATGGTTGGGTTGGTGAAGGAATTGGTTTTGAAGAATGAGGATGTTTGGATTTTGGCTTAGAGGTTGGTTGGGAGATTTGAGGGATAGGATCTGTTGAGTGGGTGGAAGGGAAGTTGATCTAGCATCCTTGTAGTTAGCTTCGCCTTTGTGATTTAGCCATCTCTAACCTTTTACCAGCTCCAGCCTCATCAAGGGCTTCCACAATAATCCTTTTTTGAATTGCTCAGACAGACAGATTCTGGTGGCTATAGCCAGAATGCTGTCCCTGGTCCATGCGCGATCTCCATAATGATCTTCCCAAGTATTTAGCAATAAAGCGGATCATTATTTCCAACCTCTCTTTCTCAAGAGCATCATACCCTGCCCATCGGGTTTGTATCTCTTGTACTCTAACCTTCTGATCTCACTATCCAGTGTGGCTTGTCAAACCCCTGCCTGAAGAGTTGTTCAATTATTTTATCCATGAGCGGCTGTGTGTGGTGTCAGCTTCTTTGACCAGCTCCTCCAAGGATTTGTCTTCAGCAGTGTGATCATCAGCACTTCTCTTTCGCTTGTATTGAGCAGAGGTTGCTTTTCTTTTTCCTCCTCTTGGCTTGCTTCTCTTCCTGTTCCTCGGATCTTTCCTCTTCCTTCTTTCACTGCAGTACTCTCCCCCTTTTTGTTGCATTGGAGGAAGGGGTTGGTACCGCAGAAAGAGTCTTTTGGATAGCAGCATCAACCAAGGCTGTAATGTGGAGGAAAGCCTCTCATCAAGGGCTTTGATCACTATATCAGTGATTATTGGGTTGATGAGAGGAAGGGAATTTTGGAGTACAACACCTATTTGCTCAGGAGGGTTCTGTTCCTGAGAAGTAGGGCCTGAAGCAGAGGCAGGTGGTGATTTTGGGGTGGCTCTGTGTTGGGAAACCTTCAAGGGAAGGTGCCATCTGTGGGTGTATGATGTGGCAGATGGACTTGCATCCTGAGACATCTTGGCCAGCACTCTTTGAGTCTGCTAACCTCATCCTCTAGAATGGTGTTTTGAGCAACTACATCATAGAAGCTCAGGTCATCATCAGTTGATACTGAATCACCTGACCTCCTGCTTAGAGCAGGATTTACATGCACTGGGTGTAGACCAGTTGGTGCATGTGCCCCTTGTGCTTGGTACTGGGACTTCCAGCCTCAGGACATGTCCATCATCAGCTGTTGCCTCTAGGGAGGTCTTAGCAATGTTACCAGCCTCACTCTGGTCATGTGCTGAGGCAGAGGAGGTGGCAGCCTCACTAGATATTCTAAGCTCCTTGTCTACCCTAGGAGATAGAATTGGGAAACCCCTGTGCTGTGGTTCTCAGGTGCACTGTGTTCCTCCCCCTCAATTGTAGAGGTATTCCCAGTAGTAAGTGGTTTCTGGGGAGGGGTGAGGAGTGCAATTGAGTCAGCACTTGTGCAACTATTAAAGTTGGGCTGTGAGGGGGTTGTTTTGGGTAAGGGGTTAGAAGCAGTGTGCACCCGGGTGGATGGTGCTCTTCAATGGCAATCTCCTCAAGTGAGTAAGATCCCAGATAAGTAGGTGCCCCTTGGGTTGCTGCAGGCTCCTGTTGAGAGGAAGCCTGAGCGGCTGTGGCTGGAAGAGTCATTGTATCCACTAGGGGGTTTGGACTAGTGGATATATGCTTTTGTGTGTAGGCATCCTCAGGGGACTCAATTCCCTGAGTAGCCATTTTGGGTTTCTTTTTGGTGGGTTTGGTGGGACATTGGATTTGGAGGTGGTGGCTGTGGGTTCCAGCTGCGTGGGTTTTCGCAGCTTGGCAGCCAGTTTGAGTGTCCGGTCAGAGTTGTGCCGGGAGTATACTTCTGGCAGAACAGCCGTAGCAGGGACTCCCAAGCCACAAGTCCCTCAGCATTAAGCTGGTCTATAATAATGGCCATTATGAACGTGGATAGAGTATCCAACGGTTGGCAGTAGTTTTTGAGCCATATCTTTGAGCTCTGAAAATATTAATTCTGAAAAGTTTAGTGGTTGTTGCTCAAGGATAGAATACATTACCTGCTGCCATTTGGTGGACATTTGATCCCAAGACGACGTCTTAGGCCAAACATACATTGACCATGTGAAAAATCAGGCGCTCAGCGTCATTAAAGTTTTTCTTCATGATGGTGGTGGCACTGAGATTACCTTGATATCCATGCTGAGCAAATGATAGATCTATGGTGCCCTTCGGATATCCAGCAGGAGAAGTAGCATCACTCAGTTGAAGAATTTTACGGATTGTTGCAGGAGTAATGACTACTTCTTTGTTGTTGACGACTGACCGGAGGGATGGTGTGTGGCTCTCCTCAGTAGTAACAGTAACGTTCATCCAAATTGGTTCAAGGATTCGGCATGTAAGACGGGGTTCAGAAGGAATGCCTTGTTGTATTGGGACTGAACCATAAGATCGATAGCATATCGAACTTAGTCCAGATCGGCGATTTGTGAGGTAGCAACACAGTTGTGTCGCGGTTTATTTGCATAGACGCCATGGAGAAGAAGGAAGTTTTGGAGAGGAACGTTAGGTTTGAAGAAGATGAAGCAATGAGAGCTAAGGTTAGGGGTATTTATAGGGTACGGGTAAGGAAACGACTGAAGGATGTGGTGTTAGTCATCAGTGGTTTTAAACGACCGTTGACATGGTATTATCCTTTCAGACGTTGAAACAGCTGAAGTCGTGGTGTTAGGCATCAGTAGTTTAGAAAACTACTGAAGACCGTGGTTTTGACTTCAGATGATTGAAACAACTGAGACATGGTGTTTGTCATCAGTAGTTATGAAACTACTGAAGACAGTGGTTTTGTCATCAGCTGTTGTAAACACTGAAGACTTGGTATTAGTCATCAGTAGTTATAAAACTACTGAAGACGTGGTTTTGCTTCAGTTGTTTAAAATGAAACAGCAGTTGTACAAACGACTGAAGAGAAAGTCTCTTCAGCTGTTTTCGTCAATTCTTAGCTTTTCAGCTGTTTCAAACTGTCCTCAACACATTCATCAGTCTTTAGCTGATTTCAGTTGTTTCATAGGACATCAGTACTTATCTGTTTTTTACTGATTGCAGTAGTTATGACTGCATCAGTAGTTGTAACTACATCAGTAGTTTCGAACAGATGAAGTACTTCAGTACTTGTGAGACATTTAGCCTTCAGTAGTTATAAAACTACTGAGGTTAAAAGAGCTCATCAGTACTTATATGTGACATAGGTACTCATGATCATCAGTATGAATTACTGAGATCATCAGTAGTTGTCACCTATTCTAGCTGCAGCATACCAAGCCTTAACACCAGGTTTTGGAAAGTTGAACTATCCAAAGGCTTAGTAAAAATGTCTGCAAGCTCATCAGCACTAGGCACAAACTTAGGATCAATCAGACCTTTTTCAAAACAATCCCTTATAAAATGATGTCTGATCTCTATATGTTTGGTCCTAGAGTGCTGGACTGGATTTTTGACAATGCAAAGAGCTGAAGCACTATCCATTAACATGGAGTCTTAGTCTCTGTAATGCCATAATCCAAAAGTTGGTTTTGAAGCCAGAGTACCTGAGATGTACAGCTTGCAGCAGCAATGTACTCTGCTTCAGCAGTGGATGTAGCAACTGAGGTCTGTTTCTTGCTCTGCCAAGAAATCAAGCAGTTGCCTAGGAATTGACATCCACCAGAAGTTGATTTCCTGGTCAACTTACACCCTGCATAGTCACTGTCAGAAAAAGCAACTAATTTACCAGAATGTCCGGTAGAATACCATAAACCTAGAGATGGAGTGCCTTGCAGATATCTAAAGATCCTCTTGACTGCAATCAGATGAGACTCTTTAGGTGCAGCCTGAAATCTAGCACAAACACATGTAGCAAACATAATATCTGGTCTAGAAGCTGTTAAATACATCAAGGACCCAATCATACATCTGTAAAGTGTTTCATCAACCACTTTACCTTTCTGATCTGAGTCCAGTTGTGTGGTGCTGCTCATGGGAGTAGAACAGGGCTTACAGTTTTGTAAATCAAACTTTTGCAAAAGATCTTTTGTATATTTGGATTGATGAATAAAAATTCCATCAGCCTTTTGTTTGATTTGCAACCCCAGAAAGAACTGTAATTCTCCCATGGCACTCATTTCAAACTTCTGTTGCATCAACTTTGTAAAGGCATCACACAACTTTGGATCAGAGGATGCAAAAATGATATCATCTACATAAATTTGAACAAGTAGATTATGCTGCCCAGCTTTCTTAATGAATAAAGTCTTGTCTATGGAGCCTCTAGTGAAATTGTTTTCCAGAAGAAAGTTTGATAATGTCTCATACCAGGCTCTGGGAGCTTGTTTTAACCCATAAAGAGCTTTATCAAGCTTATACACCCAATTAGGATGTTTATTGTCCTCAAAGCCTGGAGGTTGACATACATAAACCTCTTCTTTAACTTTTCCATACAAAAATGCACTTTTGACATCCATTTGAAAGACTTTAAGGTTTTGATAAGCAGCATAAGCTAAAAACAATCGAATTGCTTCCAGTCTGGCTACAGGGGCAAGGTTTCATCATAATCAATACCTTCTTCTTGTGCAAACCCCTGAACAACCAGTCTGGCCTTGTTCTTAACAATAAGCCCATTTTCATCAGTTTTGTTCCTAAACACCCATTTAGTGCCTATTGCACACTTACCTGGAGGTAGAGGAACCAGTTCCCACACTTGCTGTTTCTTGAACTGAAGAAGCTCAAGCTGCATGGCATCAACCCATCCATTGTCCTTTAAAGCAATGTGATAATTCTTTGGCTCTTGCTGACTGATGAAGAGAGCATAGAAGCAGAAATTTGACAATTGACTTCTTGTTGATACTCCAGCAGTGATATCACCAATGATTTGAGACATAGGTGATTCTTCAGATCTTGATACACAATGAGATCTGTGCAAGTGTTTGTAGCCGGTTCAGCAGCAACAGATGGTGATGGTGAATCATTTCCTTGAAACCAATCAGTGGATGGTAATTCAAAGAAGTTGAATTCGAAGAAATCTCATCAGCATTTGTTGTGGATGGTGCTACTGGCGCTACAGGAACATCAGGTCTAGTTGAGTCAGGCAGCTGATCACTAACCTGAAGAGGTGAGTACTGCAATCATCATCATCATCAGCAGTACCACCAGGTGGTGAACTGTTGACAGAGCAACAGCAGGAGTTTGATAAGGAACATATTGCAGTATGTCCAAATCAAATAACTCCACAGGACTTTGTGGAATCTTGTCCTTTGGAGATTCATTAAACTTAACATGTAGAGTTTCTTCAACCATCTTTGTTCTGCAGTTGAAGACTCTGTATGCCTTGCAAGTAGATGAATAACCAACAAAGTATCCTGCATCCACCTTAGGATCAAATTTGTGGAGTTGATCCTTTGTGTTGAGAATAAAACAGGGACACCCCAATGCTTTGAAAAATGAAATCAGAGGAGCCAAATGATGGAGAACTTCATATGGAGTCTTCATCAACCTCTGATTTACTAAAACTCTATTTTGCACATAACAAGCTGTGTTGACAGCCTCGGCCCAAAAGTCAATGGCAAACCTGAGTCAGCCAGCATGGACCTTGCAGCTTCAATGAGGGTCCTGTTCTTTCTCTCCACTACTCCATTTTGTTCTGGAGTCCTTGAATGCTGAACTGCCTTTTGATTCCCTTTGAAAGAAAGAAGTCATCAAGTGTATGATTTCTGAACTCAGTTCCATTATCACACCTAATACACTTGACTGGAAGGGAATACTGCTTCTCAATGTACAACACAAGTGGATAATCTTCTGAGCAGCCTCATCCTTTGAATGTAGAAAGAAAGTCCATACAAATCTGGAGTAATCATCCACAATTACCAGACAGTATTTCTTCTTTGCCATGCTCATTACTCTCACAGGACCAAATAGATCCATATGCAGTAATTGCAAGCAGGCAGTGGACTTGGACACTTCAATAGGAGGAATGAGACCTTGTGCTGTTTTCCTTTTAAACAAGCAGTGCATGTTTCATCACAGTGGAACTCCTTTATTGGTAACCTCTGACTAAACTATTGTGGCTAAGCTGATTCATGTTTTTGAGATTGACATGACCAAGCCTCCTGTGCCACAGTTTAGATTCTTGAAAGAGGCTTTGGAAAATAGGCAAGGATTGCCTTTGAGATCTATCTTCTTAGAGAGATCTAAGGCATACACTCTTCCTGTCCTGTTGGCTTTCAGGAGAGTGTGATCATCCAACACCTTGTCAATCAAGTGCAAAACTTTGGATGACAGAATCCTACAGTTTTGACTTGTGAAAAGGGCAACATGGCCTTTATCACACATTTGACTGACACTCAAGAGGTTGTACTTGAGATTTTCCACATGATTAACATCATCAAATTTGATTTCTCCATTGGAGACAAAGCCCTTACCGATGATGTAACCCCTAGCATCATTGCCAAAAGAGACACAATCCCTTCTTTCCTTGAGAGTAGTCATGAAGAAGAGAGATGTTCCCAGTCATGTGCATAGATCCCCCACTATCTATATACCAGATGCTACTTTGGCATGTTGAAGAACCCTGCAATAATAACAATCAGTTAGTTTTAGAGACCCAAACCCTTTTGGTTTTGGGCATGGTCTCATCAATAGATGGTAAACTAACATGTTTATTTGTAACAACAGCCTGAGAAGAAGAAGATGGTGAAGATGAGTCTTTGGCTTAGACCTCCTTTTCTGTGGTTTCAACATAGGAGAATCTAGTTGGTTAACTATACCCAGCAGATGTTGTACCATCATCACCAGCTGTGTCTGATTTTGTGATAAAGCTTTCAGCTCATCAGACACATTGCTAGTGGAGTTAGATAAGGTCCTATGTTGCACCTTCTTCTTTTGAGCACCCTCAGCTGTCACCTGTTTAACTCCTTCCTTTTTGGATTTCTTTAAGGACTTAAGGGTTACAGGATTTGATGTTGCTGATACAAATGTGGTCTCAAACTCAGTTTTCATTTTTACCATTTTCTCATTAATTTCTTCTTTTTGTTTGAGTTTGGAACCTCTTTTGTACCAACAATCATCTGTAAGATGATTAAACAAACCACATACTTCACATGGTTTCTTCTTCATCTTAGGTTGATCATCAACTAAAGATGGTGAAGCAACAGAAGACTTGTTCTTCAATGCTTTGGAAGCATTGGTTGCTTTCTTGACAACCTCTTTAGTAGTCTTCAAACTCTTTCTACAGCCAGTTTTCTTCTCTTCAGTGCTGACAGCAGTTGAAGTTTGAACTTCAGGTGTTAAATCCTGCTCTCTCAGTCCTTTCAGGACCTTCAGGATTAACTCCTGAGTTGATCAACTTATTGATCATGTGAATGTCAGCATTTGGACCATCAACATCAGCTGATAGGTTCAAGAGGACTTGATGCTGACTGCTACTTCTGATTGTGCTGTATCAGAAGGTAGATCACATGATGTGATGGATTGGTTATCACTCTCACCATCAGATTCTACCTCTGCTCTTGGGGTAAAATCTGTAGGTGGAGCAGTGTGATTGTAGCCAATTCCAAACTTCACATTTGAAGCAGATTGCTTACTAAGAAGCATTTCAAAACCTTTGCATGATTGTACCCATCTATCACACTCGACCTGGGTAACTGCAAGGGTTTCTTTGAGATCTTTGTACTTCTCTAGAAGTACATCTGCTCTAGCCTTATCATCAATTATTTTGCAATTCAGTTTATAAACCTCATCATTTTTATCTTTGAGCACAACTCAAACTCAGCTTTGTTTTTGGAAATTATTTGTTCTAGCTTAATGTTTCTTATTCTACATTGCTTCTCTAATGGAAGCAAATGCTGCTATGCATTGTTCAGAACATAATTTGGCTTTTGCCTCAGAGGATACCTGTGATACCTGAGGTGTAGAGGCATTGGAAGATGAAGTATCAGCAGACTCCAAAGCCATAAGAGCTAGATTCCCAAAGGGACTGTCACCACCATGTTGACCAGCACCTGAGAACAGTTGATCATGACCAGACAAGTCATCTGGTAAACTGCTCCAGTCAACAACTCCTGGGGTGAAGAAGCTGTGTTGTTGAGATTGAGGTTGTTGATGAGATAGGGAAGGCTGAGGTTCTGGTAATGCATGAGGTTGTGGTGTCATAGGAACTTGAACTTGATTTGACTGTGGCATGTAATAACAAGGGTACTGATATGGCATTTGACCCTGAGGAACAAAATATGCTGGAGATTGTTGTTGAGGATGATGACTAGATGTGACAGGATGTTGCCCTCTGTGTTGTTGACTATTGCCAGGAAAAGTCACAAAGGGTGCAGTAGAGTTAGATCCAGTTGATCTACACTCTCTTGCAAAGTGTCCAAGCCGTTGGCATTTGTGACACCTCAACTTGCTCTTGTCAAAACCAACTTTGGTTTTGCCAGAGAGTCCTGGGAATTTTCTTCCAGTTCTTTTGTAGAACTTCTGAGATCTGATATTTATCAAGGCCATTTGGCTCAAATATCCATCTCTTCTAAGTCATCATCAGCAATCCCCTTGAGATCATCCATGATGAAACATAGATTGTCATTATTACACCAGTGAACTGACCATCAACACTTACAAATGCAGAATCAGAAGTGCTTGAAGAGAAATTAATATGCTCATCATACTGGCATTCAGATGAAGCATATTCTGACTCATGACTCACCAAGGCAGTGTTGCCTTGTATAAAGTCTTCAGTGAGCTTTCCAGATGAAGACAGCTTTCTCTTCTGTTCTATCTCTCTCTCAAAAGTGAGCAATTTCCCATGGAGTTGGGTGAGAGATAGTTTGTCCAAACTTGCACTGGAGCGTAGGACAATAGTATATGTGTCCCGTCTCTCAGCAGTGATCTGAGAAATCTGTTATTCATCTGAATATTGGTGTATTCAAGTTTGACCATTTTTAGTTCAAGATCAAACAAGAAAACCGCTCATATTGTTGAGTCAGTGTCTCACCCTTTCTATGAGAGAATGTCTCATATTGTTGGGCAAGAATTTCTCTATTATTTGCCAACCTCATCTGTTCCTCCAAATTGTTCTTTCATAGCAATCCAGAGGTCATGGGCAGTTTCATGATGCATTAGCCCAGAATAGATTTCATTGGGCAATGCCATGGCCAGAATTCCATGGGCTTTTGCATCAATCTCAAGCAACTTCTTATCCTCATCTGAGTATTGCTCCCTCCTCTTCGGAACCATTTGATTGGTTTCCGGGTTATTCACCATAGGCTTGTGTGGACCATGTACCACTGATGTCCAACACCCTGCGCTGTTAACAGACAGGTGATGGAGCATACGTCTTTGCCATATGTTATACTCATTCCTAACCAGCATAGGAGGCTGGTTGAGGAACCAGTATTGTGAGGATCATTGGAGGGAGTGGTCATTTTCAGTTCAAAAACAGTTTAGTTCAAGTTTTAAAAAGTTTTAGACAAACCACAACAACTCAATGAGAACCAAGAAAAAGATCTCAGGATGAATGAGCAGAAATACAGAAAATTCAATCTCTATAACCGTTTCTTGCAAAACAAAAGCTAATTCAATCAAACTTGGATTTTGAATAGCAGTTTCAATGATCAATTATTAGATCGATCAATGATTAACCTGCTCTGATACCATTTGACAGGATCAGTGATCACAAGTTTGATGTATCAGAATACAAAGCAGCGGAATACAAACAGAATTAGACAAATTGTAGCAAGCAATCGATACTTGTAAGCATTAAGATCGCATACGTTTATAGGAGAGAATATGTATTTCTGATTTCTAGGAATGTTTATAGATGTAGAATATTTCTAATCAAATCAATCATTCATTCCATTAATTACTCATTCCCCATTGTTACAATAGGTTGTCACTCCTTATATAGAGTGCAACAGTCACTGCTGTTATCACGGAAGTGACAACTGGCAGATCCAATACAAAAATAACTAATTCTTAACAAACTACTGAAATGTTCACAACTACTGAGAACATATAGCGTGTTAAGTACAAAATATAAAACTACTGAAACTACACGACTGAAGAACAACTCTTCAGTCGTTTAACAAACTACTGAACAAAAAATATAAAACTACTGATATCACAACTACTGAAGAAGTACTCTTAGCAGTTGTGACAAACTACTGAGGCTTCAGTACTTGATCTTCAGACTTTGACCTTCAGGTGTTTCATCAGCTGATGACTTCAGTAGATATCATCAGCTGATGTCTTCAGTCTTTGTCTTCAGACTTTGTATATCAGTTGTTGATCTTCAGCACTTGTGAACTCTTCAGTTGTTGTACTTCAGTACTTTGGTCTTTCAGCTTCAGCACTTGTGTTCTTCAGCTGTTGTACTTCAGCACTTTGGTTCTTCAACTGTTAAGGTCTTCAGCACTTGATCTTCAGCTGTTGAAGTCTTCAGCACTTGTCAAACTACTGATGAGGCTTTCAGCAGTTGTTGTGATACCGTGTGGGACTTAGAGGTTTTCTGATCTTGGCTCATTGGTTCTTTTGGTCCAACACGGAAGAAGCTGCTAAGTCAAGAGCCATCATCCAGAAGAGCATGAAGAAGTCTGTAGAGAGGCAGAGGATTATGAGCTTCTTGAAGTTGTATGGATTCTCCAGAAGGAGACTTGGCCCTATGTCTCTATCCACTATGGATGAGCATAATAAAGGTAATCAAGCAGAAGATCAAGAGCGGAGAGCTGATTGACTTACACTCCCTTTCAAGTCAAGCTCCACCTAAAGTGGAGGTTAAGGTTGAAGAACAAGAGACAACAAAACCTGAACCTCCTGCTGAGACTCAGCAAGCTTCATCTTTTGATCCATAACAGGGTGAGACTCCCTCTTCTTCTGAACCTGTGAGAGAGGAAGACCCAACTGAGAAAGACAAAGAAGATCAATCAGGTGTTGCAGGCCAGTCTTCTCAGTTAAAAGGAACAAAGAGAAAGAAAAGGATGGCTTCAAAGCCAAAGCCAAAGAAGAAGAATGAAACATCCTTTACTGAACCTCAGGTTGAGTCAGAACATCCTGAGGATGTGCAGCTAGAGGATGCTATATCAACTCCCAATGAAGCAGCTCCTCCAGCATCAGGAAGACCCATCTTGTCCTGGATATACACTACAAATCCGGATAGATGGCATGTCATTGTAGATCAAGGCATTGAGGATGTCTCCACATTGTAGGACATGTTCAATCCACCTCTGCATGATCTCTTTGACACGAGAAGGCATTTTGAGGGTCTGAGTGATCTTGGTCATCTCATGAAGAAAGGGATGGTCATCATCATAATGAAGACTGTTGATATCTGAAGTCTTCAAAGTGTTTTGGTAGCGTGAACCTAGGGAGAGTTTGTAAAGAATACATGTTAAGGCTAATGTAACTCAAACACATCAAGTCTCCTGCATGCTACACAAGTACATTGAAGTAGAATGCTTTGGAAGTTTCACACATGCAATAGAAATATTTTAAGTGTCCAATCTTTCGAAGCCAATACCAATATCTTCTGAAGCCAAAGATGAAATCTTTTGAAGCTTCAGAGACCAAGTCTTCCGAAGCCAACACTTGAAGCCAGATTTCTTCTAAAATTTTCATATTAGTATACATGCTTTATCTGATGTACTTTACATAAAGCTGGACCCCCTATCCGCTGCAACTCTGTAAAGTCACCAACTTGCATGAGTTGGTGAAAAGGTCCATGCTTTAAGTAACTGTACATTGAGGTCTTGAGTCTATAACTTTCTATCTTCATGTACTTTATCCTTTTTGTAATATATTAGGATGTGAGCTATGGCATGTCATAGTCACAAGTCAAAGGGCAATCTGCCTTTTGACTCTACATTTGATTTTGGTTGTGTCTAGTCAATTGTATCCGGCTGGCCTTCAAAGTATGGCCGGCTGTAGGATGTAGTATATGAATCTCAAGTACTTGTAACTTTTCTTTATGCTTTGTAACACTTGTAAATGAACTTGAGAAGGCAATATACTACAATCTTGAAAACCATCTCCTTGTGTATTTTGCTATCTTGTTCTGTCTCTTATTTACTTGTCTTATTTGCATCATCAATTATGGTAATGCAGTCTCACTGTTTGATTATTCAAGTAATCTCCTCTTTGTGTTGTTGTGTTATAATGATCACCCTGCACCGGTCCTGCACTCTATGAAGGGAGTGATGAAATCAGAAGCACTAGGAAGGACACCATTCGCTCACAATATGAAACATTTCATCATATTGAGGTTGAATCAATTCGTCAACAACTCCATAGGTTTATGCAACTTGTAACCAAGATGAACATCATGGAGTTGAATTATACAAATGAGGAATTAAACAAGAAGATGTTCCATACTATGCCTAAAAGTTGGAAGCAAACTGTACCCAAGTTAAAGAACACCATTGACCTTAAAGCAACTGGTTTAGATAAATTGGTAGCTAAAGTTAAGGCTCTTGATATGGATCAAAAATCAAGAAACCAGAGTGTGAGAACACATGTCACACCTTATCATTTTAAAGAAACCAAAGGTGCTAGAAGTGCTTTTATTTCAAACAATAATAGTGACAACTCTTGTACTTTGAGTGAAGATGAAGAAGAAGTGACTTTTTATGCATCATAGCCTTCAAAGAAATCTTGTCAAAGTAAATCAGGAAAGGATAAGGGAAGAACTGATAAGAAAAAAGATGCATCTACATCATTAGCAAAGTCCTCATCAAAAGACAACTAAGAAGAGTCCATCACTGTGATTCTGGACTGAAGAACAAAAGGCAACCTTTCTAGCTTTCAGTTTAAGTTTTTAATCTTAACTACGAAGCACTTTAACATCTGCTAACAAGACTTGGAAGAACTACATCCAGATTTAGTAGAGGAGATGGATCTTTAATGGTAAATGCGAATGATTGCTTATAGAGCCAACAATAACTAAGAAGAAATAAAAAGTTGGCTAAAGCAAGTAAAACATGAAAGATTGATATTGATAAGTCAAACGTAAGATGTTCAAATGCAATCTCTATGGACATTTCTCTAGAAAATGTAATCAACAATCAACTCCTGACATGAGACAACATCAGTCTCATCAGGATCAATCTTATCAACAACAACATCTCAAAGATCTCTCAGACAACCACAATTAACCAACTCATCCCCACCAACCACAAATACTTCATCAGAACCTAGTAATTCTAAAGAAATTGGGTTAATCATACTTCAAGATAGAACCTATGACCTGAGTATGTATGAGATAGACTGTGTTCATCAGTATATGTTGAAAGAGAGTCCATGCTCAACAACTAGTTTATAGAGTAAAAGAAACTATGATTTTGAATGAATCTCATATAAGAGAACAAAAATTATATTAAATCAAAAGGATTTAGATTAACCAGTTTCAGAAATCACAGCTTAAAAGCCCAAGTTGAGCATCTGACCACTTCCTTAACTAAATCCAAGGTTGATCATGCATCAACTGAAGTGAAACTTCAGAAGTTTCAACTTTCATCTCGGCAATATGAGAAATTATTAAATTCTCATATTGAATCAAAGAACAAGTATGGTTTGGAATATAATGTTATTGCACCTCCTTTAAATGATAATTATACAGCTTTACTTGAAACAATGACAAACAACTTGTCAAATTATTTTGTGCCATGCACCAAGTTTGAAACAAAATCTAATCAACAAATTAATAACAATGAATCTGATGTGAATGAAATTAAGTCTTCTGAATCAGATAAAATCAAACAAAATGACTCAGAATTTGACTTTGATTAATGTGATGACTTGGATTATTCTAATGAACATGATGATGATAAAACGGATATTGGTAAGAATGTTTCATTGAAACAACCATTCCCAAAGTTCTTGAAGAAACAAAGTTACCATATCCTCCAAAGAAAAGAAACATGTTGAAGACTATTTGCAAAAGAATAGCTTAGTTGAATGAAGGTCTTCAAGAACTTCATCAACAACAAAAACCTTCAACTGAAGTAATTGAAAAGTGTACATCTACTGAGGAAGTACACCTACCTTCCGTAGAAAAGGGAAAGAAGAAACAATTAGTAGAACTTCTCAAGAAGTAGAAACATTCTTCAGTAGCACATCTGTGGAAAAAGAAATCTACTAAGTCAGTAGAAGATCTGTGGAAGGAAAAAGCTACAAACAAGAAGAGATCAAACTAAAAAGTGGTGAATCCTAAGCAGCAAAAATCAGCAAATGTTAAACAAGAATCCTTTGATATTGTGTCAGGGAAAAGAAAGGATACATCAACTGCAAAAATTGAAAAAGATTTGAAGCCTTAAAAGCGGAAAAAGAAGAAAAAAGTTATTGATTCTGAGAAATAATCAGAAGAAATGTATTGTAATTGGTCTAACATGAAAAATCACAATACTAAAGACTGTTACTTTAGCAGTTATTGTTCTATTTGAAATATGAACAATCACATGACCTCAGACTGTTGCTTCAACAAACATTATGCAATTTGTAATAAAATAACCATTTAACTCAAGAATGTTATTTCAACAAAAAGAACAGGACGAAAAGCATAAAGAAGCAACAATCTAAAAAGGATGATTTAAAAGAAAAGAAAAACAACAAAAACAAAAATTACAATACCAAAGAAAACATGTAAGGCCCTGTTCCCGTGACGCTTACTGCTGGTAAATCATTGCTCATAAAACATATAACTTAATACTTAACATTGATAAAAACATCCCTGTGGAAACTTAAAAATAACTTTTCATATCATTGCAAATGCTTTTGCAAGTTGATACAATCGTTCATTTCAAAACATCGTTCGTTCGCATTACAATGCAAAAACATTAATCAAAAGAATGCCATCCAAAAGAGCTGAGTAACCACCCCGTGCCATCCTCAGCAACATTACCTGCCAACTGGAAACACATGAAAGACAGTGTTGCTGAGTGAGTTCTAGTTTTATAATAAAACATATTTTTCTTCCGTTAAAACCGTTCTTTACTTTCATGCGATCATACATCATACGTACACATAGATAATATCATTATTATCTTCATTAATCATTCATACTTTCATTCATTCATTCATACGTTCATTACTTTCGATGACATGTACATTACCCCGAACATTATGCACGAAGCGGGTAACTGGGCATGAGGTCTTTCATAGACCTCAAACATTGGGCATGGAGCTGACTCCAGTACCTATAGTAAGTACATTCACCACTTATCTTTTCTCTTTCATTCCGGATCAATGCCATATGCTATACCCCAAACATTATGCACGAAGCGAGTAACTGGGCCTGAGGTCTGCCATAGACCTCGAACATTATGCACGAACCTGACTCTAGCACCTAAGGCAAGCGGCAAGGATCCCATACATATGGTCAATCACAAAGATTGGACCCCAGTGTGCATCCTTCGGGGTAGCTAACCTGCAGACTGTTGAGCTAACACCTTCATTGTGTGTGCACCTCCATACATTGCTTGCAAGCCTTTCTTACCTTCATTCGTTCATTAATGCATGCATTCATTCATTATGTTCCTCTTTTCATTATCTTTCATTTTACGTTACATAATAGTTTCAATACATTCATTAGCATCCAATGCAAAGTCACGGGAAAGATAAACATACATCATAATAAGGAACATAACATACACAATCATCAACATCATCATACAGGGCATCATACATACATACATAACATGCATCATGCATAAACATACAACATCATACATCATCATGCCTAACGTAGTGTCTATGACATCAAAAGTCATCTTACACGAACTTACGGGAACCCCCATGTCAAAACTTACATTTGCACTTTCCCCCGAAAGTCAGTAATTAAACTACACTTCCCTCGGGTACACCAGCCCTACTTGGGCGTATGGACAACCTTCAGTCACATGGCCTCCAGGCGACTGAATATCATACGATTGGACCAATGCAGATGAACACCTATGCAAATGAACACCCATGCGAATGGACCTAATGCAGATGAACTCAATGCGGATGGGTCCCATGCGAATGGACCTAATGCGGATAGAACTAACGCGGATGAGCATTTATGCGAATGGGGTCTCAGTCGTGCGAATGAACCCTCAGTCGTGCGAATGAACCCTCAGTCGTGCGAATGAACCCTCAGTCATGTGAATGAACCTCAATCACACCTCAATCGGCCATATGGCCCCCATTTGGTCAACTAGCCCTAGCTGATGCAGAATGCAGTTCGTCCTGAACCCAATCTGCCATTTTTGACCTCTAAGCTCATCCAAATGCATTCTAAGCCCAATCAACCATCTTAAAGCTTAGGAATGCATACCACAACACCATTCAAGCACACACAAGCCCGGAAACAAACTCCAAACACATCACACGCAAACTCATACAAATGGGTCAACACACACACATACAAAAACAGGTTTTCAGATGTGTTCCAGCCCCAAAATCGACCAAAAACATTTAAAATACGGGTCCTAGAACTCACACAAACCACACTGAGAAGTAGAGCTTCATTTGCACCCACTACATGACAATTTTGGAGCTCTAACCCACGCGAATCAAGCCTTTCTCTTCTTTTCTCCCTTTTCTCTCTTCTTGCTCTCTAAATTGCAGAATTTTAGGTGTGGGGAGAGGGTAAGGGCTGCCCTCTCCCTTTAAATACCCCCACTCACCCAACTTTCTCTCGTTCGCGAGTTTGGTCCCTTGACTTTGGACTTTATTTCTTTTTCTTCTTTTGTCGGCTTCAAAATAAATTTCCGGGTGTTACAAGTCCACCCCCCCTTATATAGGTTTCGTCCCCGAAACCTGTTATCCCTCGAACAAACATGGGTAATGCTACCTCATTTCTTCTTCAGTCTCCCACGTTGACTCGGATCCTTTCTTGTGCTTCCATTGTACAAGCACATGAATAACCACTTATTTCTCAGCCTTTTCTATTTTCGATCTATGATTGCCACTGCTTGCTCCACAAAATTGAGCTGTTCACATACTTCGATATCCTCCAGTGGAACAATCATATCTTCATCTGCCAAGCACTTTCTCAGATGAGATACGTTGAATGTCGGGTGAATTCCACTTAACTCATCTAGTAACTCCAGTCTATAGGCCACCTCTCCTACTCTAGCAATGATTCGGAAAGGCCCTATATACCTTGGGCTCAACTTGCCCCGCTTCTTGAATCAGATGATCCCCTTCCAGGTTGAGACCTTCAACATAACCTGGTCACCCACCTGGAACTCTATCGGTCTGCGTCGTTTATCACCATACGACTTCTGTCTATCTTTGGAAGCCTTCATGAAGGCCTTGATCTTTTCGAGCTGTTCAGTCATAGCCTCAATCACCTCGACGCTCCCTAGCTCCTTCTGACCAATATCACCCTAACAGACGGGTGTTCTGCATCTCTTACCATACAACATCTCATGAAGGTCTTGATCTTTTCGAGGCATACCAATACTGGCATGATAATTGTTGTTGTAGGAGAATTCAGCTAATGATAAGTGGTCATCCCAACTTCCCCCAAAATCAATAACACATGCCCGAAACATGTCCTCCAATGTCTGAATGGTCCTCTTTGACTGACCATCGGTATAGGGATGATAAGCCGTGCTAATATGTAACTTCATCCCCATGGCGTCGTGGAATTTTTTCCAGAATTTGGATGTAAACCGGGTGTCACGATGGGACACAATAGACACTGGCACACCATGACGAGTTACAATTTTCTTGATAAAAATATCCACTAACCTCTCAGATGAATATGTCTCGCAAATCGGTAAGAAGTGAGCACTCTTCGTCAAATGGTCAACAATCACCCATATAGCATCATACCCCTTCGGGGTACGTGGCAGCTTCGTCATAAAATCCATGGTGATGTGCTCCCACTTCCATTCCGGTATATCCAAAGGTTGGTGTTGGATCTAGAAAGGCTGGTGCAACCAAAACCAAGTAACTTAGAAGATTTTGGTACTACAAGTAAAGGACTTCCGAACCTAATTGTGGAACTTCCGAAAGAAAAAGGAGCTTTTCCAAAGACAAAGTGTACGCTTACTTCCGAAGGAAAAGTTCCAACTTCCGAAGACAAGGAACCTACTTCCAACGTTCAAGACTTAGAAAGAAAGATCTGAAGTCAACTTCCGAAGTACAGAAGTCCTCAAGCCTCGGAAATTAGAAGCCTCTTCTGAAGTATAAGTGGCTTCGGAAGAACTTGTTTTTTTGAAGCCAACTTACCTTCGGAAATCACTGCTATTATCGAGTGGACATAAGTATGGCCTTCCAGACACTCCGTTGCAAATCTCTGAGATACTGCATGGCGTTTTCTCAAAAGCCATGCAGTTGACAATACTTTAATCCACTGTTTACCTTTTTATGTTAGTACAGTTGCCATCTTTAGTTGGTGACAAAAGGTAAGTCATGGACATGTCATGACCACCATATCTTAGATAATACTTTATCTAAGATACCTTAACTTTAGCATTGTAGTATATGCTTTAGTCTTAGGTTTCCAGCTGCTATCAAAGTATATCCGGTTGTAGGATCTAGTAGATATAGTCTCTCATTGTAACTCATATATCATGCTTGTAAGAGTCTTGTAATATCTTGAGTTAAGAAATAATATATACAAGTGCCTTGAAAATTTATTTTTGTGTGTTCACTACTTATTATATATTATCAACTCTTGTGAAAGACTTTACTTTATCTAAATTAAGTGTTTGTATAAGTGAGTTTGAGAGAAATCCAAGTGTTTCTGTGACAAACCCGATCCTGCAATTGGTATCAGAGCTTTTTAGGCTCTTGATTGTGAGATCTTACCATCCTAATCAACCTGTTTTTCACTGCTCCTTATACCTCACTCAATGGCCCTCAACAAATCTGAAGTAGAGATAGGGACGATGACCAAAGCACCCATCATCACCCCTGAAAACTTTAGGTCCTGGAGTAGAAGAATGGAAGGCTTCATCAGATATCAAGATAGCAAAATGCGGCAATCCGTTGTCAATGGCCCGTATAAGCCAAAAGTAGCTGGGGAAACAGTGCCATGATCAAGAAAGCTGTTGAAGATTATTCTGATGAATACGGGAAGAAGCTTGACATTGACAGCAACACTATGACTGTTCTCTTGACTGCAATTCCAAACTCTATCATGGTGGGGTTTGAGCACTGCAGGTCTGTCAAAAACTGTTTGATGCGCTTGCTCAAATGTACTAAAGCTCAAATGACTACAAGAAGGACTCACTGAAGCAGCAGTTCGAGAACTTCACCCATGTTGCTGGAGAGACTCTTAGCCAGCAATATTTTAGGTACATGGATCTCATTTCTTCCCTTTAATCTGTGGGAATTGCTCATGAACTCAGAGACCTTACAAGAAATTTCATGAGTGCATTACCCAATGAGTGGACATTTTACTGTGTCTCTATCAAGATAACAGAAAATCAGAATACACTCACCATGACTAAACTCTATGGGATCCTTGATGGATACCATTTGGAAATGGAAAGTAAGAGGGGTCATCAGACAAGCAGACCCTTGAGTTTCCTGCTAGCAACGCCTTAATGGTTGCTGAAGGCTCAGGAATCACCCAGCCTCAACAATACCTGACTTACACCCAGCAGCCATCTTGTTCTTCTAGGCCATACATCACATTTTCTGAGACTCCAAGGTCTCAACAAGCTCAGCAAAGCTCTTTTCAGGACAACTGTGCTTTTGTCTCAGAAAGGGACACTCAAGTGATTATCAATACTACTTTGATGATCTAGAGTGTTTTATCCCGGATGATGTGGAATACGTGGACATAGTCCAACAAATGGCTCTTCTAACCTACAGAGCAAATAAGTCCCTTAAGAGAACTGGAAGGCAATTTTCTCAGAACCCAATCAACAGCAAATTTGGGTTTGACAAAACCAAGGCCAAATGTTACAACTATAACCAACTTGGTCATTTTGCAAGGGAATGCAAGGCTCCCAAGTCCAACCCAGGAACCCCACAGGCCTCCACACATCCCTCTACACCAAAGCCCACCAGAAAGTCAACTGAAACAGCTGTAATGGCTCAAGAAGTTGACTGGAGCTTCATGGTACAAGATGTGACTCCTACTCAAGCATTCATGGTCGGAACAGATGAAAATAAGGTATATGAACACCTCTCTACTCCTGCCTGTATTGCTAAGGTTAAATTGTATCAGGACTACAATATGGAGATTAAATTTGATATTGTGTCTTTAAATGTTTTAAAATCTGACTTTAAAAGGGCTAAATCTGACTACCAAAGAAAAATTAAGGAGTATAGAAAACTGTGTCCCTATTAAAACATGAACACACAAATTACAAGACTTAGATAAAGGATTTAATATCCAAATTGACTGAGGCTCAAGCCCAGCTTGTCACAGCTGAGGCTCAAGCCAGGAAGTATGCTATTTCCGAGCAAAACTTCCAAGCCATTCTTGCATCATCGTCTCACTCAAAACTTTGTTACCAAAAAAAAGGAGGGTTGGGAACCAATGAAATTTCTCCACCACACTCTTATAAGTCTATAAGACAACCAAGGTGTGGTACTGAAGGGCAAGAGGTTCCATCTGCTGACCCACCTTCTCATGAGTCAAAGAATGATACAACTATGGAGACCATCACAGGGAAGAACTAGGTAAATATGCCCTCCTCTACCAATGTTGATCAAACCCTGACAACCAAAGCCGGAAGAAGAAGAACTGAGGCAGCCAGAAAAACTGCCAAGAAAGTGGCTGAGTCTAAGCTAAAGATAGACCAAAAGCAAAAGGTTATATTCATCTCAGCCGGATTCCAGGTGGTTGGAAACTCTGATTCAGGAAATGGGTGTAGTACCAGCACTCCTGTCCTACCAAAGGATCAGAAGTTAAAGGGAAAAGTTGTTGATAAAGATAAAAAGAACAAGAAATAGCAATTTTCAAATTCCAAAAAGATTAACATTGCATGCATAATGTGTGGTCTGCAAAACCACATGGCCAAAGATTGTTACTACAATCCTGCTAGCACACATTATGCAAATAATGTTAAAAAGGAAGGAGTCAGGGAAGGTTTCTCATTGGACCATATCAAATGGTTCAAGTGATGAAAAAGGGAAGGCTTGTTTCCGAAGCAAGGCTGCTTTCGAAAGAAGACTCTTCTACCGATAGGAAAAAGGCTTCAGAAGATAAAGTTGTCAAGACTCAAAAGAACAAAAGAGTCCCCTTGAAACCATCCCAGAAGAAGACTGCTTTGGAAGAAAAGGTGGTGAAGGCTTCTTCCGAAAAGAAAGAAGCTTCGGAAGAATGCCAAGCTACAAAAGCTTCAACAAACTCATCCTCCATGATCAACCATGGGATGGAATGGAAGATCAAGGAAGATGTTGTAGCCCAAACCTCTTCTTCAATGACATCCATTGAACCCCCATGCATAAATTTTGGTTTAATTATGTCATTATCTTTGGAAGAAACCAAGACCAATAAAGCTTGGTTTTCAATCAAAACTAATCATCTCATCTTATGTGTAGGGACATCCATTTGACAAGAATAATAGCATTTGGATTGTAGATAGTGGATGCTCCAGGCACATGACAGGGAACAGATCTCTCCTTCAAGAATTTCAACATTATGATGGAGGTCTTTTCCAGTTTGGAGGTGAGGCCGGAGGATATATTTCTGGAAGAGGGAGTATATCCAATGGTAAGTTAACGTTGACAAAGTTAACTTTGTCAAATGCTTGAACACAATCTGTTAAGTGTGTCTCAATTATGTGATCAAAAGCACCAAATGCTTTTCATAGAACATGAGTGCATTATCCTCAAACCAGGGATGACAATTCCTCCGGAATTGGTGCTTCTTAGATCTCCCAGGAAAGGGGATATGTACAAGCTTGATATGAACAATGCTTCCCCAATGGGTGAAGTATCATGCTTTCTTTCCAAAGCAGATAGTGATGAGTCAACACTGTGGCATAAACGTATATGTCATGTAAATTTTAAGACAACGAATAAATTGGCTAAATATAACTTGGTACATGGTTTGCCTAAAAAGGAGTTTTTCAGCAAAGACAACTGTGTTGCATGCTTGAAAAGGAAACAACACAGGACATCTCATAAATCCAAATGTGTTAACTCTATCACTACTCCATTGCACTTATTGCACATGGATCTTTTTGGTCCCACAAGTATAATGAGCATTGGAAGGAAATCATATTGCCTTGTGATAGTTGATGATTTTACAAGATTCACATGGGTATTCTTTTTAAGAACTAAAGATGAAACTGCTGAAACATTAAAATCTTTTATTCTTAAAATAGTAAATCAAATTGATCACAAGGTTAAAACTATTAGAAGTGATCAAGGGACTGAGTTTAAGAACTTCGTTCTTGACTCATTCTGTAACTCAAAAGGGATTGCTAGACAATATAGTGCTCCTAGAACTCCTTAACAAAACGGTGTTGCTAAGAGGAGGAAGAGGACACTTATTGAGGTTGCTTGAACTATGTTAGCTGATTCGAAGCTACCTCTAACATTCTGGGCAGAGGCAGTCATGCAGTGTGCAGAACAGAGTTCTTGTAGTTAAGCCCCATGGAAAAAACCCTTATGAGCTATGGAACAAGAGGCCACCATTCATTGGCTTTCTAAGGTCCTTTGGCAGCAGGTGTACCATACTTAACACAAAGAACAATTTAGCAAAATTTGCTGAAAAGTCAGATTATGCTATCTTTGTTAGATACTCTTCTAGTTCCAAAGCTTACAGAGTATACAACATTAAGAATCAACAATTTAAGGAGTCATCCAATATAGTTGTTAATGAGCACACTCCTTGTGTTAATGGACCTGATCACATCTTTGATTTAGAATTGTTTCAAAACTATTCTAAACCTTCTTGTGAGAATGTTCCAGTTGGAATAGGTGCTCAAAATGATGCTGATGCTCCTGCTAATGATCAACTATTTGAGCTTCCCAGCCTAGACCAAATTCTCCAAGTGTTGCATACATCAAGCTTCCACTATTCACAGATCCAATAGTTTAACTATATCAAGGAATAATAAGCTTCAACAAGTGAGTCACCTACTGAGCCTCAAAACTCATCAGGTGATCCATCACACACACCAGGCAGAAGGAGGTAGTATTTTGAAGGAACAGGCAACTGTTAATACTACTTCATAGCCAACTATTGATGACATTTCACATTCATTCAAACAGTCCTCATTGAATGACTTTGAACATCAGCTGGACAGAGTGTTCTAGTTCCTGAGCAGAATATGTCTAACCTGGATCTATCTTTGCAACTAGAACTGATCCCTCATCTTAGGATTCATAACACTCATCCAACTCAGAACCTCATAGGGAATCTCTTTGAGGGTGTGAGAACAAGAGGAACAAACTCATCAAGGGAATGTCTGCTTGTACTCATGCGTTCTATCTCAGATGGAACCCAAGAAGATAAAAGATGCCTTGAAAGATAGTAGCTGGATTGAATCAATGCAAGAGGAGCTGCTTCAATCCAAGAGACAGAAGGTATGGAACCTATGTCCGCTACCATCTGGTCAAGTACCTATAGACACCAAATGGGTTTTCAGAAACAAGAGAGATGATAGAGGCTTGATCATCAAGAATAAGGCAAGACTTGTGGTTCAAGGATACACTCAAGAGGAAGGAATCGATTATATTGATGTCTTTGCACCAGTTGCAAGACTTGAGGCAGTTAGGATCTTCCTTGCTTATGCTGCATCTCCAAGGACTTCACAGTATACCAACTTGATGTCAAGTGTGCTTTTATATGGGGATATAGATAGGGAAGTCTATGTATGCCAACCTCCAGGATTTGAAGATCCACAGCACCCCAACTATGTGTGCAAATTGGATAAAGCTCTGTATGGGCTGCACCAAGCACCTAGGCTGTGGTATGAGACTCTGTCTCAGTTTCTTCTGAAGAATGGCTATACTAGAGGTACCATTGATAAGACTCTCTTCATCAGAAAGTCTGGAAAGGACATTTTGCTCGTACAAGTCTATGTTGATGACATCATATTTGGTTCCTCAAATGACCAAATATGCAAGGACTTTGAAAGCATTATGAAGAAGAAGTTTGAGATGAGCTCCATGGAAAAAAATGGACTTTTCCTTGGAATTCAGGTAATGCAACTGAAGGAAGGGTTCTTATTAATCAATCTAAATATGTCTCTGACATCTTAGAAAGATTTCAGATGAAGGATTGCAAGCCTGCCAAGACACCCATACCAGAAACCATAATCTTTGTCCTGACCTTGAGGGGGAGGATACTGATCAACATCAGTATAGGGCAATTATTGGTTCTCTGATGTATCTAACAGCCAGTAGACCTGATATCATGTTTGCTACTTGCATTTGTGCAAGATATCAGGCTGCTCCAAAGGTGTCTCACCAAGCTGCTATAAGAGAATCCTCAGATACCTCAAAGGAGCACCTAAACTAGGTCTCTGGTATCCCAGAAACAAGGATTTCAATCTTTATGGATACTTTGACAGTGACTATGGAGGCTACAATATTGACAAGAAATCAACATCAGGAGGATGTCAATTTCTTGGTGGAAGGATCATCTCATGGCAACGCAAGAAACAATCATGTGTCTCCACATCAACTACTGAAGCTGAATACATTGCTGCTGCTAGCTGTTGTGCTCAACTGCTATGGATTCAAAATCAGATGATAGACTATGGATTCAACTTTATGAGTACTCCTATGCATATTGACAACAACAGTGCTATCTCCATTACTAAAATCCGGTGAAGCACTACAAGACTAAACACATTGACATCAGGTATCATTTCATTAGAGACATTCATGAGAAAAATCTAATCAAGTTAATCAAAGTTGATTCAAATGAAAAATATGCTGATCTGTTTACCAAAGCTTTTGATGAACAAAGGTTCAAGTATCTCATAACAGCTATTGGGATGATAAACATTGATTAATTTGATCTCTTTTAAAACCTTTTTAATATGTAAGTCTTGTGTCAATACAATTTAAGCCATATTACAAGAAATTCTCTCTGAAATTTTCTAAGTGTAAATTCCTTCCAAAGAGAAATTAACCTTCGGAAGACATTCTCATATCTTCCGAAGCAAAATTTCTCAAATGATAAATTTCTTCTCGGAAGAATTTTTGGCCTTGGAAGAAGCGATTGATTGTATATCAGATCTACTTCGAAACTTACAAATTCTCTATTCGAAAGCAACTCTAACCTTCGGAAGCAAAGTTTTGGCTTCAGAAGTAAGAATTGCCTTCGGAAGACGAGTTACCTTCGGAAATGTTTTACACTCGGAAGAGAGATTTCACTGTGTAACGTAAATTTCTTGGGCCCCACACTGTAATAAAGCAAAGATTTTGTTAATGATGTCGGACTATTTAACTGATTTTAACCTTACCGCCACTGTCATTTCATCCACTAAACCATCACATCACCTTATCCTTACCCCCATTACCGCCTTTTCACAATCTTTTAAATAATCTCGACTATTCAATTTCACTCTCTTACTTGCAAATTTACTGCCCTAGAAAATTCTCCTACTCAACTTTACCCAGCTCAAATCATCCCCATTCATCTTTCAAATGGCATTCAACCCTCAGCACAACTAAGTCGCACTTCTTGATTCATCAAGAGATGCTGACTTCTCAGATATCATCTCCTTTCTAACCAATCTTCTTACTACACCGCTCTGACTGTAAACCGCACAATTTACTCAAACCATATTCTGAATTTTGGGCCAATGGTTAGATTAAAACCCTAAATGGGGTTCGTGTCATTCGATCGAGCATCTGTGGCCAGGATTTGGTCATTTCTGAACAGATCATTAGGGAGCATCTAGAGCTTTATGATGAGGGTGCTCCAACGGAATTCCCCAAAGCATATTTGGACAATTCTTATCTCTAAATGGGATATGGTGGAGACGTTAGCAGGTCAATTGTCTACAAATTTAATTCTCGTACAAATGGAAGTTCATGCTACATGTGGTCCTTCACTGCTTGTCGAATAAATCTTGGGGATGGGATCAAATCCCATATGAACTTGGGTGCCTAGTTCATGGATTGGTGAAAAACCTCCGCTTCAACTATTCAAGATTTGTGTGAGTACCTCAAGGGAAATCTTCAAAAGGACACATTCTTCATGTATCCTAGGTTTCACCAGCCATAATCAACTACGAGTTGGCACAACAAGCTTGTCTGTGCAGCTGCTCTGACTGCTCCTCAAATGAGGCCGACCATCTTCAAGACTTTGAAGAGAGTGTCCACCAACTTCACCAGAAGAGATACTACACTTCTTCCATGTATGATCGAGCCAACGGCTCCTGGTGACATCCCTGTTAACCCCACAGGTGATGAACCCACACAGCAACTACCCCCACTTTGCCAAATCTACCTTCTCCAAACCATACCTTTACTTATCAGAGATGTCCAAACAAACCTTGTTCAATCTTCTCTGATTGAACAAGCTCCTCATGTTCTACCCAAAAAGGCTAGAGTGGAACAAAAGGCTCCCACTTAGCCTGTGGTCCAACCATCCTTCACAATTGACCTCAATATGGATCTTGAGTTTCCTCAGTCTCAGACCCATGAGCCCACAATCCAAGCTGAAAGCCCTCAGGGTGAGTCTCTATACTCCCTGAGCAGCCAAAAAAGGGACAGCACTATCACAGGCTCAATGCCTTTATACATTGATCAAAGTCCCGGGTCATTAGGTTTCACTTCCATATCCTTTACTAACCTTTTAATTGGAACTGATGAAGAGGTTATGTCTCTAAAGGGCAATGAAGTTGATCCACAACACCCTCTCAAGGATCAACATAGCCCAGAGAGGCCTCTATCTCTAGCCCATCAGCAAACCTTTACTGAGGTGAGTCCCCTGATGTGGAGGGGACTCATGTAGATTCAGCTGTCACTACTAAAGGATTCTCAATGGATCCTCAGGACAGTGGTAACATCATTGAGACTGAATCTATGGCAACCGTGCCCTTTGATGACTCTGAAAGAGATATCTATGAGCAAGGAAACCGGGGTGCCCCAGAAACCATATCTGGTGGTGAGGATGAACATACAAGGTATGTTACCTCATCTCTCGTGATTCTTTAAAGAAGATAAGGGAAGAATGCAACTTACCATCCAAGACCTACTTTTTTGATCCAAGGTTAAGACTTTAGAGGATAGGTCTGCCACTCAGCAACTTGAGATTGAAACTCTCAAGGCCAAATTAGCTGAGAAACAGATCGAGAGGTCTGTTAGGCATGTACCAATTCAGTTCTCCTTGACCTCTTCCTCTAGCTCATCAAGCTCTCAGGTTGATGCTACCAAAAGGGGGAGAGTGTTCAGAGACAAAGTCAAAGACAAAGGAAACCCAAAGTCAAGCTCTTACTTCATTGAGATCAAAATATCCTATGCAACAAGCTTCAATCTTCCCTGAGCCTCCTCTAGTCGTTATTCAAATTGATCAAAGGATCATCCAACATCTCAATAGGTTCTTTAACAAGTTCTTGTTGGAATCTATTATAGAACAGCCAAGCCCTGATATGTGTATGATCTACTTTGGAGCTCAAGAGCTTCGGAGGTAAATGCACCTTCTACCACTATTGAGGAAGTTGGTCAACCTAAGGTTCAAGTGGAACCTAAGATTAACCTCGAAGGGGAAACAAGGACTGATGGCCCAGCAACTGAAACAGTTGGGACAGATAGTGCATTTTCACAGACTTCCGAAGCACAATTCAAAGCCTCGGAAGAACAAGTTCAAACTTCTGATGCTGAGATTGCTGCTGCGGAAGACTGTTCTCATTATCCGATGATCTAATAGTCACAAATGATCTCCTGGAACTCACATATGAGGTTAATAGAGAGGATTTTCTCACTCAACCTTTAGCTCCAACATCAGCATTAACTCCAGCTCCCATCTCTATTACTCAACCTGAATCTTCTATCTAAGAACCCCCAAAGTCTAGTACTTCCGAAGACATCAAAGGAAAGAGGAAGATGACTTTGGCAGAGCGTCAGGAGGAAGAAAGGTTAAAGAAAATTAAAAGAAAAGGTGGGCTGACAACTGGAAAACTGTTAGTTGTAGTACCAAAGCAGCTGCAGCCAACCAGGAGGCAGTCAACAACCGAAAAAGGGTAGAGATTATCGATAGACTTGTTAGTCTAGAAGCTGCAACTGAGGATGTGCTCCTGCTACCATTAGAGGAGTTAATAGAGCTGGAAAAGGCAACCTTGCTTCTAAAACAGCAAAAAGAAGAAGCTGCAAGGCTGGCCTGGAAGAAGAAAGGGAGAGGAGGAAAAGAAGCTGATCTACAGCTCAGGAGGGAAAGGATAACTTCCTAACCTCCAAAGGTCTCTCAAGAAGAATTATCTTCATAACAATGATACGATTTATGGCTCTTCAAAAAAGAGCATGATCAAATGGAGAAAGATAGAAGAGAGCTGAAAGGGAAAAGCTATTGCAGAGAAGAAGAAGGAAGAGGAAGCAGGACTGACCGCTGCCAAGAAAATAGGTGAGAAAGCCTGGATGAAGAGCTATCTCAGAGCTCATGGCTTCTCTGGTAGGCAGGGGGTCCTATGTCAGAAAATTCTCTCCAGACATGTCAGTGACATTAAAGCTGATTTGGCACGGGGAAGAGGAAGGAGATGTACATAAGGGGACAGGGGATTACCTTTAAAGCAACCACTCAACCCAAACTCCAAACCCAACCACAACTGAAACCATACCCTTCTCACTCCTCATCAAAACCAAACCAACCACGAACCATACACCCTGAACCTACACCATCACTCCTACCAACTCCTTCACCTCAACCACCTAAATTCCCATCCTCAACCCAAAACTCTAACCAAAACCCAAACACCTCAACCTACCCATTAACCCATTAAACCATCCCCTCAGCCTTCTAAACATCTCTCCTTAGAAGAATTCAAAGCAGTCAAGACAAAGCTCATAAAATGCACAACTCTAAGGGATATCTCCTGTGTGGAGGGTCCTGTCAAATTGACCTACGTTGACGGATCCTCAAGTTCCCTCACTAGAGATCAATTTCTGATCTGCCCAGAGGAACATTGGACCAAGCTGCAAATCTCCTTGGCCTTAATTCAGACACTTTGAAAAGGAAGAAAAGAAGTTAAGGAGAAGGCTGGTGACTCTACTGGATACCAAGAAAAGCGACAAGGTGCCAAGACAACCTCTTGCACCTAGAAAGAAGTTCATGGTGGAGGTTCAAAGACTCTTCTCAAAACTTTGTTGTTGAAACAGAGAATGGAGAGCTCAACAGGCTGAGTGCCTCATCTCTGCTACACTTAAGCAGATTGATATTGCTGAGTTAGCAGAGAAGACATTCTCTAACCCTTCAAACTCTGATGTAGCTGCCCATATCAGAAACCATCTAGGCAGCCTTCATATGGCCGAGCTAACTGCTAGAAGCAAGGTTGAAGCAGATTTGAAACTAAGAGAGGAGGAAAGGAAGGGATCAGCAACCCAAGGCCAAGCCTTTTTACAAATGGTTGAAGGCCCTGAACTAGAATCCATAGTTAGATGGGAGTATGACTTAACTCCCGTCAACTAACTCTTTTCAGGGGGGCACAACAAAGGGTACATGTCATTCAGAGTGATAGACTGGATTTCCTATCCACCAATGACTTGTACAAGCTTCTCAGCACCACTTCCGAGAAGAACAAAGAGACAGACAAATATCTTTTGTCCCTAGTGTTGAAAGCTTTGAGAAGTAGGAATAAGTGAGGTTTTGGTAGCATCAGCCTAGGGGGAGTTTGTTGGATCTAGAAAGGCTGGTGCAACGAAAACCAAGTCACTTAGAAGATTTTGGTACAACAAATAAAGGACTTCCGAAGCTAATTATGGAACTTCCGAAGGAAAAAGGAGCTCTTCCGAAGACAAAGTGTAAAGCTTACTTCCGAAGGAAAAGTTCCAACTTCCAAAGACAAAGAACCTACTTCCAAAGTTCAAGACTTAGAAAGAAAGATCTAAAGTCAACTTCCAAAGTACAGAAGTCCTCAAGCCTCGGAAGTATAGAAGCCTCTTCCGAAGTATAAGTGGCTTCGGAAGAACTTGTTTTTCCGAAGCCAAGTTACCTTCAGAAACACTGCTATTATCCAGTGACATAAGTATGGCCTTCCGGACACTCCGCTGCAAATCTCTGAGATACTGCATGGCGTTTTCTCAAAAGCCATGCAGTTGACCATACTTTAATCCACTGTTTACCTTTTATGTTAGTACATTTGCCATCTTTAGTTGGTGACAAAAGGTATGTCATGGACATGTCATGACTACCATATCTTAGATAATACTTTATCTAAGATACCTTAACTTTAGCATTGTAGTATATGCTTTAGTCTTAGGTTTCCAGCTGGTATCAAAGTATATCCGGCTGTAGGATCTAGTATATATAATCTCTCATTGTAACTCATATATCATGCTTGTAAGAGTCTTGCAATATCTTGAGTTGAGAAATAATATATACAAGTTCCTTGAAAAATATTTCTGTGTGTTCACTACTTATTATATTATTTTTCAACTCTTGTGAAAGACTTTACTTCATCTAAATTAAGTGTTGTGTATAAATGAGTTTGAGAGAAATCCAAGTGTTTCTATGACAAACCCGATCCTGCAGTTGGATCTTCTCATGAAAATGAAAATGGTGCACTTCGTCCGTAAAGATAGTGCCTCCAAATCTTTAGTGCAAAGACCACGGCTGCTAGCTCCAAGTCATGAGTAGCATAAATGTCTTCATGAACCTTCAGCTGTCGGGATGCATAGGCTATAACGTTTCCTCGCTTCATTAACACACACCCCAACCCCGAGTAGGAAGCATCGTAATAAACCACCAGATCTTCGCTTCCATGGTAATGACAGAACAGGAGCTTGAGTCAACCTCCCTTCAATTCTTCAAACACCTTCTCTTGAGCTTGACCCCATACAAACTTCACATCCTTCCGAGTAAACTTAGTTAGTGGAGAAGCAACCTTAGAGAAGTCTTGGATAAATCTTCTATAGTAGCCCGCCAAACCCAAGAAGCTACGAATCTCGGATGATGTCTTTGGAGACTTCTATTGCATCACTGCCTCCACCTTTACCGGGTCCACCATAATCTCGTCTGGATTCACCACGTGACGCAAGAACTGAACCTCGCGTAACCAAAACACGCACTTGGAGAACTTGGCGTACAGCTTCTCATTTCTCAATGTCTCCAAGACCTCCCGAATGTGATCGGCATGTTCACTCTCGCTCTTCGAATAAATTAGGATATCATCAATAAACACAATCACTAATTTATCCAACATCGGCCGACACACTCGATTCATCAGATCCATAAAAGCAGTTGGCGCATTGGTCAAACCAAAAGACATGACAAGAACTCGTAGTGACCATAATGCGTGCGGAAAGCTGTTTTAGGGATATCCTGCTCCTTCACCTTCAACTGATGGTAGCCCGATCGAAAGTCTATCCTTGAACACTAACTGGCACCTTCAAGCTGATGAAATAAATCATCTATTCTCGGTAAGGGGTATCGGTTCTTCATTGTCAACTTGTTTAGCTCGCGGTAGTCAATGCACATACTCATACTACCGTCTTTCTTCTTCACAAACAGGACCGGAGCACCCCAAGGAAAGAGGCTTGGCCATAATAACCCCTTATCAAGCAGCTCTTGCAACTACTCCATCAACTCTTTCATTTTCGTCGGAGCCAACCGATACGGTGTCTTTGCAACAGGTTGGGCATCCGGTATCAGATCAATCTGAAACTCGATCTCCCTGTCAGGTGGCACTCCAAGTAAATCTTCTGGGAACATGTTCAGAAAGTCAGACACAACCGTACATCAGATAGTTGTGGTGTTGGCATATCCACATCCTTTACATAAGCCAAGTAGGCACTAAAGCCACCCCTCATACACTTTCCAGCCACCGCCATTAGATTACTTTCGGATCGTCGTGACCCGATCCCCATAAACCGTTGCCGAACTTCCTTCGGGCGCTGTCAGACAAATCATCTTCTTGCGACACACAATATTCGCCTCGAAGTCCGCTAACCAATCCATCCGAAGAACCAAATCGAAACTACCTAAGGTCATCACGAACGGTTTAACAGGAAACTTATGACCCTCAAGTTTCACATCACAACCCTCTATCATCTCGGTAATCCTGGTAGACTTACCTATGGTAGTTTCTACATCAAAGGGCACATCAACACGTCTACTACTAACATGCAGTTTAGCACAGAAAGCAGTAGTAATAAAACTTTTACTAGCACCCGAATCAAATAACACAGTAGCTAAAGTTTGGTTCACCAGAAATGTACCGGTCACGACATCAGGGTCCGTCCTAGCTTCCTCCTATGTCATAGTGAATGCCTTGGCACTTGCCCTTGGTCCTTGACTCGCTGTCTTCTTCGCCCCGGAACCTTCAGCCCTCGGCTTCTTACAATCTTTACTCATATGACCACTTTCCCCACAGCTAAAACACCTTTTGCCTGTGCAGTGTCTAGCCATATGACCAGGCTTCCCACACTTGAAACAGACATTCAACCCCCATGTACACTCTCCATTATGCTATACTTCTTGGGTCCCGTACCCGATGTGACTACATGGCGATCATCCACCCCTGCCTTCTTATTACCCATCAAGGCATCACCCTAACCACACCTCTTCCCATGCCAGTTCCGATCACCAGTACCCTTCTTGCTACCTTCAGTCACCACCACCATCCTCTCTTTATACAGTCTCCCCGCCAAAGCCATCGCCGACCTAAACGTGCTCGGTCAAGCAGCGATCATGTGCCTGCGGATATCCGCTAGCAAGCCTAAATGTGTCTATTAATCTTTCGTGACAAAGGCGTCACTTGGTCCGGCACCAGACGTGCCATCTCATTGAATTTGGTAATGTACAGTTGGTGAGTCATGGTTCCCGCCTCCAGTTGCAGGAACTCTCTCTCAACTTTATCCATTTCTCTATAAGGACAGAACTCCTCAATCACCAACTTCTTCCATTCAGACCATCTCATTCTCGCAATGGCCCTGCTACCCTCGGCTTGGACTATATTGTCCCACCAACACAAAGCCGAGTCCACAAACGAGTGGGTGGCAAACTTCACCCTCTGGTCCTCCCGGCACTCGCTGATATTTAAGACGGCCTCTATTTCTCTCACCTACTGGTGAGCAGCAACAGTATTGCCATTTCCATCAAAAGTAGGGGCTTGCATCGTTGAAGCGCTCCATAATTACAGCCTCGTGCCGCCTCCGGTGCATGCTCTTCCTTTTCTGCTTCATCATCAGATAGAACCGTTTTGGGCTCTGATTTCTCTCGTCCTCCTGCGGACCTGTTCCTCTCTTGTTTTCCCCTTCCCGTACAGCCTTGATGACTTCGGTCACCACAAACAGTAAGATTGTTTACATGACCTGATGCACCTTCTCAACTACCGCCTCTTTCACCGTGGCCCTTAAGTTTTCACTCTCATCACGACCCTTCGGATGAGGGGTCTCTGGTTCTTCGTGAACCACCTTTTCCATCCTGGGTCTTCCCCTCTTGGGTCGCGGCTCAGCACCAAGCCCATCACGACCACCACCATGAGAGGCTTTCAAAGATCCACCCCAGCCATTCACACACACACTGAAAGATTCAAACACCAACATAATCATTCAAGGGAACAACTCAGTTTATATCAAGTATAGTAAGTCCCTAATTACAGTGGCCAGTTGTGATTAGCCACTTACTTTACACTTCATACCCCAAGCATTACCTGTCCTCACTACATCAGTATTTAAATCTACAAACAGCACATAACCACATACCATGTCCACAAAATACTGGTTAACATTATGAAAATCCTGATGGCACGCAGCTACTCAGATTGGCATCCCTTACCTTTCCGTTCCATTCTCAGTTTAAGTTAAGGTTTGTTTTGAAAATTTACCCATTTCACTTAAAAATTGGTTGTGATACCAACTTGTAAGGCCCCGTTCCTGGGACGCTTACAACTGGTAAATCATTGCACATAAAACATATAACTTTATATTTAACATTGATAAAAACATCGCAGGGGAAACATAAAAATAACTTTTCATATCATTGCAAATGCTTTTGCAAGTTAATACAATCGTTCTTTTCAAAACATCATTCGTTCAGATTACAATGCAAAAACATTAATCAAAAGAATGCCATCCAAAAGAGCTGAGTAGCCACCCCATGCCATCCTCAACAACATTACCTGCCAACTAGAAACACATAAAAGACAGCGTTGCTGAGTGAGTTCCAGTTTTATAATAACCATACTTTTCTTTCGTTAAAACCATTCTTTACTTTCATGTGATCATACATCATACGTACACATAGATAATATCACTATTATCTTCATTAATCATTCATACTTTCATTCTTTCATTCGTACGTTCATTACTTTCGATGACATGTACATTACCTCGAACATTATGCATGAAGCGGGTAACTGGGCCTGTTGTCTTTCATGGACCTCGAACATTGGGCATGGAGTTGACTCTAGTACCTAGGGTAAGTACATTCACAACTTATATTTTCTCTTTCATTCCGGATCAATGCCGTATGCTATGCCCCGAATATTGTGCACGAAGCAAGTAACTGGGATTGAGGTCTTTCATAGACCTCAAACATTATGCACGAAGCTGACTCCTGCACCTAGGGCAAGCGGCAAGGATCCCATACATATGGTCAATCATAATGATTGGACCCCAGTGTGCATCCTTCGGGGTAGCTTACCTACACACCATTGAGCTAACACCTTCATTGCTTGTGCACCTCCATACATTGCTTGCAAGCCTTTTTTATGTTCATTCATTCATTAATGCATGCATTTATTCGTCATGTTCCTCTTTTCATTATCTTTCATTTATGTTACATAATACTTTCAATTCATTCATTAACATCCAATGCAAAGTCACGAGAAAGATAAACATACATCATAATAAGGAACATAACATACACAATCATCAACATCATCATACAGAACATCATACATAACATGCATCATGCATAAACATACAACATCATATATCATCATGCCAGTGTAGCGTCCATGACCTCAAAAGTCATCTTACATGAACTTACAGGAACCTCCCACGTTACAACTTACATTTGTACTTTCCCCGAAAGACAGTAATTAAACTACATTTCCCTCGGGTACACCAGCCCTACTTGGGTGTATGGACACCCTTCAGTCACCTAGCTTCCAGGCGACTGAACATCATGCGATTGGACCAATGCGGATGAACACCTATGCGAATGAACACCCATGCGAATGGACCTAATGCAGATGAACTCAATGCGGATGAGTCCCATGCGAATGGACCTAATGCGGATGAGCATTTATGTGAATGGGCTCTCAGTCGTACGAATGAACCCCCAGTCGTGCGAATGAACCTCAATCGCACCTCAATCGGCCGTATGGCCTCCATTCGGTCGCCTGGCACTAGCTAATGCAGAATGCAGTTCATCCCGAACCCAATCTGCCATTTTCGACCTCTAAGCTTATCCAAACCCATTCTAAGCCCATATCAACCATCCTAAACTTAGGAATGCATACCACAAAACCATTCAAGCACGACAATCCCGGAAACAAACTACAAACGCATCACATGCGAACACATACAAATGGGTCAACACACAAATACAAAAACGGGTTTTCAGATGTGTTGCAGCCCCAAAATTGACCAAAAACATTTAAAAAAAGGGGTCCTAGAACTCACACAAACCACACCGAGAAGTAGAGCTTCATTTGCACCTGCTACATGACGATTTTCGAGCTCGAACCCACGCGAATCAAGCATTTCTCTTCTTTTCTCCCCTTTCTCTCTTCTTTCTCTCTAAATTCTAAAATTTTGGGTGTGGGGAGAGGGTAAGGGTTGCCCTCTCCCTTTAAAAAGCCCCACTCACCCAACTTTCTCTCGTTGGCGAGTTTGGTCCCTCGACTTTGGTCTTTATTTCTTTTTCTTCTTTCGTCGGCTTCAAAATAAATATCCGGGTGTTACAAAACAACCACTGATGATAAATCTTTATAGAAAAGACAATCACATCAGCAATCCAAAACACCTCATAAAAAGGTGGATTTGACTGAAAAGGAAACAAATGCTAATGACGCTTTATTTGATAAGTTTGAAAAGGGAACTCGTACTACATTCAAAATCAGAAGATGATGAAACTTTCAACAATCAAGGTTCATCATCCAAATCAAAACCGGAAACCAACAAAGAAAAGTTGAATAAAGAAGAGATTGAGAAACAAGAACCAAGTTCCACAATCTCATCTTCAACAAAATCATCCTGACCACAAACAACATATAATAAATCAATTAAGACTAAAATTAATACTAAAACCTCAAGACTGATTCATGAAGTATGAACAATTTTAGACACTGCTGGAAAACCCAAGATTATTAAGGCTTGGGTTGTTAGTTCTAATTGATTTCTTTGTGTGTGTAGGAACAATCATGGAGAGTTGACAACAAGTGTATGTTGATAGTGGTTGTTCCAGTATATGATAGGAAAGTATTATCTTCTCCATGACTTCAAACATAAAAATGCCTTAAATGTGGCATTTGTTGGGGATAAGAAGGGTGGTAAAATTGTTGGTGAAAGAATGGTACTAATGATGTGCTCAAATTTTAGAAAGTAAATTACTGTGAAAATTTACAATATAATTTATTGAGTGTGTCTCAAAGTTGTGATCAAAATTATACCACATTATTTGATAACACTAATTGTTACATTCTTAACCCAGGTTTTCCAATTCCAGAAGAGTGGATCCTACTTAAAGCATCAAGAACAAGAAACACATATGTTTTTGGATATGAACAATACAACACTCACAATCAATGAAAGATGCCTGCTATCTAGGTCATCAGAAGATGAATCCCAACTATGGCATAGAAGGCTTTTTCATTCCAACATTAAGAGCATGAATAAATTGGTGAAAAATGACTTAGTCATTGGATTATCACATAAAGAATTTTATTGTTCAAAGCATTGTCCTTCATGTTATAAAGGAAAACAACATAAAGTGTCTCATAAATCCAAAATTATCATTACAAACACTACACCACTTAAAAGGCAATATTGTTTAGGGGTTGTTGATGATTTCACAAGATTCACATGGGTCTTTTTCTTGAAACAAAAGAGTGAAACATCAGAAACAATAATGGAGTTTGTCACCAAAATTGAGAATCAACTTGATTTAAAAGTTAATTTTTCAGGAGTGACGATGGACTGAATTTGTTAATACTGATTTAGACTCTTTTTGCAGGAATAAGGCATTGTAAGACAATTTAGTGCACCAAGAACTCCACAACAAAATGGAGTTGCTAAAAGAAGAAACAGAACTCTCATTGATACAGCAAGGACAATGCTAGCTAATTCACAATTGCATGTCACCTTTTAGGTTGAAGTAGTGACCACAACATACAATGTGCAAAATAGGACATTAATTGTTAAAGAACACAATAAAACTCCTCATGAGCTTTTATTTAAAAGAAAACCTTACATAGGCTATCTTAGAGCTTTTGGGTGTCATGTATTTGTTTTAAACACAAAAGAACAATCGGGAAAATTCTCAGAGAAAGCCTATGATGGTTTCTTTGTTAGATACTCTTCAACATCTAAATCATATAGGATTTACATTCCCTAACTAAACATTATGGAAGAAACTCCTAATAATATTTGATGAATCCTTGTTTTCTAAATCCCGTAAAAGGATCATCATGGTTGCTTAATATAGATGCACTCACAGACTCATTTAACAATGGTTATTTAAAATAAGCAGGTTCTTATAATACATGCTATCTATTTGCTACTCCAAACATGAATGAAGTGTCATTATCTGCTGATCTTCCAAGAATACAAACATCAATACCATGGAACAAGAAACACCAAATAATACCAATAATGCTGCACAAGACCAGCCAATGGATCTACATCCTCAAATACAAACACCACATCAACAGCTGCTAACTCTACATCCACATATGAGTGTCCTACATCCAGAGATATGAATATTGCATCACCAGATGTTCCATCCACATCAGTAGATATTGCATACATTGGAGATGATCTATTTCATTCCAAGAGTTAATGCCAGCAAGTCAAGAAATACCATCCATAGATGTTGCTTTAACTCCTACGGTAGCATAAAATACATTTGTAGACATTCTTACGGAAGACATTCACAATGCAGCTAATATACAAACTCATGAGGAAAATCATTCATCTTCTAATGACCAACATGAAGATCAATATGATTACCTCTTAAATTCATCATCTCAGCTGGATCCATCTACACCAATGAATATGACTAACTTGGAATCATCTATTCCAGTTGAGTCTATTCCAACAACAAGAAGTCATAAGACTCATCGAATAAACAACATAATTAGAGAGCATAATGAAAGAACCACAAGAAGCCAAGGGAGAGATGCAAACATCTATTTGTGCACTTGTTTTCTTTCACAAGTTGTTCCTCCAAACATCATAGCTGCACTAAAAGTTAATGGCTATATTGAAGCTATGTAGGAAGAGCTTCGGCATTTCAGAAAGCAAAAAGTCTAGAATCTCGTTTATCTACCAAAAGTTAAACATCCAATTGGCACAAGGTGGCTCTTTAAAAATAAAGGAGAACAACACACATTACTCTTCCAACTCTATTGTACTTGTCTCTATTTCCAACATGCCCTATCATCTTCACTAGTCTGAACAGTAAACGTGGGACAACCAAGGGATTCGAAGTCTATCAGGGGATCAGGCTGAGATATGCAAACACTTTGAGCTTCAAAGGGAAATATTTTAACCCAGATCGCCGGATTAATTTCATCCAACACATAGATATATCGAATTATGATTATTGATTTCAATACGTTGTGTTCCTACAATTTATTTTTATAAATAATTACTATTCGATTAGTAACAGTTGTGTATTGTGAATTGAAGAATCATGTCTGGGAAAAGACCTGGACGCCCGAGTGGACGGGGAAACATCAACATGACTCAAGCTAAATTGGATGTCATCATCAATGAGCGTGTAGCTGACGCGCTTACAACTTATTAGCAGACCCGCAATCAGAACCAGAACAACCAGAATCTGAATCAAGGAGGTAACCTAGAATCAACAGACACGTTAGTTTTCCCTACAATGACACATATTGATTCTTAAACAATTATATGTCCTTTTGATTCAGGTCAAGCAGTCTGTACATTCGAGATGTTTATGGACTGTAAGCCTCATTCATTCAGTGGTTCTGAGGGTGCTGTTAAGCTACTTCATTGGTTGGAGAAACTTGAGTTAGTTTTCACCATGTGCAATTGTTCTGTTGGAAACCGTGTCAAGTATGCGTCTGGCACATTAGAAGGACTAGCGTTAACTTGGTGGACCTCACAAGTCCAGACATTAGGACGGGAGGCTGCTAATAACCTACCATGGGATGATTCAAGAAACTGATGAAGGAAGAATACTACCTGAGGAATGAAGTCCAGAAGCTAGAAAGTGAATTCTGGAATCTTAAAATGGTTGGCTCCAACATTGAGGAATATACGACTCGTTCGCACGAGTTGGCTACTTTATGTCCTCAGATGGTAGACCCAGACTACAAAAGGATAGAGAGGTATATTGATGGGTTAGCTCCTCAGATTCAAGCTAGTGTCATAGCTGCGGACCCTGAGACTATTTAGCATGCTATCCGACTAGCTCACAGACTCACCGATCAGGTAGTGGTGCAGGGCACTCTGCCTAAACGTAGCACTACATCTGGTTCATCTGACTACAAACGAAAATGGGATAGTACCACTAGCAAGTCTTCGACCTCGAACAACACCCAGCAACTACAAGTTAGAACGTTTGACTCTTCCAAAAGCTTCACCAACAATAATCAGAACAAGAACAACAATGGTCAGGGATCAAGTAACTATGTGGGCAAGTATCCAAAGTGCAACAAATGTAACTTTCATCATCATGGCTAGTGTGATCGTTTTCGTTGTCAAAGGTGTGGAAGAATGGGCCATGCTGCTAAAGACTATAGGGGTGAACTGATGACTAGGCAACAACCTTATCAACAAAGATAGGGTGAAGTGACTAGAGGCTGTTTTGAGTGTGGTAAAGAGGGTCACTATAGGAAGGATTGTCCACAACTGAAAAATGGGAATAGGGGTAATACTGGAAATAACAACAATGGAAATTGAGCCAGAGGTCGAGCTTTCGTGATTGGTTCTCGTGAGGCGAGAAATGATCAAAACGTGGTTACCGGTACATTTCCTCTGAATGACTGTTTTGCTATTGTGTTATTTGATACCGGTGCTGATAAGAGTTTTATATCGACTAAGTTTAGCAAGCTTTTAGATGTAACCTTGACTGAAATGGACCCTAGTTATACGGTAGAACTAGCTGACAGTAAAATGATCGAGGCAACTCATATTCTTAAAGGATGTAAACTAGAGCTATCAGGACACAAATTTGAGATAGACCTTATGCATGTTACACTTGGTAGCTTTGACGTAGTCATTGGCATGGACTGGTTGTCTAAGAACCAAGCTGAGATATTTTGTCGCGAGAAGATTGTTCGTGTACCACTTCCTAGTGGTCAAGTCTTATCCGTACAGGGTGAGAAAAGTGGTGTCGTTTCTGGCATCATTTCGTACATGAAAGCCCAGAAGTGCCAACGCAAAAGCCATACCGCCATCTTAGCGATGATCACCGAAAAGATCACTGAAGAAAAGAAGATCGAAGTTATCCCTATCGTTCGTGACTTTCCTGAAGTATTCCCTGAAGACTTACCTGGTCTTCCACCGCATCGTCAAGTTGAGTTCCAAATTGATTTGGCGCCTGGAGCCACACCGATAGCTAGAGCACCATACAGATTAGCTCTGAAGGAATTACTAGAACTGTCTACTCAACTGCAAGAACTCCTGGATAAAGGATTCATCAGACCTAGTTCATCACCATGGGGAGCCCCAGTCCTGTTTCTCAAGCAAAAGGATGGCACTTTTCCCATGTGTATTGACTATCATGAACTAAACAAAGTGACGGTCAAGAATCGTTATCCTCTACCTCGCATTGGCGATCTGTTTGACCAACTTCAAGGGTCGAGCTTCTATTCGAAGATAGATTTGAGATCAAGGTATCATCAACTGAGAGTCCGAGAGGAGGAAATATCAAAGACGGCATTCAGAACTCGATACGGTCACTATGAGTTTCTGGTAATGCCATTTGGTCTGACTAATGCACCAGCGGTTTTCATGGATCTCATGAACTGAGTGTGCAAAACCTACCTAGACAAGTTTGTCATCGTTTTTATCGATGACATTCTGATTTATTCAAGGAACAAGAAGGAGCACGAGGAACACCTTCGGCTGATCTTGGAATTACTTAAACAAGAACAACTATATGCCAAATTTTTGAAGTGTGACTTCTGGATTTAGGAAGTCCAATTTTTGGGTCATGTAGTCAATGAGAAGGGTATACATGTTGATCCAGCAAAGATAGAAGATATCAAGAACTGGGCTACGCCAAAGACTCCGACGGAGGTACGACAATACTTGGATTGGCTGGATATTACCGACGATTTATCGAAGGGTTTTCGAAGATCGTCCAACCACTTACAATGTTAACATAAAAAGGCACTGCGTACAGTTGGGGTGACAAGCAGGAATCAGCATTCCAGTTCATAAAACAGAAACTCCGCACGGCACCGATATTGTCTTTACCTGAGGGAAACCAAGGTTTTGTGGTGTATTGCGATGCTTCTATTCAAGGTCTCGGTTGTGTGCTAATGCAACGCGAGAAGGTGATCGCATACGCTTCCCGACAGCTAAAAGTTCATGAGAAAAACTACACGACACATGACTTAGAGTTGGGAGCCATTGTGTTCGCACTCAAGATATGGATACATTACTTGTATGGTACCAAGTGCACCAGTTATACCGATCACAAGAGTCTTCAACATATTTTTGAGTAGAAGGAGTTGAATATGAGACAATGTCGATGGGTCGAATTGTTGAATGACTATGACTGTGCGATCAAGTATCATCCGGGTAAGGCTAATGTAGTAGCTGACGCCTTAAGTCGAAAGGAGACACCTAAGCCAAAGCGAGTTCGATCATTACAACTCACCATCCACACCAGATTACCTGATCAGATACATAATGCTCAACTTGAGGCTTGGAAGGACGAGAACCTGAAAGAAGAGTCCATGAGAGGCATGGAAAAGCAGTTAGAGATCAAGTCTGACGGAGTTTGTTATTTCATGGAATGAATATGGGTTCCTTTGTATGGAATTTACGAGAACTAGTGATGGACGAAGCCCATAAGTCTCGATATTCTATCCATCCGGGTTTAGATAAGATGTATCATGACTTGAAAGTTCTGTATTGGTGGCCAAACATGAAAGCTGACATTGCCACTTACGTAAGCAGATGCTTAACCTGTTCTAAGGTTAAGGTGGAGTATCAACGACCGTCTGGTTTACTACAACAACTACAGATTCCATTATGGAAGTGGGAGCAGATATCTATGGACTTCATCACGAAACTGCCACGAACACCCAGCGGATGCAATACCGTTTGGGTAATTGTAGATCGATTGACGAAATCCACACACTTCTTACCAATCAGAGAGACTGATAGAATGGAGAAGTTAACATGTATTTACCTCAGAGAAATAGTCTCTCGGCACGGTGTGCCAATTTCTATCATCTGCGATCGTGACGCTCGATTTACTTCACATTTTTGGCAATCATTACAACGAGCATTGGGTACACAGCTAGACATGAGTACTGCATATCATCCCCAAACGGATGGCCAAAGTGAGCGTACGATCCAGACTTTGGAAGACATGTTACGCGCTTGCGTGATTGATTTCGGCAACAGTTGGGAAACTCACTTACTGTTGGTGAGTATTCTTACAATAACAGTTATCACACGTCGGTCAAAGCTGCTCCATTCGAGGCACTGTATGGGCGTAAGTGCCGATCGCCTATTTGTTAGGTGGCAGTTGGAGAAAGTCAACTTACCGGTCCTGAACTTGTTCATGAAACAACTGAGAAGATAGTGCAAATTCGTTATCGCATGGCAGCGGCACGTGACCAACAAAGGAGTTATGCAAATAAACGTCGCCGACCGTTGGAATTTCAAATTGGTGACAAGGTACTTTTGAAAGTGTCACCTTGGAAGGGTGTGATTCGTTTCGGGAAACGTGGAAAACTAATCCCTAGATGCGTGTGGACCATTTGAGATTGTCAAACGGGTTGGCCGCGTAGCCTATCAGCTGAACCTACTCAAAGAACTCAGTGGAGTACATGATGTGTTCCATGTTTCAAACATGAGAAAACGGCTTGCGTGGACCAGAGAAAACTACATTTCATTGAAGAACCGGTGGAAGTTATGGACCGAGAGGTCAAAACGCTCAAACATAGTCGTATCCCTATCGTTAAAGTCCGTTGGAATTCAAAGCGTGGACCAGAGTTTACCTGGGAATGCGAGGACCAAATGAAGAGGAAGTACCCACAACTGTTCAACTCAAACACTTACATCTTAAGGTATTCATTTTGTATTATGATATCTTACGTTTAAATTTCGAGACAAAATTTCTTAAAACAAGGGAATGGTGTCACAACCTTGTCAAACCATACATGTCTGACACGTTACAGACCACCAACCCTAACTGAATCTCACACATGTGATCGAACCCACTGAAATCTCATGCATTTAATCGAGCATAATATCTTAATTTTCAGGAGGAAAATTCTTTCAATCGGGGGATGATGTGACAACCCGAATCTTCGGGATTTACACCTCTCCGTTATATTATAATTAATATACTTCATTATTATAAGACAATAGTCGCTATTAGTATTAACTATAAACTAACTAAACCCAATTAACTTATAATTGTTATATAAGATACAAACTATGTATAATAGATGGACCAATGTTGCTAACTAACGAAACATGAAAAGTATTTAAAAACAACTCCTGTATCTCCCTCACAACCATCCCCATTAGAATCTCCCTTGAAACCCTAATCAAACACTACCGACGGAAACCGTTTTCACCCCTCAACCAACTATCGGTGTTGCACCCTTTGGCTGCAGCCCGTCCGGCAGCCCCGTCGCAACCGCGCGACCCATTCCCGATCTCACCGCCTACACCCGTGAACTACCGGTAGCCTTCTCAGCCTCTATTCTCGCAGCCGCAAACCGCATCCTAATCGGTACGTGTCTGTTTCACCATTCGTAAGAAATCTTGATGTTACAGTTCGGTCACTCACGGTTATTGTCGGTTCTTGTGCGATCTGACGTATGTGGGTATCTCTATAGGTTTCGTATGTTGCAATGCGTATACATGTGTATCATCATCGTTATTCTTTAAGCCGTTTGGGGTGCGTATGTAGTTATGAAGATAGGCATGGTTTATGTGTGTATATTCTGCGATATATATGTATATGTGATATATATGTATGTATGTATGATTCTGCGCATATATTTATGTGTGTGTATGTTCTTATGGTGTTTGAAGGTGTACGCATGGGTTTTCCAAACGTGTGTGTGGCCATTGTTTGTTAAAGTGGGCGCATGGGGGTGAGGGTGGACGCATGGGATACACCATGCGTCCATGTGCGTGTTGTGTGTGTGTATTCTTTTATGAATGTATTGGTATGTTAGGCGCATGAGCATGAAAGTAGGCGCATGGGGTGTGGCTTGCATGAGGTATCTAAGTGTATGTGTTATGCATGCATGTGTGTGCGTGTGCGCATGTAACTTGCATGTAGGCGCATGGGGTGCACCATGCGCCCATGTGTGTGTTGTGTATGTGTTTGTGCGTTAGGCGTATGTGTGGTGTTTCTTGGAGCGCGTGAGTGCGTGGTTTATTTTTGTGCAGACGTATGACTATATATAATGTGTGCTTTATGTTGTCCATTCGGTTTACATTATATATAACTGTTAGATTTGGAAAAGTTCACATTTGTAAAAATTAACAAATAATATATTATGGGACGTAGCACCTTTTCTATAAAAAGCCTCGTAATATATATTTTTCATAAAAATACATGTGTCTTGCGAATGTGTACATTTTTTGATGTTAATGCATTTGAGTGTGTATGTGTATGAATGAAAATCATCAACAACCAAAATCAAACCAAACCGTAATCGCGAAACCGTACGACCCTAAACTTTCTAATTAATAACCAACCTTAATTATGTTTATGATTAATGAAAATTCAGGTTAACCGAAACCCTAACAATTGTGCGAACATCATTTCCTTGCTGTGCAATCAAGGTGAGTATTCACGGACCCTATTTTACTTTCTTTCCTTTTTGGGGGAGAAAACATGCAAACATATTTACAAAATGGTTTTAGTATTATTGATATCGCCTGTTACGTTAGTGCAAACATTCTTGAAAAGTCCTTACATTCTCGAACCGTTAGTAATGTGTAGCGAGGTAATTCTGAGTAGTACTACTGGGTTTCACAAACCCCGCCCGGGCTAGTCGCGCTAGCTTGATTGGAGGTCAAACGGGTGCGTTATTGACCTAACATTTGTCATGTCTAGTGAGACATGACGGGAAGGCAACAAACATACGAACATACAAATAGTCAGCCTCTATTCGAAACGCTAAGTAACTTGTTTATAGGCTAGCTACCTATCGATATGCTTTAATTACTTTACCATTCAAAAATTAGTTGGACCAAAATAACCAATGAGCCTGATCAGAAAACCTCTAAGTCCCACAGACATCCTAACAACTGCTGAAGACTTGATCAGCTATTTGACAAAGTCTGAAGATTTAAACAGCTGAAGAACTAAAGTACTGAAGACTTCAAAAGCTGAAGACCAAAGACTGAAGATCAACAGCTGAAGACTAAAGTACAGAAGACTTCAATAGCTGAAGACTAAAGTACTGAAGACTTCAACAGCTGAAGACCAAAGTCTGAAGATCAACAGCTGAAGAACAAAGTACTGAAGATCAACAGCTGAAGTACAAAGACTGAAGACATTAGCTGATGACAATAGCTAAAGTTCATGTACAAGTACTGAAGCCTTCAGAGTTTGTTACAACAGCTGAAGAAGCATTCTTCAGTTATTGTGATGGTTTCGTTTCAGTAGTTTTCTTTTTGTTTCAGTATTTGTAAAACGACTGAAGAGCATGTTCTTCAGTTGTTGTAGTTTCAGTAGTTTCTTTTCAGTAGTTGTAATAATAGTTAACACTTAGCATTTTTGTAAGAAGATGTCAGCTGTTTGACATCTTCAGTAGTTGTGTTAACTATCAGTAGTTTGAATAAATTATGTTATATGTCACTATCAAGTGACATCAACAGACGTCACATCTCCTATATAAGAGGTGTTGACCTAATTGTATGTGTGACATTCTGTTACCACGAAAGCGAATATTGAATGAAATATATTTGCAGAATTCTTTCTGTCTCTAACCGTTTGTTCTTACCTTGAATATCTTTTGTGTTCTTGTGAATTAGCTAATTCATTGTTTGATTTCCGCTGCTATACTCTCTAATCAATCAAACGTAGATCGTTGATCCTAACAAATGGTATCAGAGCTGGTTAATCATTGATCGATCTAACAGTTGATCATTGAAACTGCTATTTGATATCATGTTTGATTGAATTAGCTTATTTGCAAAAACTGGTTATAGATTATTGAATTTCTGCCGCTTTCGTTTATTCATTTTGAGATCTCTCTTGGTTCAATTTGGTTTGTTGTGTTTTGTTCTAAATCTGTTATAGCTTAATTGAATTTGGTTGAATCTGAGATGGCTACTCCTTCTAATGACCCTCACAATACCGGTTCCTCAACCAAGCCTCTGATGCTGGTTAGGACTGAGTATAACATATGGCAAAGAAGGATGCTTCATCACCTGTCTGTTAATAGTTCAGGTTATTGGACATCTGTGGTACATGGACCACATAAGCCTATGGTGAACAATCCGGAAACCAATCAAATGGTTCCGAAGAAGAAGGAACAATACTCAGATGAAGATCGGAAACTGTTTGAGATTGATGCTAAAGCCCATGGAATTCTGGCCATGGCACTGCCTAATGAAATCTATTCAGGGCTTATGCATCATGAAACTGCTCATGACCTCTGGAATGCACTGAAGGAACAATTCGGTGGAATTGATGAGGTCTTAGCAAACAACAGAAAAATCCTCGCCCAACAATATGAGACGTTCTCTCATAGAAAGGATGAGACACTGACTCAACAGTTTGAGCGTTTTTCCTGTTTGATCTCTGAGCTGAAAATGGTGAAACACGAATACACCAACAGCCAGATGAATAACAGATTCCTCAGATCACTGCCTGAAAGATGGGACACATACACTATTGTCCTACGCTCTAGTGCAAATCTGGATAGCGTATCTCTCACCCAACTTCATGGGAAACTGCTTACATTTGAAAGAGAGATAGAGCAAAAAAGGAAACTGTCATCATCTAGAAAGCTCACTGATGACTTTGTACCAGGGAACACTGCCTTGGTTGGTCATGAGTCAGAATATGTTGCATCTGAAAGCAATTATGATGAGCATATTGATTTCTCTTCAAACAGTTCTGATCATGCATTTGTTGATATTGATAGTCATTCTGGCAGTAATAGTGAAAATCTATGCTTCATCATGGACGATCTGAAAGGAATTGCTGATGATGATTTAGAAGAGATGGATATTCTAAGCCAAATGGCCTTAGTTAATATCAGATCTCAGAAGTTCTACAAGAGAACTGGCAGGAAATTTCCTTGACTCTCTGGCAAAACCAAAGTTGGTTTTGACAAGAGTAAGTTGAGGTGTCACAAAGGCCAAAGGCATGGACACTTTGCAAGAGAATGTAGATCAACTGATCTAACTCTTCTTCACCCTTTGTGACTTTTCCTAGCACTAGTTACAAAACAGAGGGCAACATCCTGCTGGTTCTGGTCATCAATCACACCCTGTATCTCCTGCATACTTTGTCCCCCAGGGTCCAATGTCATATCCTTTACCCTGCTATTACTTGCCTCAGCCAAATCAGGTTCAAGCTCTAATTGCACAACAACCACATGCATTATCTGAACCTCAACCTTCCCAATCTCATCAACAAACTCAACCTCAACAACACAGCTTTTTCACCCCAGGAGTTGTTGACTGGAGCAGTTTACCAGATGATTTTTCTGGTCATGAACAACTGTTCTCTGGTGCTGGTCAACATGGTGGTGACAGTCCTTTTGGAAATCTACCTCTTATGGCTTTGGAGTCTGCTGATACTTCATCCTCTAATGCCTCTACACCACAGGTATCACAGGTATCCTCTGAGGCAAAAGCCAAACTATGTTCTGAAACATGCATAGCCGCATTTGCATCTATTAGAGAAGCAAATGTAGCTTTAATTAACAAGAACATTGAGCTAGAACAAACAATTTCCAAAAGCAAAGCTGAATTTGAGTCTGTGATTAATGATAAAAATGATGAGATTTACAAATTAAATGCCAAATCACTGATGATAAGGCTAGCGAAGAGATACTTCTAGAGAAGTACAGAGACCTCAAAGAAACACTTGCAACTACCCAGGTAGAGTGTGATCGATGGGTAAATTCTTGCAAGGGTTTTGAAATGCTTCTTAGTAAGCAATCTGCTTCCAATGTGAAGTTTGGCATTGGTTATAATCACACTGCTCCTCCTACAGACTTTACTCCCAGAGCAGAAGTAGAATCTGAGGGTGAAAGCAACAACCAATCCTTTTCATCATGTGATCTACTATCTGATACATCACCATCAGAAGTAGAAGTCAACATTCATTCCTCTCAAAAACTATCAGCTGATGTTGATGGTTAAAATGATGACACTCACATGATCACAAAGTTAATCACTCTAGGTGATATTTCACAAAGTACTGAAAGTACTAAAAAGAACGTCATAACACCTGGAGAACAAGCGCAAACTACTACATGTACTAAAGGAAAGAAAACTGCAAGTAGAAAGGGTGGGAAAACTACTGAAGAAGATATCAAGAAAGCAGGTACTAAAGCAAAGAAAACTGCTAGTACTGATAGCAAACTGCTGAAGAACAAGTCTTCAGTAGTTTCATCTTCTTCAGTAGATGATCAACTTAAGATGAAGAAAAAGCCATGTGAAATATGTGGCCTATTCAATCATCTTACTGATGATTGCTGGTATAAAAAGGGCTCCAAACTCAAACATAATAAAAACATTAAAGAGAAAATGGATAAAATGAAAACTGAGTTTGAAATCAAATTTGTATCAGCAACATCAAAACCTGTAACCCCAAAATCCAAAAAGAAATCCACAAAGAAAGAGGTTAAACAGGTAACAGCTGAGGTTGCTCAAAGAGAGATGGTACAACAGAGAAACTCATCAAACTCAAGCACTAATGTGTTTGATGAGCTTAAGGCTTTATCACAAAATCAGACACAACTTGTTATGATGGTTCAACATCTATTGGGGAGAGTCAACCATTAGATGCTCCTGTGTTGAAACCACAGAGAAGAAAATCCATGCCAAAGGAATCTTCTTCTTCACCATCTCCATCCCCTCAGGTTGTTATTCATAGCAAGTCTGTTAGTTTACCATCTGTTGATGTGAATAGACCCAAAACCAAAAAGGTTTGGGTCTCAAAAACTAACTAATTGTTTATGATCGCAAGGTTCTTCAACATGCCAAAGTAGCATCTGGTATGTAGACAGTGGGGGATCTATGCATATGACAGGGAACAACTCTCTTCTTCATGACTACTCTCAAGGAAAGAAGGGGTTTGTTTCTTTTGGCAATGATGCTAAGGGTTACATCATTGGAAAAGGCTTTGTCTCCAATGGAGAAATAAAGTTTGATGATGTTAATCATGTGGAAAATCTCAAGTACAATCTCTTGAGTGTTAGTCAAATGTGTGATAAAGGCCATGTTGCTCTTTTCACCAGTCAGAACTGCAAGATTCTGTCATCCAAAGTTCTGAATTTGATTGATAAGGTGTTGGATGATCACACTCTCCTGAGGGCCAACAGGACCAGGAAGAGTGTATGGCTTAGATCTTTCCAAGAAAATTATATCAGAGGCCATCCTTGCCTATTTTCCAAAGCCTCTCTTCAGGAATCTAAACTGTGGCATAGAAGGCTGGGTCATGTTAATTTCAAAAACATGAATCAGCTGATCCACAATAGTTTAGTGAGAGGCTTACCAATAAAGGAGTTCCACTATGATGAAACCTGCACTGCTTGTTTAAAAGGAAAACAACACAAGTCTCATTCCCTCCTATTGAAGAGCCTAAGTCCACTGCCTGCTCGCAATTACTGCATATGGATCTATTTGGTCCTGTGAGAGTGATGAGCATGGCAAAGAAGAAGTACTGTCTGCTAATTGTGGATGATTACTCCAGATTTGTATGGACTTTCTTTCTACATTCAAAGGATGAGGTTGCTCAGAAGATTATCAACTTTGTGTTGTATGTTGAGAAGCAGTATTCCCTTTCAGTCAAGTGTATAAGGAGTGACAATAGAACTGAATTCAAAAACCATACACTTGATGAATTTTATCTTTCAAAGGGAATCAAAAGGTAGTTTAGCATCCCAAGGACTCCAGAACAAAATGGAGTAGTGGAGAGAAAGAATAGGACCCTAATTGAGGCTGCAAGGTCTATGTTGGCTGACTCTGGTTTGCCACTGACCTTTTGGGCTGAAGCTGTTAACACAGCTTGCTATGTGCAGAATCGAGCCTTAGTAAATCAAGGTTGATCAAGACTCCATATGAAGTTCTACATCACTTGGCTCCTCTAATTTCATTTTTCAAAGCATTTGGGTGTCCCTATTTTATTCTCAACACAAAGGATCAACTCCAAAAATTTGATCCTAAGGTGGATGCAGGGTATTTTGTTGGTTATTCATCTACTTGCAAAGCATACAGAGTCTTTAACTGCAGAACAAAGATAGTTGAAGAGACTTTGCATGTGAAGTTTAATGAGTCTCCAATGGCCGAGATTCCACAAAACCCTGTGGAGTTGTTTGATTTGGACATACTGCAATATGTTCCTTATCACCTCCAATTGTTGCAGACCATGTGGATAAATCATCCTCTGCAGCATGTCTTCCACCTGGTGGTATTGATGATGATGATGATATATCAATACTCACCTATTCAAGTTTGGTGACCAACTGCCTGTGTCTGCTAAACTTGATGTTCCTGTAGCTTCAGTAGTTCCATCCACAACAAATGCTGATAAGATTTCTGATTCCTCTACATCTTTTGAGTTACCATCAAATTCTTGGTTTCAAGATTCTGCATCAACATCTGCTGCTGCTGAAGGTCCTACAAACACTTGCACAGATATCATTGTTTATCAGAGCTGAAGAATCACCCAATGTCTCAAATCATTGGTGATATCAATGCTGGAGTTTCAACAAGAAGTCAATTGTCTAACTTCTGCTTCTATGCTCTCTTCATCAGTCAGCTAGAGCCAAAGAACTATAATATGCTTTAAGAGACAATGGATGGGTTGAAGCCATGCATCTTGAGCTACTTCAGTTCAAGAAACAGCAAGTGTGGGAACTGGTTCCTCTACCCCCAGGTAATTGTGCAATAGGCACTAAATGGGTGTTTAGGAATAAAACTGATGAAAATGGGCTTATTGTTAAGAACAAGGCTAGACTGGTTGTACAGGGGTTCTCATAAGAAGAAGGTATTGATTATGATGAAACCTTTGCCTCTGTAGCCAGACTAGAGGCAATTAGATTGTTCTTAGCCTATGCTGCATTCCACCATCTCAAAGTTTTTCAAATGGATGTCAAAAGTGCATTTTTATATGGCAAAATAAAAGAAGAAGTTTATGTGTGTCAACCACCAGGTTTTGAGGACAATCACCATCCTGAATGGGTGTATAAACTTGATAAGGCTCTTTATGGGTTGAAACAAGCTCCTAGAGCCTGGTATGAGACACTTTCCACTTTTCTTCTCAGAATAATTTCACTAGAGGCTCCATAGATAAAACTTTGTTTATTAAGAAGGTGAATCAGCATAAGCTATGACAGGATCAGTGATCACAAGTTTGATGTATCAGAATGTAAAGCAACGGAATACACACACGAATTAGACAGATTGTAGCAAGCAACAATATATGTGAGCATTAAGATCGCATACGGTTATAGGGAGAGAATATGAATTTCTGATTTCACGGAATGTTTATAGATGTAGAATATTTCTAATCGAATCAATCAATCATTCCATTCAATTGCTCAAATCGCTCATTATTACAATAGGTTGTCACTCCTTATATAGAGTGCAACAGTCACTGCTGTTATCACGGAAAGTGACAACTGGCAGATCCAATACAGAAATAACTAATTCTTAACAAACTACTGAAATGTTCACAACTACTGAGAACATATCAGCAGTTAAGTACAAATATAAAACTACTGAAACTACAACGACTGAAGAACAAGCTCTTCAGTCGTTTTACAAAACTACTGAAACATAAAACATAAAACTACTGATATCACAACTACTGAAGAGTACTCTTCAGCAGTTGTGACAAACTACTGAGGCTTCAGTACTTGGTCTTCAGACTTTGACCTTCAGGCGTTTCATCAGCTGATGACTTCAGTAGATATCATCAGCTGATGTCTTCAGTCTTTGTCTTCAGACTTTGTACATCAGTTGTTGATCTTCAGCACTTGTGAACTCTTCAGCTGTTGTACTTCAGTACTTTGGTCTTTCAGCTTCAGCACTTGTGTTCTTCAGCTGTTGTACTTCAGCACTTTGGTTCTTCAGCTGTTAAGGTCTTCAGCACTTGATCTTCAGCTGTTGAAGTCTTCAGCACTTGTCAAACTACTGATGAGTCTTTCAGCAGTTGTTGTGATACCGTGTGGGACTTAGAGATTTTCTGATCTTGGCTCATTGGTTCTTTTGGTCCAACAAACTCCCCCTGAACCAATGCAGCCAAAACCTCTAACTTATTTATACTCCCACTTATTGATGGCAAAAATGTTGGTCTTTTTCCTTCTTGATCAGTAGAGAAGATGACCCATGTACGCTCCGGCCTGGGAAGAACCTCAAATATTTGTTTGGCAGAGTATGAATGGGAACTCTGTTTTGGGGAACTGGACACAGAGTTGTTATCCCATTCATGAGATTCACTTCCCCATAATGAGTCTGTATGACTCACGGACATAGGCCTCAAGGAGAACAATTTGTTCCTCTTGAGAGAGTTCTTCAGCTCCTCCTTCGAAGAAGAACTCTGGACCATAGTACTCTGATAAGTACTTCATGGTCCTGCCATTTTTCAGCTCCACCATAGTTACCTCCCTGTATACAAATTCATCCGGATGGTTGCCTTCAAGGAGTAACTGGAGCTCATCTTTTGGATGTCTTCAAGCTTTTTGTATAACACCCCTTCTTAATCATCTTGTTTTCTAGTAAGGCTTGAGGTGTCTTCTTTGCTTGGTGAGCTTTCTTGAATTCATCAATGATTTCCCAAGGTGAGACTACAACGGCCAACATGATGGTAGATTCTATTGTTTTTCGTACTTGGCCGTTGTATCTGTGTGGGATAGTTCTTTTATGGATTCTAGAATCACCCTGGGGTCTGGCCATACTCTCACTCTCTCCCTCTGATACTGAAAGGTGTGTCTGAGAGTGTACAGCCTTTGAGCATGCCCTTTCATGGCTTGAATAGATGATGACTGAGGAAATTCCTTGTCAACCATCTTCAACAGTTGCTCATCGTGCTGTTTCTGCTGTTCTTCTTCTTCTATTTTGACTCTGACCATTTCCCTTTGAGAGTCGGGTGTGATCATGGATTGACTCTGGGGCTTTGGTAGCTTCAGAACAGCAGAGAGTGGCAGACTATCATCTTCATCCTCTCTTCTGCTTCTTCTTCCATCCTCAGCACCCTTCTCCTTCTACGGGGTACATCACTAGATGATGGTTGGGTTGGTGAAGGGATTGGTTTTGAAGAGAGAGGATGTTTGGATTTTGGCTTAGAGGTTGGTTGGGAGATTTGAGGGATAGGATCTGTTTGAGTGGGTGGAAGGGAAGGTTGATCTAGCATCCTTGTAGTTAATTTTGCTTTTGTAAGTTTAGCCATCTCTAACCTTTTGCCAGCCCCAGCCTCATCAAGGGCTTCCACAATGATCCCTTTGTTGAATTGCTCAGACAGACAGATTCTGGTGGCTATAGCCAGAATGCTGTCCCTGGACCATGCGCGGATCTCCATTAATGATCTTCCCAAGTATTTGGCAATAAAGCGGATCATTATTTCCAACCTCTCTTTCTCAAGAGCATCGTACCCTGCCCATCGGGTTTGTATCTCTTGTACCTCTAACCTTCTGATCTCACTATCCAGTGTAGCTGTGTCAAACCCCTGCCTGAATAGTTGGTCAATTATCTTATCCATGGAGCGGCTGTGTGTGGTGTCAGCTTCTTTGACCAGCTCCTCCAAGGATTTTTCTTCAGCAGTATGATCATCAGCACTTCTTTTTCTCTTGTACGTGAGCAGAGGTTGCTTTTCTTGTTTCTCCTCTTCCTCAGATCTCTTCCTCTTTCTATCTTTCACTGCAGTACCCTCCCCCTTTTTGGTTGCATTGGAGGAAGGGGTTGGTACCGCAGAAAGAGTCTTGTGGACAGCAGCATCAACCAGGGGCTGTAATGTGGAGGAAAGCCTCTCATCAAGGGCTTTGATCACTATATCAGTGATTATGGGGGTGATGAGAGGGAGGGAATTTTGTAGTATAGCACCTATTTGCTCAGGAGGGTTCTGTTCCTGAGAAGTAGGGCCTGAAGCAGAGGCGGGTGGTTGATTATGGGGTGGCTCAGTGTTTGGGAAACCTTCAAGGGAAGGTGCCATCTGTGGGTGTATGATGGTGGCAGATGGACTTGCATCCTGAGACATCTTGGCCAGCAGCTCGTTGAGTCTGCTAACCTCATCCTCTAGAATGGTATTTTGAGCAACGACATCGAAGAAGAAGCTCAGGTCATCATCAGTTGATGCTGAATCACCTGACCTCCTGCTTAGAGCAGGATTTACATGCACTGGGTGTAGACCAGTTGGTGCATGTGCCCCTTGTGCTTGGTACTGGGGACTTCCAGCCTCAGGACAATGTCCATCATCAGCTGTTGCCTCTAGGGAGGTCTTAGCAATGTTACCAGCCTCACTCTGGTCATGTGCTGAGTCAGAGGAGGTGGCAGCCTCACTAGATATTCTAATCTCCTTCTCTACACCAGGAGATAGAATTGGGAAACCCCTGTGCTGTGGGTTCTCAGATGCACTGTGTTCCTCCCCCTCAATTGTAGAGGCATTCCCAGTAAGAAGTGGTTTCTGGGGAGGGGGTGAGGAGTGCAATTGAGTCAGCACTTGAGCAACTATTAAAGTTGGGCTGTGAGGGGCGGTTGTTTGGGGTACAGGGGTAGAAGCAGTGTGCACCTGGGGTGGATGGTGCTCTTCAATGGCAATCTCCTCAAGTGAGGAAGATCCCAGATAAGTAGGTGCCCCTTGGGTTGCTTCAGGCTCCTGTTGAGAGGAAGCCTGAGCGGCTGTAGCTGGAGGAGTCATGGTATCCACTAGGGGGTTTGGACTAGTGGATATATCCTGCGTTTGTTGTGCAGGAGCATCCTCAGGGGACTCAATTCCCTGAGTAGCCTTTTTGGGTTTCTTTTTGGTGGGTTTGGTGGGGACATTGGATTTGGAGGTGGTGGCTGTGGGTTCCAGCTGCGTGGGTTTTCGCAGCTTGGCAGCCAGTTTGAGTGTCCGGTCGGAGTTGTGCCGGGAGTATACTTCGGCAAACAGCCGTAGCAGGGACTCCCAAGCCAACAAGTCCCTCAGCATTAAGCTGGTCTATTATGATGGCCATTATGACCGTGGATAGAGTATCCAACGGTTGGCAGTTAATTTTTGAGCCATATCTTTGAGCTCTGAAAATATTAATTCTGAAAAGTTCAGTGGTTGTTGCTCAAGGATAGAATACAATACCTGCTGCCATTTGGTGGACATTTGATCCCAAGACGATGTCTTAGGGGCCAAACATACATTGACCATGTGAAAGATCAGGCGCTCAGCGTCATTAAAGTGTTTCTTCATGATGGTTGTGGCACTGAGATCACCTTGATATCCATGCTGAGCAAATGATAGATCTATGGTGCCCTTCGGATATCCAGCAGGAGAGGTAGCATCACTCAGTGAAGAATTTTTCGGATTGTTGCAGGAGTAATCACTACTTCTTTGTTGTTGACTACAGACCGGAGGGATCGTGTGCTGCTCTCCTCAGTAGTAACATTAACGTTCATCCAAAATTGGTTCAAGGATTCGGTATGTAAAGCGGGGTTCAGAAGGAATGCCTTGTTGTATGGGGACTGAACCATAAGATCGATAGCATTATCGAACTTAGTCCAGATCGGCGATTTTGTGAGGTAGGCAACACAGTTGTGTCGCGGTTTAATTTGCAAAGACGCCATGGAAATTTGTTGGAGAGGAACGTTAGGTTTGAAGAAGATGAAGTATGGAGAGCTCAGGTTAAGGGTATATATAGGGTACGGGTGAGGAAATGACTGAAGGATGTGGTGTTAGTCATCAGTAGTTTTAAACGACCGTTGACATGGTATTATCCTTTCAGACGTTGAAAAACTGAAGTCGCGGTGTTAGGCATCAGTAGTTTAGAAAACTACTGAAGACCGTGGTTTTGACTTCAGGTGATTGAAACAACTGAGGACATGGTGTTTGTCATCAGTAGTTATGAAACTACTGAAGACAGTGGTTTTGTCATCAGCTGTTGTAAACAACTGAAGACTTGGTATTAGTCATCAGTAGTTATAAAAACTACTGAAGACGTGGTTTTGCTTCAGTTGTTTAAAATGAAACAGCAGTGGTACAAACGACTGAGGAGAAAGTTCTCGTCAGCTGTTTTCGTCAATTCTTAGCTTTTCAGCTGTTTCAAACTGTCCTCAACACATTCATCAGTCTTTATGGCTGATTTCAGTTGTTTCATAGGACATCAGTACTTATCTGTTTTTACTGATTTCAGTAGTTATGACTACATCAGTAGTTGTAACTACTTCAGTAGTTTAAACAGATGAAGTACTTCAGTACTTGTGAGAACTTTTAGCCTTCAGTAGTTATAAAAACTACTGAGGTTAAAAGAGCTCATCAGTACTTATATGTGACAGGCACTCATGATCATTAATATGAATTACTAAGATCATCAGTAGTTGTCACCTATTCTAGCTGCAGCATACCAAGCCTTAACACCAGGTTTTGGAAAGTTGAACTATCCAAAGGCTTAGTAAAGATGTCTGCAAGCTCATCAGCACTGGGCACAAACTTAGGATCAATCAGACCTTTTTCAAAACAATCTCTTATAAAATGATGTCTGATCTCTATATGTTTGGTCCTAGAGTGCTGGACTGGATTTTTGACAATGCAAAGAGCTGAAGCACTATCCATTAACAATGGAGTCTTAGTCTCTGTAATGCCATAATCCAAAAGTTGGTTTTGAAGCCAGAGTACCTGAGATGTACAGCTTGCAGCAGCAATGTACTCTGCTTCCGCAGTGGATGTAGCAACTGAGGTCTGTTTCTTGCTCTGCCAAGAAATTAAGCAGTTGCCTAGGAATTGCATCCACCAGAAGTTGATTTCCTGGTCAACTTACACCCTGCATAGTCACTGTCAGAAAAAGCAACTAATTTACCAGAATGGTTGGTAGAATACCATAACCTAGAGATGGAGTGCCTTGCAGATATCTAAAGATCCTCTTGACTGCAATCAGATGAGACTCTTTAGGTGCAGCCTGAAATCTAGCACAAACACATGTAGCAAACATAATATCTGGTCTAGAAGCTGTTAAATACATCAAGGACCCAATCATACATCTGTAAAGTGTTTCATCAACCACTTTACCTTTCTGATCTGAGTCCAGTTGTGTGGTGCTGCTCATGGGAGTAGAACAGGGCTTACAGTTTTGTAAATCAAACTTTTGCAAAAGATCTTTTGTATATTTGGATTGATGAATAAAAATTCCATCAGCCTTTTGTTTGATTTGCAACCCCAGAAAGAACTGTAATTCTCCCATGGCACTCATTCAAACTTCTGTTGCATCAACTTTGTAAAGGCATCACACAACTTTGGATCAGAGGATGCAAAAATGATATCATCTACATAAATTTGAACAAGTAGATTATGCTGCCCAGCTTTCTTAATAAATAAAGTCTTGTCTATGGAGCCTCTAGTGAAATTGTTTTCCAGAAGAAAGTTTGATAATGTCTCATACCAGGCTCTAGGAGCTTGTTTTAACCCATAAAGAGCTTTATCAAGCTTATACACCCAATTAGGATGTTTGTTGTCCTCAAAGCCTGGAGGTTGACATACATAAACCTCTTCTTTAACTTTTCCATACAAAAATGCACTTTTGACATCCATTTGAAAGACTTTAAGTTTTTGATAAGCAGCATAAGCTAAAAACAATCGAATTGCTTCCAGTCTGGCTACAGGGGCAAAGGTTTCATCATAATCAATACCTTCTTCTTGTGCAAACCCCTGAACAACCAGTCTGGCCTTGTTCTTAACAATAAGCCCATTTTCATCAGTTTTGTTCCTAAACACCCATTTAGTGCCTATTGCACACTTACCTGGAGGTAGAGGAACCAGTTCCCACACTTGCTGTTTCTTGAACTGAAGAAGCTCAAGCTGCATGGCATCAACCCATCCATTGTCCTTTAAAGCAATGTGATAATTCTTTGGCTCTTGCTGACTGATGAAGAGAGCATAGAAGCAGAAATTTGACAATTGACTTCTTGTTGATACTCCAGCAGTGATATCACCAATGATTTGAGACATGGGGTGATTCTTCAGATCTTGATACACAATGAGATCTGTGCAAGTGTTTGTAGCCGTTCAGCAGCAACAGATGGTGATGGTGAATCATTTCCTTGAAACCAATCAGTGGATGGTAATTCAAAGGAAGTTGAATTCGAAGAAATCTCATCAGCATTTGTTGTGGATGGTGCTACTGGCGCTACAGGAACATCAGGTCTAGTTGACTCAGGCAGCTGATCACTAAACCTGAAGAGGTGAGTACTGCAATCATCATCATCATCAGCAGTACCACCAGGTGGTGAACTGTTGACAGGAGCAACAGCAGGAGTTTGATAAGGAACACATTGCAGTATGTCCAGATCAAATAACTCCACAGGACTTTGTGGAATCTTGTCCTTTGGAGATTCATTAAACTTAACATGTAGAGTTTCTTCAACCATCTTTGTTCTGCAGTTGAAGACTCTGTATGCTTTGCAAGTAGATGAATAACCAACAAAGTATCCTGCATCCACCTTAGGATCAAATTTGTGGAGTTGATCCTTTGTGTTGAGAATAAAACAGGGACACCCAAATGCTTTGAAAAATGAAATCAGTGGAGCCAATGATGGAGAACTTCATATGGAGTCTTCATCAACCTCTGATTTACTAACACTCTATTTTGCACATAACAAGCTGTGTTGACAGCTTCAGCCAAAAGGTCAATGGTAAACCTGAGTCAGCCAGCATGGACCTTGCAGCTTCAATGAGGGTCCTGTTCTTTCTCTCCACTACTCCATTTTGTTCCGGAGTCCTTGAATGCTGAACTGCCTTTTGATTCCCTTTGAGAGATAGAAGTCATCAAGTGTATGATTTCTGAACTCAGTTCCATTATCACTCCTGATACACTTGACAGGAAGGGAATACTGCTTCTCAATGTACAGCACAAAGTGGATAATCTTCTGAGCAGCCTCATCCTTTGAATGTAGAAAGAAAGTCCATACAAATCTGGAGTAATCATCCACAATTACCAGACAGTATCTCTTCTTTGCCATGCTCATTACTCTCACAGGACCAAATAGATCCATATGCAGTAATTGCAAGCAGGCAGTGGACTTGGACACTTCAATAGGAGGAAATGAGACCTTGTGCTGTTTTCCTTTCAAACAAGCAGTGCAGTTGTTTTCACACTTGAACTCCTTCATAGGCATTCCCCTCACTAAACTATGGTGTATCAGCTGATTCATGTTCTTGAAATTAACATGTCCCAGCCTTCTATGCCATAGATTAGATTCTTGAGAAGAGGCCTTGGAAAATAGGCAAGGATGGCCTTTGAGATCAATTTTCTTAGAGAGATCTAAGGCATACACTCTTCCTGTCCTGTTGGCTTTCAGGAGAGTGTGATCATCCAACACCTTGTCAATCAAGGGCAAAACTTTGGATGACAGAATCCTACAGTTTTGACTTGTGAAAAGGGCAACATGGCCTTTATCACACATTTGACTGACACTCAAGAGGTTGTACTTGAGATTTTCCACATGATTAACATCATCAAATTTGATTTCTCCATTGGAGACAAAGCCCTTACCGATGATGTAACCCCTAGCATCATTGCCAAAAGAGACAAATCCCTTCTTTCCTTGAGAGTAGTCATGAAGAAGAGAGATGTTTCCAGTCATGTGCATAGATCCCCCACTGTCTACATACCAGATGCTATTTTGGCATGTTGAAGAACCCTGCAATAATAAACAGTCAGTTAGTTTTAGAGACCCAAACCTTTTTGGTTTTGGGCCTGGTCTCATCAATAGATGGTAAACTAGCATGTTTATTTGTAACAACAGCCTGAGAGGAAGAAGATGGTGCAGAAGAGAGTCCTTTGGCTTAGACCTCCTTTTCTGTGGTTTCAACATAGGAGAATCTAGTTGGTTAACTCTACCCAACAATGTTGTACCATCATCACCAGTTGTGTCTGATTTTGTGATAAAGCTTTCAGCTCATCAGACACATTGCTAGTGGAGTTAGATAAGGTCCTATGTTGCACCTTCTTCTTTTGAGCACCCTCAGCTGTCACCTGTTTAACTCCTTCCTTTTTGGATTGCTTTAAGGACTTAAGGGTTACAGGATTTGATGTGGCTGATACAAATGTAGTCTCAAACTGTTTTCATTTTTACCATTTTCCTCATTAATTTCTTCCTTTTGTTTGAGTTTGGAACCTCTTTTGTACCAACAATCATCTGTAAGATGATTGAACAAACCACATACTTCACATGGTTTCTTCTTCATCTTAGGTTGATCATCAACTAAAGATGGTGAAGACTTGTTCTTCAATGCTTTGGAAGCATTGGTTGCTTTCTTGACAGCATCTTTAGTAGTCTTCAAACTCTTTCTACTGCCAGTTTTCTTCTCTTCAGTACTGACAGCAGTTGAAGTTTGAACTTCAGGAGTTGAATCCTGCTCTCCAGTCCTTTCAGGACTTTCAGGATTGACTCCTGAGTTGATCAACTTATTGATCATGTGAATATCAGCATTTGGACCATCAACATCAGCTGATAGGTTCAAAGAGGACTTGATACTGACTGCTACTTCTGATTGTGCTGTATCAGAAGGTAGATCACATGACTTGATGGATTGGTTATCACTCTCACCATCAGATTCTACCTCTGCTCTTGGGGTAAAATCTGTAGGTGGAGCAGTGTGATTGTAACCAATTCCAAACTTCACATTTGAAGCAGATTGCTTACTAAGAAGCATTTCAAAACCTTTGCATGATTGTACCCATCTATCACACTCGACCTGGGTAACTGCAAGGGTTTCTTTGAGATCTTTGTACTTCTCTAGAAGTACATCTGCTCTAGCCTTATCATCAATTATTTTGCAATTCAGTTTATAAACCTCATCATTTTTATCTTTGAGCACAAACTCAAACTCAAACTCTCCTGAGGGCCAACAGGACCAGGAAGAGTGTATGGCTTAGATCTTTCCAAGAAAATTAATATCAGAGGCCATCCTTGCCTATTTTCCAAAGCCTCTCTTCAGGAATCTAAACTGTGGCATAGAAGGCTGGGTCATGTTAATTTCAAAAACATGAATCAGCTGATCCACAATAGTTTAGTGAGAGGCTTACCAATAAAGGAGTTCCACTATGATGAAACCTGCACTGCTTGTTTAAAAGGAAAACAACACAAAGTCTCATTCCCTCCTATTGAAGAGCCTAAGTCCACTGCCTGCTCGCAATTACTGCATATGGATCTATTTGGTCCTGTGAGAGTGATGAGCATGGCAAAGAAGAAGTACTGTCTGCTAATTGTGGATGATTACTCCAGATTTGTATGGACTTTCTTTCTACATTCAAAGGATGAGGTTGCTCAGAAGATTATCAACTTTGTGTTGTATGTTGAGAAGCAGTATTCCCTTTCAGTCAAGTGTATAAGGAGTGACAATAGAACTGAATTCAAAAACCATACACTTGATGAATTTTATCTTTCAAAGGGAATCAAAAGGTAGTTTAGCATCCCAAGGACTCCAGAACAAAATGGAGTAGTGGAGAGAAAGAATAGGACCCTAATTGAGGCTGCAAGGTCTATGTTGGCTGACTCTGGTTTGCCACTGACCTTTTGGGCTGAAGCTGTTAACACAGCTTGCTATGTGCAGAATCGAGCCTTAGTAAATCAGAGGTTGATCAAGACTCCATATGAAGTTCTACATCACTTGGCTCCTCTAATTTCATTTTTCAAAGCATTTGGGTGTCCCTATTTTATTCTCAACACAAAGGATCAACTCCAAAAATTTGATCCTAAGGTGGATGCAGGGTATTTTGTTGGTTATTCATCTACTTGCAAAGCATACAGAGTCTTTAACTGCAGAACAAAGATAGTTGAAGAGACTTTGCATGTGAAGTTTAATGAGTCTCCAATGGCCGAGATTCCACAAAACCCTGTGGAGTTGTTTGATTTGGACATACTGCAATATGTTCCTTATCAACCTCCAATTGTTGCAGACCATGTGGATAAATCATCCTCTGCAGCATGTCTTCCACCTGGTGGTATTGATGATGATGATGATAATATCAATACTCACCTATTCAAGTTTGGTGACCAACTGCCTGTGTCTGCTAAACTTGATGTTCCTGTAGCTTCAGTAGTTCCATCCACAACAAATGCTGATAAGATTTCTGATTCCTCTACATCTTTTGAGTTACCATCAAATTCTTGGTTTCAAGATTCTGCATCAACATCTGCTGCTGCTGAAGGTCCTACAAACACTTGCACAGATATCATTGTTTATCAAGAGCTGAAGAATCACCCAATGTCTCAAATCATTGGTGATATCAATGCTGGAGTTTCAACAAGAAGTCAATTGTCTAACTTCTGCTTCTATGCTCTCTTCATCAGTCAGCTAGAGCCAAAGAACTATAATATTGCTTTAAGAGACAATGGATGGGTTGAAGCCATGCATCTTGAGCTACTTCAGTTCAAGAAACAGCAAGTGTGGGAACTGGTTCCTCTACCCCCAGGTAATTGTGCAATAGGCACTAAATGGGTGTTTAGGAATAAAACTGATGAAAATGGGCTTATTGTTAAGAACAAGGCTAGACTGGTTGTACAGGGGTTCTCATAAGAAGAAGGTATTGATTATGATGAAACCTTTGCCTCTGTAGCCAGACTAGAGGCAATTAGATTGTTCTTAGCCTATGCTGCATTCCACCATCTCAAAGTTTTTCAAATGGATGTCAAAAGTGCATTTTTATATGGCAAAATAAAAGAAGAAGTTTATGTGTGTCAACCACCAGGTTTTGAGGACAATCACCATCCTGAATGGGTGTATAAACTTGATAAGGCTCTTTATGGGTTGAAACAAGCTCCTAGAGCCTGGTATGAGACACTTTCCACTTTTCTTCTCAAGAATATTTCACTAGAGGCTCCATAGATAAAACTTTGTTTATTAAGAAGGTGAATCAGCATAAGCTATGACAGGATCAGTGATCACAAGTTTGATGTATCAGAATGTAAAGCAGCGGAATACACACACGAATTAGACAGATTGTAGCAAGCAAACAATATATGTGAGCATTAAGATCGCATACGGTTATAGGGAGAGAATATGAATTTCTGATTTCACGGAATGTTTATAGATGTAGAATATTTCTAATCGAATCAATCAATCATTCCATTCAATTGCTCAAATCGCTCATTATTACAATAGGTTGTCACTCCTTATATAGAGTGCAACAGTCACTGCTGTTATCACGGAAAGTGACAACTGGCAGATCCAATACAGAAATAACTAATTCTTAACAAACTACTGAAATGTTCACAACTACTGAGAACATATCAGCAGGTTAAGTACAAAATATAAAACTACTGAAACTACAACGACTGAAGAACAAGCTCTTCAGTCGTTTTACAAAACTACTGAAACATAAAACATAAAACTACTGATATCACAACTACTGAAGAAGTACTCTTCAGCAGTTGTGACAAACTACTGAGGCTTCAGTACTTGGTCTTCAGACTTTGACCTTCAGGCGTTTCATCAGCTGATGACTTCAGTAGATATCATCAGCTGATGTCTTCAGTCTTTGTCTTCAGACTTGTACATCAGTTGTTGATCTTCAGCACTTGTGAACTCTTCAGCTGTTGTACTTCAGTACTTTGGTCTTTCAGCTTCAGCAGTTGTGTTCTTCAGCTGTTGTACTTCAGCACTTGGTTCTTCAGCTGTTAAGGTCTTCAGCACTTGATCTTCAGCTGTTGAAGTCTTCAGCACTTGTCAAACTACTGATGAGTCTTTCAGCAGTTGTTGTGATACCGTGTGGGACTTAGAGATTTTCTGATCTTGGCTCATTGGTTCTTTTGGTCCAACAAGCTACTTGTTCAAATTTATGTTGATGATATTATTTTTGCATCCTCTGATCCCCAGTTGTGTGACGATTTGACCAAATTAATGAAAAAGAGGTTTGAAATGAGTGCAATTGGAGAATTACAGTTCTCTCTAGGTTTGCAGATCAAACAAAAGGCTGATGGAACCTTTATTCATCAGTCCAAATATACAAAAGATCTTTTGAATAAGTTTGATTTACAAAATTGTAAGCCCTATTCTACTCCCATGTGCAACACCACACAACTGGATGCGGATCAGAAAGGTAAAGCTGTTGATGAAACACTTTACAGATGTATGATTGGGTCCTTGATGTACTTAACAGCTTCTAGACCAGATATCATGTTTGCTACTTGTGTTTGTGCTAGATTTCAGGTTGCTCCTAAAGAGTCTCATTGATTGCAGTCAAGAGGATCTTTAGATATTTGCAAGGTACACAATCTCTAGGTTTATGGTATTCCACTGGACACTCTTGCAAATTAGTTGCTTTTTCAGATAGTGACTATGCAGGGTGCAAGTTAACTAGAAAGTCAACTTCTGGTTGATGTCAATTCCTAGGCAACTGTTTGATTTCTTGGCAGAGTAAGAAACAAACATCTGTTGCTACATCCACTGCTGAAGCAGAGTACATTGCAGCTGGAAGTTGTACTTCTCGGGTACTCTGGCTTCAGAACCAACTTTTGGATTATGGCATTACAGAGACTAAGACGCCATTATTAATGGATAGTGCTTCCGCTCTGTGCATTGTCAAAAATCCAGTCCAGCACTCTAGGACCAAACATATAGAGATCAGACATCATTTTATTAGGGATTGTTTTGAAAAAGGTCTGATTGATCCTAAGTTTGTGCCTAGTGCTGATGAGCTTGCAGACATTTTTACTAAGCCTTTGGATAGTTCAACTTTCCAAAACCTAATGTTAAGGCTTGGTATGCTGCAGCTAGAATAAGTGATAACTACTGATGATCTCAGTATATAAGTACTGATGATCATTAGTACCATATCACATATAGTACTGATTCTGTTAAAACAACTGATAAAGTTACAACTACTGATGTAGTTATAACTACTGATGTCAGTAAAGACAGATAAGTACTGATGTCCTATAAAACAACTAAAAACAGCTAAAAGGCTTATGAGTAAGTGTTGAGGACAGTATGAAATAGCTGAAAGGCTATGAATTGACGAAAACTACTGATGAGAACTTTCTCCTCAGTTGTTTCTACAACTGTTGTTTCATCCTAGACAACTGATGACAAAACCATGTCTTCAGTAGTTTCACAACTACTGATGACTAACACCAAGTCATCAGCTGTTTCCAACAACTGATGACAAAACTATGTCTTTAGTAGTTTCACAACTACTGATGACTAATACCAAGTTATCAGTTGTTTACAACACCTGAAGACCAAACCGAGTCTTCAGTTGTTTTCAAACATGTGAAGTCAAAACCATGGTTTTCAGTAGTTTTATAATTGCTGATGCCTAAAACCAAGACTTCAGTTGTTTCAACTTCTGAAAGGGTAATACCATGTCATCAGTCGTTTACAACTACTGATGACTAACACCAAACCCTTCAGTCGTTTTCTAACCCTTACCCTATAAATACCCAATACCTAAGCCTTCAGCGCTTCATCCTCTCCAAACCTAACGTTCAAATCTCCAAAACTTCTCTCTCATTAATGGCGACCATGCAGCTCAAACCACGCCATAACTGTGTTGCCTACCTCACAAAATCACCTTTCTGGACAAAGTTCGACAACGCCATTGATGTAATGGTCCAATCTCCCTACAAAATGGCCTTCCTTCTAAATCCCATCATTCATGCCGAATCCTTCACCAGTTTTCGACGAACGTCACCCACACCACTGGGGAGAACAAAACCAAGTCTCTCCAGTCGATCGTCAACAACCATCAAGTGGTCATCACTCCTGATATACTTCGCCAAACCCTAAACCTGGATGATGCCACTTTTCCTGCTGGGTATCCAAAGGGCACAACTGATTTATCCTTTGCCCACCATGGATATCAGGGAAACCTTAGTGCCTCTACCATCCTGAAGAAACATTTCCATGATGCAAAACGTCTTATATTTCACATGGTAAATGTTTGCTTAGCTCCTAAGACTTCCTCTTGGGATCAAATGTTTATGGCTATAATAGAGAATCAGCTGCAAGCTGAGGGACTTGTTGGCCTTGGAGTCCCTGCAATGGCTGTATTGCCTGAAGTATACTCCAGGCACAACTCTGACCACACACTGAAACAGGCTGCTAAACTGCGAAAACCCACGCAGTTGGAACCCACAGCCACCACCTCCAGAACCAGAGTCCCCACCAAACCTAAATCCAAAAAGCCAGAAACGGCTACTCAGGGAGATGAGTCCCCTGAGGATGCCCCTGTACCACAAACATAGGAACCACATACTAGTATTAACCCCCCAGTTATGACAACAACTCAACCTGCCAAAGCCGCACAGGTATCCTATCAACAGGATCCTGTTGCAACCAATATTAGGGAACCCACACTGCTGGAACCTATCTCACTTGACAGGGTTACCATTGAAGCGCACCATTCACCCCGGGTGCAATCTGCTTCTACCCAATCACCACATGCAACCGCCCCCCAAAGTCCTACATTAATTGTTGCACAAGTGCTGAGTCAGTTGCACTCCTCACCCCCTCCCCAGATACCAATTACAACTTGGCATACCTCTACCATTGAGGGAGAGGATCAAAGTGCATCTGATAACCCATAGCATAGGGGTTACAATGTTCCATTTCCTAGTGTAGAAAAGGAGATTGGAACTTCTGGTGAGGCTGCCACTTATCCTGCTTTAGCATATGATCAGGATGTAGTTGGTATCATTACTAAGACATTACCAGAGGCAACTGCTGATGAAGGACATAGTCCTGAGGCAGGAAGTCCCCAGTTCCAAGACAAAGGGGCACATGCTACAACTGATATACACTTAGTGCATGTTCATCCTGATTCTATCCGGAGGTCAGGTGATTCAGTATCCACTGCTGATGACATGGCCTTCTTTTACGATGTCTTAGCCCAAAACACCATCCTGGAAGAGGAGGTGAGCAGACTCAAAGAGCCGCTTGCCAAAACTTCTGCGGATCAAAGACCATCTGCCTCTCAAACCCCACAGATGGAACCTTCATCCGAAGGTCTCCTAAACACAGAGCCACTCCCAAATTCTCAGCCACCTGCCTCTGCTTCTGGCACTATTTCTCAGGAACAGAACCCCCCTGAGCAAATAGCTGCTATCTTCCAAAATTCCCTACCTCTTATCACATCTATAATCACTGTTATCGTGATCAAAGCCATTGATGAGAGGCTTTCCTCAGTAATACAACCCTTGATAGAAGAAGTTATGGGCAAACAGCTTTCTGACAATCAAACCCTTGCAACCAATGCTACCAAAGAGGGGGAGATTCAGTCAGTGAAAGCAAAAAGAAAGAGGAGTGCAGAGAGGAAAGAGAAAGAGAAAGAAACAGAAGTGACAGAAGAGGTAAAGGAGAAGGAGATGGTAGTGGAGACTGAAAAAGAGAAGGAGAAGGAAAAAGAGAAGGAGAAAGAAGCTGACATGGAGAAATCAAAGAAAAGAAAGAATGAGAAAGAGACTGCCTTAGAGCTGATGGTGAAAGAGGCTGATGCTGAACATAGCAGATCAATGGATAACATCATTGATCAGTTGTTTAGGCAAGGCCATGACACTGACAAACTTGACTCTGAGATTAGAAGATTAGAGATTGAAGAAATCCAAAACAGATGGGCAAGTTATGATGTGTTAGAAAGAGAAAGGCTAGAGATCATGATCAGATTTATAGCAAAATGTCTTGGAAGATCAATGATCGAAATCAAGGCTTGGTCCAGGGACAGTATCTTGCCAATAACCACCAAGATCTATTCGTCTGAAGTATACACTAAAGGATTAGTTATTGAAGCTTTGAATGAAGCTGGTGCTGGGAGCAGGACTGAACTAGCCAAGCAATCTAAAGCCACACTCACTTCCAAAATGCTAGAACAGCCTGTCAACTTTCCCACACGTAAACCACCAAAACAACAACCCACCAAACCAACTCCCTTTCCCTCAAAACCAATGGCCGATGATGTACCACAGAAAAAGAAGAGAAGGGTATTGAGGCTAGAAGATGATGAAGAAGATGATGATGAAGATAGACTGCCACTCTCAGCTGTTATACAGTTGCCGAAGGCCACAGGTCACTCCTCAACAATTACTCCTGAAACCCAAAGACAAATTGTGAAAGTGAAGCTAGAAGAAGAAGAACTTCACAAACAACACGATGAGGAATTGTTGAGGAGGGTTGACAAAGCATATGCAGCCACATCTTCTATCATCAACATGAAGAAGCAAGCTCTCAGATTATACACTCTTAAGCATACATTTCAATATCAAAAGGAAAGAGTAAGGATTTGGCCTGATCCCAGGGTGTCTCACAGGATTCACAAGAAAAACATTCCATAGAGATACATTGGCCAGGTGAAAAAGATTGTAGATGAAGTGATCTCCCTGGTCTTTGTAGTATCACCCTGGGAAATCCTAGAAGACTTCAAGAAAGCTTATAAAGCTAACCAAACCCCACAAAAGATGCTTGAAAATACAATGGTGAAAAAGGGGTTAGTTTATAAGAGGCTTGAAGAAGTTAGAAAGAAAGAGCTCCAGTTGTTTCTAGAGGGTAATCACCCTGATGAATTTTCTTATAGAATAATAACAGTTGTGGAGCTAAAGAATGGGAAACAGGTCAAATACCTATCTGAGTACTATGGGGCTGAATCATTATTTGAAGGAGGTGCTAAAGAGCTGACCATGGAGGAACAAATTACCTTCCTTGAGGCCTACACAAGAGAATCATACAGACTCATAGTAGGGAAGTAGATCTCATGGATGGGGTAACAACTCTGTATCCAGTTCCCCAAGATAGAGTTCCCATTCATACTTTGCCAAACAGATCATTGAGACTTCTTCCCAGGCCTGTGCTTAAAAGGGTCACTTCTGAGCTGATCTAGAAGACAAAAAGAACAATCCTTCTGCCATAATAAGTGGGACATCTTCAATAAGTTTAGAGGTTTTGGCTGCATTGGTTCAGGGGGAGTTTGTTAGACCAAAAGAACCAATGAGCCTGATCAGAAAAACCTCTATGTCCCACAGACATCGTAACAACTGCTGAAGACTTGATCAGCTGTTTGACAAAGTCTGAAGATTTAAACAGCTGCAGAACTAAAGTACTGAAGACTTCAAAAGCTGAAGACCAAAGACTGAAGATCAACAACTGAAGACTAAAGTACTGAAGACTTCAACAGCTGAAGACTAAAGTACTGAAGACTTCAACAGCTGAAGACCAAAGTCTGAAGATCAACATCTGAAGAACAAAGTACTGAAGATCAACAGCTGAAGTACAAAGACTAAAGACATTAGCTGATGACAACAGCTGAAGTTCAAGTACAAGTACTGAAGCCTTCAGAGTTTGTTACAACAGCTGAAGAAGCATTCTTCAGTTGTTGTGATGGCTTCCTTTCAGTAGTTTTCTTTTTGTTTCAGTATTTGTAAAACGACTGAAGAGCATGTTCTTCAGTCGTTGTAGTTTCAGTAGTTTCTTTTCAGTAGTTGTAATAGTAGTTAACACTTAGCACTTTTGTAAGAAGATGTCAGCTGTTTGACATCTTCTGTAGTTGTGTTAACTATCAGTAGTTTGAATAAATTCTGTTAGATGTCACTATCAATTGACATCAGCAGACGTCACATCTCCTATATAAGAGGTGTTGACCTAATTGTATGTGTGACATTCTGTTACCACAAAAGCGAATATTGAATGAAATATATTTGCAGAATTCTTTCTGTCTATAACCGTTTGTTCTTACCTTGAATATCTTTTGTGTTCTTGTGAATTAGCTAATTCATTGTTTGATTTCCGCTGCTATACTCTCTAAACAATCAAACGTAGATCGCTGATCCTAACAAAAAAGTTACAAACATTTTTATTTGTGATAAAACCTGTGAACTCACCAACTTTATGTTGACACACTTTAGCATGTTTTCTCAGGTAACAGGAACGCTTAAGCTTATGGTGCACGATTAAGGAACGCACTCAGGACATGCATCATCAAACATATTTACTTGCATTGAACATTTTGTTTTGACTTAGCACTCATAACTTTCAGTATTGTTTACATTTCGTTATTCGCTTCCGCATTGTTATTCATTTCAGTTTTATGCTTCCGCACTGATGTTTATTTCTTTTATGCTACTCTGATTTAAGTCAAACGTTTATTTTTAAATTCATTTTGTGTCGTTATATATGACCGTGTCTGAGATCCTTGTTTGTCACACGCCTCGCGGTAAAACCCCGCACGTGGAATTGAGGGTGTGACAGCAACATCTTATCATTAATCAAAAATTTAGGGGGAGCAGTTAGTGCATGAAAACATAAAATATAAATTTTCAGAACAAAATCAAATGAAGGAAATAGAGCTTGAGCACTAACTTGGCTGCATGATATATAAACTTTTTCAACCTATAAATCTTCTTCTTTTACACAAATTATCATGAAAACAAAGTCAACAAGGTCCACTAGCAATAATAGTTCTATTAGTTGATTAGAACTATACAATCAAAGAAGTTTCAAACTTTGCTTTCCAGCATCAGCAGAACCTACAGTGCATTTTCAGCATCAGCGGAAGCTACAGAGTAATTTCAGCATCAGTAGAAGCTATAGTGCAAAACTTAACCAAGTAAAATATCACCATCCATAGAATTGTTAAACTACGTATGTGTAATATTTTAAAAGTATAATTTATTTTCATAGATTGGTAATTTATGGACAATCAATTTATACTTAAATGAATTATTTAGTTTTTTTTCTAGATAGGCATTCACAGATGTCCTATGGAAGAACTGAAATCTGGGGAATAAATAAATTCCACGGAAGGGTAATAAGGAATATGGGACCCACTTCATTTAATAAATGAAATTAAATAGTCTGAGGGAGTATAATGATATTTTTGACTTAAACATTCATTATTCACTATTTCAGAAACTTTTCAGACCTAGAAAAATGTTCGTCAAAACCTCTCACTCCTTTGCTCAAACATTCAAACTACCATATCAAAACATCAAACAAACTCATAAACTTCATATCAGATTCTTGTTTTGAAGGTAAAACATGTCATAATCATCAATAATGAACTATTTGATTCATTGTCATCAGTCAAACTATTCATATTCTCATTGTTGTTGTAGGACCGGAGAAGGGGGTCACTTACAACACGACAACATAAAGAGGAGATTAACCAAAACTTAATCAAATAGTGAACTGGATTGACCACAAGTAAGAGACTAAGAACACAAGTAATGTAAGAGACAGAACACAAGAGCACAAGTATATGGATTTCAAGAATGCATTATATTGCTTTCTCTATGTTCTATTACAAGTGTTACAAAGCATAAAGGAAAGATACAAGAACATGAGATACTTATAATACATCCTATAGCCGGCCATTCTATGAAAGCCAGCTGGATACAATTGACTAGACTCAAAACAAAAACAATTGTAAAGTCAAAAGGCAGATTGCCTTTTGACTAGTGACTATGACATGCCATACCTCACATCCTTATCTATTACAAAAAGGATAAAGTACATGAAGTAGAAAGTTACAGACTCAAGACCTCAATGTACAGTTAGCAAAAGCATGGACCTTTTCACCAACTCATGCAAGTTGGTGACTTTACAGAGATGCAACGGAATGGTGTCCAGTTTTATGGAAAAGTACATCAGATAAATCATGTTACTAAAAGTCTTCAGAAGAAATCTATCTTCAGGAGTGGAGCTTTGGAAGACTTTGCCTGGAAGCTTCGGAAGACTTCATCTTTGGCTTCAGAAGATATTGGTCTTGGCTTTGGAAGATTTCACACTTAGAATATTTCTGTTGCATGTGTGAAACTTTCGAAGCATTCTTCTTCAGTACTTGTGCAGCATGCATGCAGAAAGACATTGGTTGCTTCAGCCTCTGTACATATTCTCTACAAACTCCCCCTAGGCTGATGCTTCCAAAACTCTTGAAGGCTTCAGATATCAACAGTCCTTATTAGGACGATAACCAATCCTTTCTTCATAAGATGATCAGGATCCTTCAGACTATCAAAGAATCTTCTCATGTCAAAGAGATCATGCAGAGGCAACTAAAACATGTCTTGCCAAGTGTAGACATTCTAAATGACACGATCTCTAATAACATGCTACCTTTCTGGATTTGTAGTGTATGTCCAGGATAGGATGGGTCTTTCTGATGCAGAGGAGCTATTGGAATGGGAGATGATGGAGCATCCTCTAGCTGCACATCCTCAGGATGTTCTGACTCATCCTGAGGTTTAGAAAAGGATACAGTCTTCTTCTTCTTCTTTGGCTTTGGTTTAGAAGCCATCCTTTTCTTTCTCTTTACAACTTTTAACTAAGAAGACTGGCCTGTAGTACCGTATTGATCTTTATTGTGTTTCTCAGTTGGGTCTTTTACTCTCATATGTTTAGATTGAGAGTGAGTTTGACCCTGCTGTGGATCAGAAGATGAAGCTTGTTGAGATTCAGTAGGAGGTCCAGGTTGTGATGTCTCTAGTTGTTCAACCTTAACCTCCACTTCAGGTGGCGCTTGACTTGGAGGGGAATGTAAGTCAACCAGCTCCCCACTCTTGATCTTCTACTTGATCACCCTGATATGCTCATCCATAGTGGATAGATACATGGGGCCAAGTCTCCTTCCGGAGAATCAATACAGCTTCAAGAAGCTCATCATCCTCTGCCTGTCAGCAGATTTATTCATGCTTTTGTGGATGATGGCTCTTGACTTAGTAGCTTCTTCCCTCAGCTTTCTTTTTGTTGGATTCTGTGTGCCCAAGACACTTAGAATATTGATGTGGTTAGTACGTTATGATCCAAGTCGGGTTATACCCAATAACAAGTTGGCAAACACCAATTAAATATTTAATTGATGATGTGAGCATGCAATTAAATATTTACACCAATTTAGAAAATGGGTTTTCTAAATAAGTTGCATGTGAGTGGGAACAACTTATTAGGATAATTTGTTCAAACATATTATTTGAAGTGTTGTTTAAATTAGTTAAATGACATCAAATAATAGTGGGAATTACAACTTATAAATTAAATGGTTAATTGTATAAGTATGTAAATACATATATATATATTGTACATACAATTTATTATATGTCTAGTTCACAAGACATGTTAATGTGTGATAATCAAATTGAAGGGGTTTTAAAGCCCAAAATTTCGGCCGCCCTCCCTTTGAATCCCCATTGGACCAAACTTGCTTTGGACACCCACACACACTTAATTCTTGTCTTGAACACTCCACAAGTGTGTACCACACAATTTACATGCAAAAGGCTCAAATCTCTCTCTCTCTCTCTCAACCTCACGGTTCTAACAAGAAAAGGAAGAGTTTGAAGCTTATTTGTGGTGATTCTACCTAACAAGAAAGGGTGTTGCCATCAAGCTTGGGGTATACTAGCTTGAGGAGTCCTCCATTGGAGTCTTGGCCAAAAGAACAAGCATCAAAAACCCCATTTTGGTCGACATTTGCTGCTGGAACAAGGTAGTTGTCACAGCTTGTTCTAGCTGTGATTTTATGTACGATTTTGTATGTTCATAGCTTGTTTCATTCACATACATGATCCTTTTGTTTGGGTTTGCTTTTCTACAATTGAATGGACACTAAGAACATGAAATATTCAGTTTATAAATTGGTTTTAAAGCTATATATGTCCGCTGCGTTCTGAAAGTTTAAATGGTTAAACATAGATTTTGTGTTCTTGCAAACCCTACAATGGCATCTAGAGCCAGGTTATGTGGATGACTTGCTTGTGTTGTTCTTTAAAATTGGTTTTAAAGGATGTTTATAGACATATTTAGGCTTTTTGGGCTGTTATTGTTTGGTTGAATGATCCCCCACTTTCAAGGTCATATCACACATGCTAGTGATTAGATCTTGAAAGATACATATCTTGATGTGTTGATTGTTTGGACAATATTTAAAACCAAAAATTTCACTTTATGTTGGCTGAAATTTGGTGGTTTTAAAAGGGGTTTCATTAGATGTTTTGATGTTATGATCATTGGATGATAAAGTGCATAACCTAGCCATTGACCTTGTGATGTTTGGATGCTTGTGTTGGTTGTATTCATTCATTCAATTTGGTTGTAATTTTGTTTCATTATTTGGGTTGTAATATTCATTCATTTGGGTTTGTAATAGATGAGGTGCATTTCTTTTATTTAGAAAAATGTATTAGGATACAATTTTGTAAAAGGAAGATGCACAAGTTCAAGACCCGAAGATGGACATCAAAGACATGGAACTTGAAGCATATGGATGCAAGTTCAAGTGGGGTCCAAGATGACCTGCATTTTGTGATTGTTTTCAACCTTAGAAAAGACCTTATGACAACACTTGTGATGGCAAACAAGTGTTGTCAACTTAGTAGCTATGGTTATGCACTCATGTTTGTATATATGCTTGTTTGATTGTTTGTTGTTTGATTGTTTGGTTTGTATTTGAATATTCATCACAAACTCATTAACAAACTTAACAAGCTGAAAATGTTGGTTCTTTAAAGTTAATAAAAGTTATTAAAATGGTTTAATGATTTTAAAGATTAAAATTGGTTTTAATCTAAGAACCATAGGGTACCTTGTATTTGAAAGCATACAAATACAAGTACATAGAGTTTTCTAAACTAGAATTAAGAAGAAATCTCTAAAATTTAAAAACGAGATCAACACCGTCCTTTTACACAACACTTGAGTCACTTGGAACTCTTAGTGGGATAAAGGTCACCTAACCATTTTGAGGGAACTTGTGATTTGAGGTGAGAATGCCTTGCTTATGGGATAAAGGTCACCTAACCATTTGTTTTGGCAAACTCACACGTGGGTGTAAGTAGGATGTCTTGATTTGCAAACCATGTTAAATGGATCACCTACAATGTGGTTTCCAAATGGTGTTGATGGGATTTACATGCCGACTTTACATATGATGTTCAAGGGTCGATCCCATACCTCTAGAAGTTGCAAATGGTTGCAACCGTCAATCGTTGACCACCTTATTAATTTAAATCGTGGGATAAAGGTCACCTAACCACAATTTAAATGTAATGTTGGGTTCTAGATTTTAATATATAATGACCTTAATAGGCATTAATTATTAAAATTGATAATATCGAAAATACTAAATAAAACTTTGTTAAATTTTGTAGATGGCCTCTAATAATGATAATTCCGATAACTCATCCGCGTCCAACCAATCTTTACGAGCGATCCTCCAAAAGGAACGTCTAAATCACAACAACTTCATCGATTGGTATCGAAACTTGAGAATCGTTCTCAAGCAAGAGAGAAGATCGTACGTTTTAGACGACCCTATCCCTGATCACCTAGCGAGGATGATGAGGAGGCCTTGAATGATTGGCTAAAGTACACTGAGGACTCCGTCCAAGTGTCTTGTCTCATGCTAGCGAGCATGACTCCGGATCTCCAAAAGGAGTATGAACACCACGGGGCTTATGACATGATAACCCAGCTGAAGGAAACGTTCCAACAGCAAGCGAGGGTTGAGCGTTTCGAAACGGTTCGAGCACTCCATGCATGTCGTATGGACGACAACCAATCTGTTTCATCTTATGTACTTAAGATGAAAAGTCATATTGACCGCCTCGAGAGGCTTAATTGTCCCGTCTCGAAGGAATTGGCCACGGATTTGATCCTCAATGGCCTTACCAAAAGGTTCGAGACATTCGTGTTGAACTACAACATGAATGCTTGGGATAAAAGCATTGGTGAGCTTCACTCAATGCTCAAAACGGCCGAAGCGGCCATGGGTAAAAGAGTTTTACCCGTTCTCACCATTAATGAAGGTGGGAACAACAACAAAAGCCTCGTCCCGCACCCAAGGCAAAGGTTGCCAAGGGTAAGGGACCCGCTTGGGGAAAAGGGAAAGGGGTGGCAAGGGTGCCACCCAAACCACAAGAGAAGAAGCAAAAGGTTGCTACAATGACCCATGCTTCAAGTGTGGGGAGATTGGACATTGGGCAAGGAATTGTCCTGTCCATCTCCAAGAGTTGAAAGCCAAGAGGGATGCCGGGCAGACCTCAGGTACAATATACATGATTCATATTGATCTTAATGTTACATCTTCTAACACATGGGTATTGGATACCGGATGTGGAACTCACATTTGCAATTTGTTGCAGGGGTTCACAAGAAGTAGGGACTTCAAACAAGGGGATGCTAGCCTCTTCATGGGAAATGGAACTAAAGTCTTAGTTGAAGCTCGTGGAGACTACATCCTAAGACTTCCAAGTGGTTGGAAGTTATTTTGAAGAATGTTTGTATGCTCCTAGTTTGACTAGGAACATTATTTCTGTATCCCAATTAGGACATTATGATTATGTATTATCTTTTATTGAAAATGATATTCATGTTTCTTTAAATGGTATGTTCTATTTTAAAGCTATTCCAATTAATGGTATTTATGAATTGGTTCATGAAAATACTTTAAATAGTTCATTGTACCAAGCTAACACCAAGAAACTCAAGTTGGACTTAAGTGATACCTATCTTGGCATTGTCGTCTTGGTCATATAAACAAGAAACGTTTACAAACACTTCAAAAGAATGGTCTTTTAAAAACAAATGAATGTGATTCATTGATGTTTGTGAGTCTTGTTTACAAGGTAAGATGACTAAGGCACCCTTTAGTGGAACTACCGAAAGGGCAAAAGATTTATTAGGAATCATACATTCGGATGTATGTGGTCCTTTTAAGCCAATGACTAGGAATGGTGAAAGATACTTCATTACCTTTACTGACGATTATAGTCGCTATGGGTATGTGTACTTGTTAAGGCACAAAGACGAAGCTTTTGAAATGTTCAAAATCTTCAAAATAAAGTAGAAAATCAACTCAACAAGTCAATTAAAATTCTTCGTACCGATAGAGGAGGTGAATACCTAAGTGATGCCTTTCAAAATCATCTTAGGAGTTGTGGGATTGTCTCACAACTCACTCACCTGGAACACACAACATAATGGTGTGTCTGAGAGGAGGAATCGAACCTTATTGGATATGGTCCGATCTATGATGGCTAGAAGCACATTACCTCTATCATTTTGGGGTTTCGCTCTGCTCTCTGCGGCCCGTATTCTAAATATGGCCCCAACCAAAAAGGTGGAAAGGACACCTTTTGAGATATGGCATGGAAGGTTCCATCCCTATCATACTTAAGGGTTGGGGTTGTGAGGCTTATGTTAAAACTCCCACCCCAAACAAATTGGAAGTCCGATCCACCAAGTGTATCTTTATTGGATATCCTAGAGATTCTATGGGATATTATTCTATGATCCACTGGAACAAAAGGTGTTTGTTGCCAGAAAGGGTGAGTTCTTAGAAGCAAAGTTCCTTATGGAAGGAGCTGGCAGAGTAAAACAGTGGATCTTGAAGAGGATCAAGAACCACAACCCGATATACGTTTGGTTGAAAGTAGCACTCAACATGAGGATGTTGAGGATGATCAAGGGTTGATCAAAACACACAAGACGTTCGCAGAAGTGCTAGAATTAGTAATCCGCCTGAAAGATACGGATTTTTCATGGATGGATGCTATGTGATAGATTCTGATGAACCAACCACATACCATGATGCAGTGTCCAATACGGATTGTGACAAATGGCTTGAAGCCATGAACGTTGAGATGCAATCCATGTATGACAATCAAGTATGGGACTTGGTTGTACCACCTCTTAACTCCAAAATAGTTGGAAGTAAGTGGGTTTTTAAGAAGAAAACGGATATGCATGGAAACTTGGATACTTATAAGCTAGACTTGTAGCAAAAGGTTTCACTCAAACTCAAGGGGTTGATTATGATGAAACCTTCTCACCTGTTGCGATGCTAAAGTCTATAAGGATATTGTTTGCCATAGCTGCTCATTATGATTATGAGATTTGGCAAATGGATGTCAAAACCGCTTTCCTAAATGGATATCTTGAGGAAGATGTCTATATGGTTCAGCCTGAAGGTTTTGTCGATCCAAACATCCTAATAAAGTATGCAAGTTAAAGAAATCAATCTGTGGATTGAAACAAGCATCGAGAAGCTGGAATCATCGCTTTGATGAGGAGGTCAAGAAATTTGGCTTCATCAAAAACGCTGATGAAGCATGTGTGTATAAGAAGGCTAGTGGGAGCACAATAACTTTCCTAGTATTGTATGTTGATGACATACTGCTATTTGGAAATGACATTCCAACCTTGGAAGGTGTAAAAACCTGGCTTGGAAGTTGTTTTTCCATTAAGGATCTTGGTGAAGCCGCTTATATTCTGGGAATAAAGATCTATAGGGATAGATCAAGGCGGTTGATTGGTTTGAATCAAAGTGCATATATTGATAAAATCTTGAAAAGGTTCAAGATGGAGAATTCTAAGAAAGGTACCGTACCTATTCAAAGAGGAACGATATTGAGTACGGCTCAATGTCCAAGCTCAAAGGAAGAGCAAGATAAAATGAAGGCAATCCCATACGCATCTGCTATAGGATCCATCATGTATGCAATGATATGCACTCGACCGGACGTGTCATGCGCCTTAAGCATGACAAGCCGTTACCAGCAGAATCCTGGAAACAGTCATTGGATGGCTGTTAAGAACATACTTAGTACCTAAGGAGGACAAGAGATATGTTCCTAATCTATGGATCTGGTGACGAGGAACTCGTTGTAAAAGGTTACACGGATGCGAGTTTCCAAACCGATCGTGATGATTCACGGTCTCAATCGGGATACATTTTCATTCTGAATGGAGGAGCTGTCTCTTGGAAGAGCTCCAAACAGGATGTGGTGGCTCTATCAACTACAGAATCAGAATATGTCGCCGCCTCATTGGCAGCTCAAGAAGCTGCATGGTTGAAGAAAATCATTGCCGATCTGGGGGTTGTCCCTTCCATTCAGGAACCCCTAGAGATCTTTTGTGACAACGAGGGTGCGATTGCTCAAATCAAGGAACCTCGTGCTCATCAAAAGACTAGGCACATTGAGCGGAGATTCAACTACATACGAGATGAAGTTGAAAAGGGAAAGATATGTATTCGCAAAGTTCACACGGATCAAAACGTTGCGGATCCTCTCACGAAGCTCTTGAAAAGGCAAAGCATGAAGGTCATACTTGTGCCATGGGACTTCGATATTCTAGTGATTGGATTGATCTGTAAATTTTGTATTTGGATATGTGGAACTTTCTATTATTTGAATAAAGTTATTTGGTTATAATGTTTCAAATAATATTCCATTTTAGCATGTTTAATCCATGAGTAAAATGTTTACTCTAAATGTCCGTAGTCGTTCATACTTGTGGGAGCAAGTTTGAAGGTAAGACTATTATGAACTTGGATTGGTTGATATTCATAAGGATGAATATAGAGCAATGGGTTGCTACCAAAGTTCATAGATATTTGTGGGATACAAATATTGGACTAACCCGCATCTCAAATTTTACTGCATGGAATCTTATTGATTGATCATAAGTAATTTTGAGTAAAGGCGAATATCATTTGGTATCCTCCGACCTGAGATACATATTGGGTTTTGATATTCACCAAGTGTTACACCTTGAGCTTCTTCTTCACTATCCTGAAATAGTGGACAGTACATAAGGGTATATTCAGGTATGACACGAGGTGTCTGTGAGAAACATATGTAGTCAAGATGGAATTTGTTCCTCTTATTCGTTGAGAGTTAGATGTCTAAGGCCTGATAAGTTAAATCAACAAGAAATGATCATTCTGTGTTCTTGGATTTAACATGACATCTGAAACAAAAGGATAGATGTTTGATTCACCTAAATCATTTCAAGTAGGGTACTTGAAAGGGATGATGTTATTGAATGGCTACAAGTCATGCGTATTAAGGGTAGTGAACCGTTGTTAGGCGGTATTTACTGCTTACATCAATCTTCTATGAATCTTGGGCAAGTGGGAGATTGTTGGATTCTGTGTGCCCAAGACACTTAGAATATTGATGTGGTTAGTACGTTATGATCCAAGTCGGTTTACACCAATAACAAGTTTGGCAAACACCAATTAAATATTTAATTGATGATGTGATCATGCAATTAAATATTTACACCAATTTAGAAAATGGGTTTTCTAAATAAGTTGCATGTGAGTGGGAACAACTTATTAGGATAATTTGTTCAAACAATATTATTTGAAGTGTTGTTTAATTAGTTAAATGACATCAAATAATAGTGGGAATTACAACTTATAAATTAAATGGTTAATTGTATAAGTATGTAAATACATATATATATTGTACATACAATTTATTATATGTCTAGTTCACAAGACATGTTAATGTGTGATAATCAAATGAAGGGGTTTTAAAGCCAAAATTTCGGCCGCCCTCCCTTTGAATCCCCATTGGACCAAACTTGCTTTGGACACCCACACACACTAATTCTTGTCTTGAACACTCCACAAGTGTGTACCACACATTTACATGCAAAAGGCTGAAATCTCTCTCTCTCTCTCAACCTCACGGTTCTAACAAGAAAAGGAAGAGTTTTGAAGCTTATTTGTGGTGATTCTACCTAACAAGAAAGGGTGTTGCCATCAAGCTTGGGGTATACTAGCTTGAGGAGTCCTCCATTGGAGTCTTGGCCAAAAGAACAAGCATCAAAAACCCCATTTTGTCGACATTTGCTGCTGGAACAAGGTAGTTGTCACAGCTTGTTCTAGCTGTGATTTTATGTACGATTTTGTATGTTCATAGCTTGTTTCATTCACATACATGATCCTTTTGTTTGGGTTTGCTTTTCTACAATTGAATGGACACTAAGAACATGAAATATTCAGTTTATAAATTGGTTTTAAGCTATATATGTCCGCTGCGTTTTCTGAAAGTTTAAATGGTTAAACATGGATTTTGTGTTCTTGCAAACCCTACACTTTTAGTTTTCTTTCTTTCTCTGACTATCTCAAGTTCAGGTTGTTTGAGATACTCAAACTCAACATAGTCATAAGACAAGGGAAGAAGTGTTCCACCTAATAGAGGCCTGAGGCGCTCAGGTAGTTGATCATCTTGATCCTTTCTTCTTTTTATCTACCTAAGGTTCTTGTTGAACCACATCCTCATATGCAGGGCTTTCTAAACTGGAAGAGGGTAGGCACATGCTTGTAAAATCTTTTCTTTATTCTTTTTTCTTTGATTTGTGCTAGAAACTCTGCATCTTCTGCCTCCTTCTTCTCCCTTGACCTTTCCAGGTCAACTAATTCATTTAACTTTTCCAAGGGGAGAGAGATGGCACTATCTATGTCATAGTTCCTTGTTTGTAGATAGTTTATCCCGACTGCCCTTAACTCACCATTCTAAGTATCTGGTTCGGGCAGCCCTGATTGCAGTCTCCATGAGTCTTGCAGACCCAGAAGAGGGACCTTCTCCCCTCAGCTTCCTTTTCCTCTCTCTTCTCCTCCTTAATCTCCTCAGATGTCATCTTTCTTTTCCCTTTGTCACTCACAGACCATTATGACTCAGGGTGGAGAGAACTTTGGCCTTTATTGCTTGATGCAGCTTCTGAGCTCTAGCCAGAGAGAGGTTGAGAATCACTTCACCAGTAGGTGTCTCAAAAAGGGTATTGATCTCTGCAGCAGTTGTTAGTGATAAGACTGGGCTCTCAGGTTCTGTCACTGGGCCTTCAGTCAAGGTTTCCGCTATGAAGCTAATCTTAGGGTCTGCCTCAACATCCGTTGATCGATGACATTGCCTAATTACTGCAGTCTTCTTCTTAGGTTGAACTCTGCAATGATCTTGTGTTGGATTCTTTGGGCCAACTTGTCAGCTTGTCTTGATTGGCTTGGATTGACAAGTGGCATGTTGACTAAATCCAAACTGTCATAATAGTTCAGGGTCTGAAAATTGAAGATCTTTTGCTGTCCTTGAACCTTCATCATGATTAGGGCTCTCCAGTTGCTATCATACTTCCACCTAATGATGTGATTGGAAGATGGTAGAGATGACATAGCCCTTGGTATCCCATCCTCAAACAGACTCTGTATGAAGGAGTCTGTATAGTCCATATAAATGTGAATTTGAGGAGGTTGTTAAGAATGCACAATTACAAGTGAGGATGGTGAGTCCTCAATGTCCATACTCCCTGAGGAACTCCCAGGTTCCGTGGCAATGATGACTTTTTCCCCCTTTTTGGTAGCATCACCCACTTGCATAGGTGAGATAGGAGTTAGGTCAACCACCTCCATAGGTTCTTGTGTTCCTGGTTGAGCTTCTCTTAAAGGTCTCCTAGCTAGTTGTTCCTTAATATATAAAATCTCAAGTTCCTGATCATTGACCCTGTATTGCAAGTTAGTCACTTGAGATTCAAGGTGACTAACCTTGGAGACTAATAGGTGCATGTTTGAGACAGTTTTTGCACCTTTAGTCTTAAATTCCCCTCATCTTCATCAGAAGAATCATTAGGGGATGAGATGATTAGACCAATGTCTTCACTCTCACCACCAGCTTTAGGTTCTTGGCTGTTGGATTTCCTCTGCTTACTAGCAATCTCTGTTGAGATGTTAGTGGCCTGAGTTGCCATGGTTGAGGTCTAAATGATGTAATCACTTTCAAAAGTGAGAGCCTCTTCCATATGGACATCCTGAATAGGTTCAGAAGTGTCCACCTCAGTTGTAGGTGACTGATGTGGGCTAGAAGTAGGAGAGTCAGAAGCACTCATCTCTCTTTGAGTAGGGTAAAAGAAGAGAGAATCATGGTACTCACTGAAACCTAAATCTTCATCAGTATAAAAGTCAAGGTTGGGAATAGGTTGATTTAGATCCAAAGGATGGGGATGGTAACTGTCCCCTAAAGGTTGATCACCTCAGGGTGATGGCTTAAGGCAGTTTGGGAGAGGTAGCTAATGAGCTCATCAGGCTGAGCATGAGGAACCTCAGCACTGATCCTGGAAGAGATAGGAGTGGTTTGCTCCTCAGAAGAAGTGGGATCTCTAGTGTCTACTTCCTCCTGTATGGGTGAGTGTATAGGGGCCTCCACAGACGAATAGTCTGAGTAGGGGTTTGTTTGGATTTTCATTGGCAGGTGATGGTGATTTGAGGTTGTGTAGGTGGTTGGGATGTAGCAGGTGTGGGTTCAACAATAGTTAGTGCTGTTAGGTTGTCACCTTGAGCAATAAGCTCTAACATTTTTGTGACCAGGGTTGTTTCTACTCTAGAGAAGCCAAAAATGGGCGTTTTTAGTATTTTAAAGATGTCGGGCTTCATCTGTCCAGTTTAAGAATTTACCTGTTGCCCTTAACTATGAGCCAGTTCATAGTTAAGAATGTACTAGACATATCTAGGAAACATGTAATATTCTAAGGAGTCTATGTTGGCAAGTAAATTAGTATAAACAAATTGAGAATACATGAACTTGACCCACTGAATCATTCCATGGGTAATGAAGGAGAGGTCCTTAGGAATCTGGTCCCATCCACCATGCTTGTTTGATAAGTTGTGGATAACCACATGGAGCAGGAATCTACACTGGGATAACACCTTCCTTTCCTGAAGGCCTTGATAGAGTAATCTCCCTCATACCTCATCTGCTCAAAAGAATGATTGACAGCTTCTTTTGGGAAGAACACCTCACCTTCTTCATCATCCAGCTGAAGATGCATGTTGATGATGGATGGAGTGATGAAGACTATTCTCCCCTGCATTGTGGCAAATAGTGCCTTCTCCCCTTGTTATGACCTCTTGGAAGGTCTTCTAGAATTCAAGCAGATGATCCTCATAGAGTGGATGATCAATGGTTAGGGAGGTGAAGTAGTTGGACAAAGTTAAGAAATGGCAAACCTCTGAGAAATAAGGATCTTTCTCAGAGCTTAACTGAGCAACCTAGTTATGTTGCCTGTGTAACTGCATGGTAAAGTTCGGGTCATTTCTATGAATAGGGTTGGCCATTGTGAGGTAGCTTAAGGATGAAGAAAGACATAAGAAAGAAATTTCAGAGAGAAATTTGGGGTTTTAGGTTGGAGGAAAAAGCAGATGATAGAAAAAGGGGAAACCGTTGGGTTTATATATGAAAAGGATTTTAGACTAAGTTTAATGAAAGAGGATAAACTTTGAAATCTAGATGCCGGTCCCACCTATAAAAAAGAGTTTACTTTTGCTCAAAAAGTAGTTTTCATGGAAGTCAAAAAGCTTCCGAAGGTAAGTTATCTTTGGAAGTTTTAATAAAAAAGCTTCCGAAGCTAAAATGACTTCGGAAGAATTTCCTAAAAGTTTTGAAAATTTTGCTTCAGAAGATAAATTAAGACTTGATTGCTTTGTACACAAAAGAACAAAGCTTCCGAGAGTTAATTTTGCTTCGGAAGAAAAAAGGTCTTTGAAAACATATAAGTGCCAAAGAAAAATTTTTATGCTTTGGAAGATATTTTAGAAAATTCTTCTGAAGGTAAAATACTTGGGCAGTTATTTGTTTTAAAAGCATAAATTTCTTCCGAAGTTAAAAACATAACTTCCGAAGGATCAAAATTTTCATAAATCTAAGGAAAGTCTTCAAAAAGATTTTCAAACAAAGAAAAACAAGAGATTATGAAAGTGATGAACTAGACAACTTATGACACATATATTTTAAGAAATAATAAGAATTAGTTTTAAGAAAAACCTACTCAAAGTTGATCATACCAATAGCTTATACAAGATATTTAAATCTCTGTTCATCAAAAGCCTTTGTAAATAGATCAACATATTGTTCATCTGTGTGAACTTTGACTAGTTTATTAATCCCTTTTCATAAGTATCTCTTATTAAATGATACATGATGTTGATGTGTTTGTTCCTTGAGTGTTGCACATGATTTTCTATGATTGAGATAGCACTATTGTTGTCTATGTGAATGGGAGTCTCCTTGAAGTTGAACCCATAGTCTAGCATCTGATTTTGAATCCAACGCACTTGAGCATAGCAGATTGCAACAGCAATGTATTCAGCTTCAGCAGTTGCTGCAGAGACACAGGATTGTTTCTTGCATTGCCATGAGACCACCCTTCCACCATGAAACCGAAATCCCCAAGATGTAGACTTTGCAGTCATGTTGCAACCACCATAATCACTATCTGTGTATGCATACAGATTGAAGTCAGGATTCTTGGGATACCATAAACCAAGTGTTGAAGCACCCTTAAGGTATCTTAGAATCCTTTTGACAGTGATAAGATGAGACATCTTAGGGTTGGCTTGATATCTTGCATAGATGCAAGTGGCAAACATAATATTAGGCCTGCTAGCAGTAAGATACATAATAGACCGAATCATAGCTTTGTATAAGTGTTCATCTACACACTCCCCCTCAAGATTAGGTCCAAGGGAGTCGTTTCTAGCTATGGGTGTCTTAGAAATCTTACAATCAGTCATGTTGAACCTCTTGAGTATGTCCTGAACATACTTTGACTGACTAATGAAGATGCCATCTTCAACTTGCTTCATTTGAATTCCCAGAAAAAAATTGAGTTCTCCCATGGCACTCATTTCAAATTTGTCCTTCATCAACTTCTCAAAGTCTTTGCAGAACTTTGGATTAGTTAAACCAAAGATGATGCCATCCACGTATACTTGAACTAGCAATATGTCATTTCCCCGTCCTTTGATAAAGAGAGTTCCATCTATAGTACCTCTCCTGTATCCATGTTTGCAAAGATACTCAGATAGTGTCGCATACCACTTCTTAGGTGCCTGATGCAGCCCATAAAGAGCTTTGTCAAGCTTGCAGACATAATCCGAATGATCAGGATCTACAAAACCCGATGGTTGTTTGACATACACCTCCTCATCAATCACTCCATAGAGAAAAGCACAGTTCATATCAAGTTGAAAGACCTTGAAGTTCTTGAATGCAGTGCTAAATCAATATTTCACATTTGTTGAGCTTGGATCTTAGGATTCATCATGTTTAGATCTAGAAATCAAAATTAAGATGGGTGGATGTGTGTAAATCATAGAACAAAGAGATGGATAATAATAATGTTATGATTTCATTGATGTTGATAAACAAGTTACAATGAGAATCATAGATGGCTGGTGAAATCAAACCCACCCAAAGGAGAGGATTTCTCCTTTAATGGTGATTTACACCATGAGAAACACACACAAAAAGCCACACCTGCATAAATGCACTAGTGGGTCTATTTATACTAATATTACAACATAACCTAATTTTGACTTTCTAATTGTCTTGATGTTGACTTTGTCATGTTGAATTGTCTTGTTTTGTTGTAATCAACTTGGTCTCTGAACTTGTACAATGAGATCTTCAGTTGGATGTAATTATGATTTGGTAAGCTTCAGTTTATTCAATTGTTGAACCCAACAATACTCCCCCTAAACTGATGCTTGCCAAACCTTGAATTTGAAGATCTTCTCTGTCACATGTCTTCTTGATCAATTGATGTTGTGGCATAATTCATTGATGTCCTCCCCCTTAGATTAAGCTCCTCCTAATTATTTCTGACAAAGGTTAGAATCTCTTGAGAATACTCCTTGGTATTGGATATGGGTTGTATCACTCTTGGATTACAGTTCATATCACAACTCAAGGATTAGAATGTATTAGGCATATGGTGAGGCTTTATACTTCAATAAACTGCATCAGGAACATGAATCAATGTTGAACACACTTCCACTCTTTTGAAATAACTTGATAAATGACATTATTCTGATAATGAGTACTCCCTTGATTAAAGTCTGGCTAACTATCCGCTCAGCAGCCAAACACGGGTGCAAAACATCATTAGAAAAAATGTGAGGCCAAGTACATCAAAAAGGGCATCTGATAGTTGTACAAGTCCCTAGATGAATTTCTGAAAAAGTGACCAAAGTTGATTTCTATACCCTTTTTTTTCTTTTTTTTCTTTTTTTTGCTTTCATGATCACAATGGACGTGCCTGTTGGTTGCAATTATCCATGTTCATGTTTTTCTATTCTTTTTCAAGTCCTGTTCATCAACTGTTCATAAGCATTTCTTGCAACACATCCTCATTTCTTTGCCAATCCGCATTTGTTTGCAAGGCATCTGCATTTGATTTCAATGCATCCGCATTTAACTTCAAAGCATCCGCATTTGTGCTTAGAGTACCCATATTTGTTTATAAGTCAACCGCATTTGGTGTCAAGGCATCCGCATTTGGTGACAACTCATCCGCATTTGGTGACAAGTCATCCGCATTTGTGACAAGTCATCCGCATTTGTTGCCAAGTCATCCGCAATTGGTGTCAACTCATCCGCATTTGTGTATAACACATCCGCATTTGATGAAGCTTCATCCGCATGTGTTTTTTTTCATCCGCATTTGTTTTTGTTCATCCACATTTGTTTTCAGACTTGAACAAAAACGATTTCACATTACACTGCAAGTTGGGAAATCAGCAGTAGCTTCCATTTCTTCATCTTTTCTTTGTTTTTAATGATGATCATGTTCAATTGCATAGAATTTTGAAGGAATAATCCAGTGAATGATTATATTTCTTCAAATCGTACCATATTAGAACAGATCTGTGATTTTTCTTCTTGATTTTTGAGATGAACAAATGTGTTTTCTTCTTTTTTGATGTTAATCTTGTTCAATTGCATCAAATTTTGAAGGAATAATCATGAGCATGTTCAAGATGCTTCAAATCGTACCATAGTTGAACAGATATAGTTGGTTTTTCTTCTGATTTTGGGTATCAACAGGTGGGTTTTTGATGAACGGAGACTTTGTTTTTCATTTTTCTTCTTTTCTTCATTGTTCTTGACATCATTAAAGATGAAATCAGATCTGAAAACTAGATAAATCCAGCAACCAACAGCTCTAATACCATTTTGCTAAATCAATATTTCACATTCGTTGAGCTTGGATCTTAGGATTCATCATGTTCAGATCTAGAAATCAAATTAAGATGGGTGGACGTGTGTGAATCATAGAACAAAGAGATGGATAATAATAATGTTATGATTTCATTGATGTTGATAAACAAGTTACAATGAGAATCATAGATGGCTGGTGAAATCAAACCCACCCAAAGGAGAGGATTTCTCCTTTAATGGTGATTTACACCATGAGAAACACACAAAAAAGCCACACCTGCATAAATGCACTAGTGGGTCTATTTAAACTAATATTACAACATGACCTTATTTTGACTTTCTAATTGTCTTGATGTTGACTTTGTCATGTTGAATTGTCTTGTTTTGTTGTAATCAACTTGGTTTCTGAACTTGTACAATGAGATCTTTAGTTGGATGTAATTATGATTTGGTAAGCTTTAGTTTATTCAATTGTTGAACCCAACATGCAGCAAATGCCAGGAATATCCTAACAGCTTCCAATCTTGCTACAGGAGCAAAGACATCTATATAGTCAACTCCTTCTTCTTGTGTATATCCTTGACCAACTAGTCTACCTTTGTTCTTGATGATAATGCCTCTATCATCCTTCTTGTTCCTAAACACCCATTTGGTTCCAATGGTAGTCTTCCCATGAGGAAGAGGACAACGGTTCCAAACTTTATATCTTTTGAATTGAAGCAGCTGCTCTTGCATAGCTTCAACCCAGCTTCCATCCTTTAGAGCCTCATCAACTTTCTTTGGCTCTATCTGGGATAAGAAACAAGTGTTAGGACCTGGTATTTGAACGAAATACCGAATGATTAATGTGTAGACCAAACCAAATAGTGTGGAATCCTATTTGATTGGCGATCCAATCAGTGAGAACGCATGTAGAATCAATGAAGTATTGAATCAAACGTTAAGAATCAATTAGGAATCAATCTACAGCGTTCTATGAACTTGGAGTATCAACTTGTAGGCTTCTAGATGGTTAGGGTACGTCTGGAGTCGAAATAGAATGAATGCCCTAGTTTTTCCACGAATTGGGTTGTATTTATAGGTTAGTACTGTTCATTCGTGCGACTGAACCATTAGTATGGTTCAGTCGTGCGATTGAACCATGCGATTGATTCATCCGCATGACCGAGTGTTCAGTCGTGCGACTGAGCCAATCTTATGTTACAATCATACGACTGATCCACTCTCCTTGTTCAGTCGTGTGACTGAGTCATTCGTATGAAATTATTCATGCGTATGGTCCATTCGCATGGGCCATTCGTATGAGAACTTCATTTTGTTAAGTTTGAATGTATTAATTAATATAACATTATGTGTAACAATTCAAACAACCACAAACCTAATTAACCAATTCAACATCGACTCATTAATGAAATATTAAACATTATAAATAACAAACAACCAATATCATTTCATTAATCATTCCAAACAAACAAGATCTATTACATTCGTATCATGATCTAGGACATACATGTATCAACAAACTCCCCCTTGGACCTAGATCTCTCTAATGTCTTGTTTTCTTCCTTACCTCCTCATACTTCTTGTACTTATCCTCTTTTGTGACTCCTACATGAATCTCAAATGTAAAACAGAGTCTTATGACATTCTGGAATTGGAGGGCTTGTACTATATCCTGCGTATCATAGAACAGTGGCCACTTGTATAGAGTGTAGACATCATTAGCTGACAAGTTGGTAAGCCACATTGGGTCAAAAAACCTGATAGTATCCATTTGGCCCTCTTTGTTTAGGACTATGACCGCTTCTCCTGTCCTCCAATCGTAGTACCACCACTTAAAGTGTGGAGTGAAGTCCTGTGGCATTTCCCTGAGTGGGATTCTTGACATCGTGCGCGGAGGACTCCACTTCAACACTATCTTTGGCTTTCCAGTAATGGCATCAACTTCAGACCTTCTAATGTACCTTGTAGGTTGTTGGGGTCTGAAGTTAACCAACCTGGTGTGGTATTCCTTCCTTAGGGCAGCCTCAAACCAGCCTGACATCTTTCTCGGGTCAGCATACAACAGCTTCAGTTTGGCCAGCTGGTTGAGCTCAAAACCTGGTAGAGTCTTTAGATCATGTGGAAATCTAAAGTACTCTATGCCCTTCTCCCTCTTAACTGCATAGACGTTAAGGTCCTCAAAATATGCCCATGCTATAATCCTGCCTGACACATTATGATGTTTCTTGACTCTGTAGAGTTTGGTGTAGGCGTCCTGTTTAGGTGCAGCGCGTTGAGCTCTAACTTCTTCAAAACAGGCAGCCCACTCAGCCTTTCGGATATCAACATCATCATTTGAGGCTTGTGTCGTTTCCTCTGTCTTCTCTGACTCCTGCTCCATTTTGTCTAACACCTCAAATGTATCACTAACAAGGGATTCACCCAGATTGGGGACCACATTTCCCTCATTGTCAGCATACTGAGGGTAGTGCTCTGCAGTGACATCTTCTATCTCTATTTCATCAACGTCGTTGAGCTCTTCGTCACTTGTCGAGTCACACGTTGGAGCATCCTTCATAATCTCATTGGGATTTAACTTGAAGATCTCAGCTAATTGCTCGTCAGTAAGATTATGAATGATTTCTCCTTCCTCGGGAGTATACATAACCGATCTCCTGACAATACCCTGCAGATCAAGAATCAACGTTAGTTGAGTCTTGACCTGTTGGAGGGGAGCAATATCGTATTCATCTCTTTGGAAATCAGGTTCTGCTTTATTTAAAACATTCAACACAACAAACATTAGTTAATAATCAAGACAGAAATACATTAATCTTAATATAAACATCAAATACATAAGTTTAATACAAGATTCAATTACAAAAGCTATCAAATACATGATCATCTAATCATTACTTTTATCTTGAATCACTGGATCAACAATAGGTGAGGCAGAAGAGGAAGCTCGTTGGTCTTGATTTCTTTTTGATCTTCTATCTTGACGAGCTGAGGCAGATGTAGCTGCATCTCCTCCTTTATCATCATCATCCTCATTCCTCTCCTCTATCCTCTCGTCCTCAATCCCCTTATCATCCTCAGTCTCATCATCATCATCCTCATCATAATCCTCATCATCTTCGTCTCCCTCTTTAATCTTTAGTGGCTCGTCTTTAGATCCCTTAAGCTTTAGCATGATGGTCTTCTTAGCCTCCTCCAACTCCTCAATCTTCTTAGTAGATGTGACACTGTGCTCTTGGAGTTGGGCGATCTCGTGGCTCTGAGCAGCCATTTGTTGGGCCTGCTCATCTATCAACCGAGCCTGCTCCGAGATCTGCTGAGACTGCGCTGCAGTAAGATCTGTCAGATGACGGATCTGCGCCGTCTTCTCCTCATCAGCAACTAATAAACGCATCACCATCCGGTTCAGTGTAGAAAGTTGTTCCTCTACCCCAAATGGAGGTAGAAGAGATCCATATATATGTGCGGGATGGGATGAGGGTCTTGCTTGGTGGCTAGTGGTGGTGGTGGTGGCTGTGGTGAAGATGGGGTTGGGTCTGTGACATAGTGGAGGTGATGTAGGAGTGAAAGATATGGTGGTGGTTGGCATATGTACAGTGGTGGGAGGTGTGGTGGTGGTAGTGGTAGCTGTGGTGGCTGTGGTGGTGGATGGTGTGGCTGTAGAAGGGGTAGTTGTGGTGGTAGATGTAGTGGTTGTGGTGGTGATGAAGGTGAGTCTTCTCTTCTTCTTCTTCTGGCTGTGGGGCTGAGCCATCCTTTTCTTCCTCGATCCGGTCGAGGTGGATGCTCCCCCTAGAACACAGCTAGCTGACTCAGGGGCCCAGCTAGGATCTACAGCAATCTCTCCCAAATCCCATGGGCGTTCACCAACCGCCCGGAGTCCATACTCTATGGGAACAACCTTGCTTCCCACAGTCCGCGTCAAGGGCTCCTCATCTGACTCTTCTTCCTCCTCACCAGGTATGAAGTCCTGGTGGAAACCCGCTGACTCAACTATGTCGCCTATTGGGGCAGATACTGGAGGTATAACATCTGAAGGTGTGCCCCTCGGTGGAATAGGCATATCATCCCCAGCATCCCCACTGTCATCATCATCTGAATCATGCTCTGGGAACAATAGCCGCTCATCATCTGAGTCGTTGTCATCATGACGCCACTTGCGTCTACTAGGCGCCACATACCTCTCATTTGCCAGATGGCCGATCAACCTCTTCACCTAGGGCTTTACCTGCTTACCCCGATACACTCTCATACGACCCAAGGTCGTGTCATCCATAATCTCTAAGGCCACATCATCATGGCTCTCCTTGGGAAGTGATGGCAGCTTCTCATTGAAGATCAGCTGCAGAAATCTGGGGTACATACAAAAACCCTCCTTCCCCTTGGCCTCCAGATTCTCCACCAGATACGAGAAGATCATGCTCGAGAAGCTGAAGGGGTGGTTCAGCACCAGTGCCACATAGGCATTCTGAATCTGGTCTGACAGGTCATCAAACCCACCCCTCCGAGAAGCAATACACTTCAGGATCACATGCGCCAAGTACTTATACTAGGGACACAGGTTGCTCTTGTTGAGCACACCTGAGTTGATGTCCCAGCGTACTTAATCCGGAGAAAGCAACCTCTGACTGTAAATGGATGTAGTCTGGTGTGGTGATCATTATCGTCCCCAAAATCAAGTACTCTTTGGACGTCAGCTGCTGTAATCTCAATATCATGACCATGAATGGAGCTCCGTATGCTGCAAGGCTCACATGAACGATCTATGGAGGCATTTTCCCCAAAAGCCTAATGTAACGACCTGTAAGGAGTACACGGTGTGGATATGGCTTTATGTATCCGAGAACGTCGAAGGAACGCAATGATCTCTGTAAACTCGGCCCCATTTCGAGTCCTATGGTCCAAATGAGCACATATATTATGCTTTGGATTGATGGACCATCTATCAGCCATTGACCTGAAACACAAGACAGAGAACCATTAGAAAGTCATACATTCAAAATTCAGTTCAAGGTGTATAGTTTAAATTCAATCTGATTCATTCGTGCGAATGAATCATGCGACTGAAGTCAGTCGGTTGTCCTTTCATGCGACTGAGCTTATTCGGGTGAATGAGACATGCGATTCAGTTCAATCTGTTGGCTGAGTCTGCGATTGGTTCAGTCGGCCAACTGAGTTCATTCGCATGGTGCATTCGGCCGATTGACCCAATCACAAGATTCAATCGTGCGATTGGAGTTCATCCGGTCGACCAGTCGCTTGTCCCACTGTTCAGTCGCCTGTGGTTCGAATCTTGACCAAATCAAGTAATTTAACATGGTTTAATGGTTCATTAGACTCGCCATCTTGTCACTAATAACCTATTAAACTTCATTTTAACATTTTGCTTAGTTTATGTTGGTTATTTGGTCATTTACAGTCCGTTCTTGTTTCACTCGAATATCACAAATTAGGGCTCAATGTCTTCTGGTTTCGGTAAGATTTCACTGCAATATACCTGTATAACCGTCAACCCACGCCAGAAGATCAATAAAGATGTAAAAACAAGGTCTAGAGGAATTTCGGCAGAGTAACGGTACTTGGTGCGATTTAGGAGCGATTGAGGGTGATGAGTGGAATGCGATCGACTATGGCCCTTTAAATACTGAAGCTGAGTTCAATCGGCCGACTGGCCTCATTCGCTAAGTTCATTCGGGCGACTGAGGCTCAGTCGTGCGATTGGCCCAGTCAGTCGCATTCAGTTGGCCGACTGAGTCTCAGTCGGTCGACTGACTCATTCGTGCCCTTTCATTCGCACCCTTAGTTAACCGACTGAGTCTCAGTCGGTCGACTGACTCATTCGTACCCTTTCATTTGGTCGAATGGATCATTCTGATAAGCCATTCGGGTGAATGGCTCAATCTCATGTCCAGTCGTGCGAATGGGATCCATTTGCATGGTTGGTCCATACTTATGATCCAGTCGTGCGAATGGGTTACACTTATGAACATTTAGCACTTAAACCCTTTTTACCTATTGAAATTAATATTATGAGTATTTGATCATCTCAGACATGATCATTTTAACTTGAAAACTTTTTGATCACCTCAGACATGATCCTTTTAAACAATTTAGTCACCTCAGACGTGACCCTTTTAAACTTTGAAAACACATGTGGTCATCTCAGACATGACCCTTTTAGGTGAGTTAATCCCATACTGATTTTCATGATATAGTCCGACGAACAAACGAACTAAAAGGACTAACTAACTAGAAACTTAAACTAAATACAAAAATAAAACTTGTTTTTTGACTTTTTGTGAGAGATAAATCCTAAGATAGACATCTACTGGATTTGGTTCCAGAATAGGCAGCTTCAATTTAGTTTGACCACACCTGGAACAATTCAGTTTTGGAATCATACAGGCAAGTCAAATCTTTGATGCTCAATTCTTTGTTTTCATCCAGAGTCGTTAGCAAATTTAGGAAATCACACTGGTACAATTAGATTCCCACATTGATTTGAACTTTCAAGAATTGCAGCCACAATGATTGTCAGTATATTTGTCCTCTTAAATCGATATACAGACTTTAGACACAAACTGGTGATAGTTTTAGGTTTAATTATTTCAACTAACATTTTTGGATCCCACACTTATATGATAATCAACATTCCTCGGGAGCTTTTGAGCGGTCTACGGGTATTTTTACTAGAAGAGACTATTCTTAGAGCTTTCAAAGAGAAGCCAATCCTCAGGTCAGTGCCATCGCACAGCAGAGAGGTGGCAAACAACAATGAATTCTGGAATATCTAGGTTATGCTTATCCTCAGGTCAGTGCCATCGCACAGCAGAGAGACACACAACCTATCTTCTTGTTAGAGCAGCTAAATTTTCTTTTGCACAGAATGCACCAACAACATATGTCATTAGCTTGATAGCATTTGTCTTTCAATTTTTTCGTGCTTTGCTCTATTTATGGTCATCCGCACACATTTGTGGCGTTTACATGCTCATTACCCCTTATTGGAATATTGTTGATTGTGTTAACTAGTGATAAGATGGCAGCCCACGGTCAGTTGAACAACTTAGTTTGATCTTGAGATCACCAGTCAGGTCTAATCATCTATTGTGTTGAATCTACCGACATATCATTTGTGGTCTAGCAACCTCTAGGTCTACTTTCTTTGTGTTACCTTAGTAGTTACCAATTTTTCTATCATCTTCCCTTTTATATTGCTTAGACTACACAGACTTATACTTTGAATTTTGCATCTTTTCTAAATTAAATTTTTAAGGTCCCTTTTGATTTGTTCCTGTGTACTATCATTTTCCAAAAGGTTTGAATCGGTATCACAGATACAATCTACCTTATATCAGCTATCCACTGCTTCTCCCTCTTTTTTTTAATATTACTAGCTGACCTACTCTCCCCCTAAAATTCTAAAAACATACTGGATTTAATTATTTTAGGATTTTAACAGACAGCTAAATAACATGAATTTAATTTAAACAGAATAAAATAAATAAGGAAAAATAAAAAAAATAAAAAATATAACTACAATGCATCGGACTACATATGATCATCATTAGGAATAACATCACTCTTCCTTTTAACGTCGTTGACCTCTAACAGATATAGAAAACATGGTTTATCAAAGGCTTTTGTATAGAGGTCTGCGCGTTGAAAGTCAGTATTAATTTTTACCACATCGATTAAGTTCTTTTCAAAACAGTCTCTTATGAAATGGTATTTAATACTGATGTGTGTGGTCTTTGGATGTTGTACCGGATTTTTAGTTACTTCAATTGCAGCAGAGTTATCAACAAGGATAGGAGTAGAAGAAAACTGTAAACCGTATCCCGTATTTGATGTTGAATCCAGATGATTTGTGAACAGCAACTTGCAGCAGCAACGTATTCGGCTTCACATGTTGACAATGCAACCGAGGTCCGCTTCTTACACTGCCAGGTAACTAATCTCCTCCCAAAGAATTGACACCATGCTGATGTAGACTTGTAGTTCATCTTGCAGCCCCTGTAATCCGAGTCACTATACGCCGTGAGCTCAAAGTCATCATCATGAGGATACCACAACCCAAGTGTGGGTGTACCCTTCAGATAACAAAATATCCTTTTGACCCCGATCAGATGGGTAACCTTAGGCTTAGCCTAATATCTAGAACATAAACATGTAGCATACATGATATCAAGTCTTGAGGCAGTGAGATACATAAGGGATCCAATCATTCCTCGGTACATTGTGGCATCCACCAGATCTCCATTTTCGTCAGGTGCTATATCATGATTTGTAGCTAGTGGAGTCCCAACAGCAGAAGCATTCTCCATGTCAAACCGACTGAGAATGTCTCCCACATACTTGGTCTGAAGTAGAAAGATCCCATTTGGTGTCTGATCCACCTGTAACCCGAGAAAAAATTTCATCTCCCCCATAGCACTCATCTCAAACTCCTTCTTCATAACTGCTTCAAACTCTTTGCATAATTCTTCGTTCTTTGAACCGAAGATTATGTCATCGACATAGATTTGTACTAGCAGTAGGTCTCCATCTTTTTTTTTGATGAATAGTGTGCAGTCAATGACTCCCCTGCGAAAGCCGTGTTTCATAAGATGAGTTGGGAGTTTCTCATACCAGGCCCTTAGAGCTTGATGAAGCCCGTATAAGGCCTTGTCGAGATTGTAAACTCTGTCCCGATGATAAGGATCTTCAAATCCCTCGGGTTGACTGACATACACTGTCTCTCGAATTTCCCCATGAAGGAATGCACTCTTCACATCTAATTGATAGACTTTAATCTTCATATACGATGCATAGGTAAGGAAGATACGGATGGCTTCCATCCTTGCCACGGGTGCAAACACTTCATTGTAGTCATTCCCCTCGACTTGGCGAAATCCTTGAACAACCAGTCGAGCCTTGTTCCCGATAATGACCCCTTGGTCATCCTTCTTGCATTTCAAGAACCATTTGGTGCCAATAACCTTAGCACCTTTAGGTCTATCTACCAGAGTCCATACTCCAAACTTCTTGAACTGAAGAAGTTCTTCTTGCATGGCACTCACCCATGCCTCATCGTTTAGTGCATCACTGACGTATTTTGGTTCAAACTGTGAGACAAAACACCGATAAGCACCGTCATGAATGTATCCCTTTTCCATAACAGAGGCATAATCACCTGAGTACAGCTGATTTCACGCTTGTGCTCCTGATCTGACATCCCCAATGACATTGTCTAAGGGATGATAGATGTTTAGACGAGATCCTGGAGTAGTAGGAACAGCTACCTCAGAGCCAAGATTATGAACATTTGGTTCTGCATCTGAGGTAGAAGGAGTTTGAGGTTCCGAAGTCGAAGGTGCATCACCGTTAGATGCTTGTGTACTTTCAGGAACTGGAACCTGTTCCTCCTGATTGTTCTGCTCATCTTCTTCAGCTTGATTATGAACTTTCTTTTCCTTATGAGTCTTCTTCGTCTGTTTGCCTTTCTTGCATGCTACACAAAAATCAGGAAGTTGGAAATTTTTGACGTTAACACCTCGCACTAGATCCTTCTAAATCAAGTGATTCATCTTCCGTTGATTTATGTGTCCCATTCTCCTGTGCCAGGAAATGGAGTCCTTCTTAGTGGCTTTTGATAGGAAGCACTGAACTTCATGATCCGTTGTAGAAGCCGTTAAGAGATCCAAAACATAAAGGTCTTTATATCTTGAAGCTGTCATCAGAACTTGGTCCTCCGGAATCATATAGTCTTTCTTTAAGACGTAACATTTCTTGTTGTCAAATATGACTTTAAAACATTATCACAGATTTGGGAAACATAAAATAAGTTGTTTTGAAGTTGTTGAACGTAGTTTTCCTTATCAAACTTAACTTTCTGACTTCCAACTTCACCCTGAGCTGTGATATAGCCTCCCTTGTTTCCAGCAAACAAAACATGCCCTCCTTTTATTTGCTTGACATTTGATAAAAGAGCCATGTTTCCTGTCATGTGCCTGGATGCTCCGCTGTCTACAATCCACGTGTTGGTTTCAGCACTGTAGTGAACACCCTGCACATACAATGTAAAACATTAGTTTAGGTTAGGAACCCAAGCCTTTACTGGCTTGGGTTTCCCAGAGGCATCACACATCATGAATTCAACCCATTGTCCCTTAGAGGGTGAGGGTAGCTCAGGTTCCTTCTTGTTATCATTATCAGACACAGAGGATGACTTCTCTTTCCATAAGCCAGATTTGTGCAATGCCTGTTTGTGATAAACAGTCGACTGGCTAATGGGTTGAACGTTAGGTTCACTAGTTCTTCTAGGTGGATTTAAAGAACTCCTCTTAGAATACCTAGGTTTTGAATCCTGAAGTTCAATCTTCTTCTTAGGTGTTTGATAGTAAGGACAAAAGGAAGCAATGTGTCCACACTCTCCATAGTTGTAGCACGACCTGCTATCAACTTTATGATTAAACTTTCTTTATGGAGATGTGTGTGACACCCTAGTAACATCACTTAGTTTGGGTTTTGACTCTGTTTCTTTTGATGTATTCTTCTGTTTAACAAAATCAATTGTTTTAACATTTTTAACATCTTTTTCCTTTTGGTTAACTGGTTTTTGACATGAAGCTTATGAAAGATCAACATTAGCAGTCCTTTTAGATTCAAATTTGACTTTTTTTGACTTAGACTTTATATTAACCTTTTCAAATTCTTTTTCCAGATTAACACAAGGCATTTTACCCTTTGCCTTTGAAGTGGCCTTCTTTTGTTTTGTTCCAGATTCAATTGATGACCATGAGGAATCTGGATCACTAACAAGAGGAGTAGACACCACATGATCCTTGATGGGGTTGTTATTTATTGGTCTACTCTTAGTGTTCAACAAGGTCTCAGGTGGTGGTGGAACCACTTTATAACCCAAACCCTCCCCGTTGTTTCTTTCTCTCACTAAGTGTTGGACAATGTGTGATGAACTTGTCCAACTATGCAGTTTTTGCTTTAATGAGTTTACTTCTACTTGTAAAACTGCCTTTTGCTTCTTAGTGTCTTCTAGGGAGTTAAGGTAGTACCTAATGTCATTAGCTTGGTTAAATGCTACTACTTTAGTTTCCCTAACCTGTTTATTCAACAGGTCTACCTTTTCTTTGTAACTATACTCATTTTGTTTTAAAACTCTATTTGCCTCAGTGCACAGTTTCAAATCCTTTACTAGGCTATCATTATGATCTAGCAACCTAGCAAATTTCTGATCTATGCTTTCTCTAAATTTATCACAGTCAGAACAAGCATGATTTTTGAAAAGTTGGTCAGTAGAACTTACCTGAGGAGGTTCTGATGAGGTAGTCATCAGTGCAGCATCAGATGTCTCTGGTTCTGGTGATTCTTTCTTTGTTGTAGACGTTCCTTCTTCAGGCTTGTAGCTGACCTCTGTTGCAATATCTCCCTCACTCACGGAATCATCATCTAAATCTTCTACACTGGCAATATTAGATTCCCCTGGAGAGATAAACCGAAAGCTCCAGTCCTGTCCTTCATCATCATAAGCAGTCAAGGCTTTTGGATCCTTGCTTGATGAAGTAGAACTGCTAGCTTGCTTGTCTTGACGAGTGAAGGACGAGAATGGGTTCCCGTTCCCAATCTTCTTTGGCTTCACACATTCTCTCTTGAAGTGCCCCTTTTCTCCACAGTTAAAGCAGGTCACTTTACTCTTGTCAAAGCCAAATGTGGTCTCCTTAGTAGCAACCAAGTTCTGTCCGGTCTTTTTCACAAACTTCTTCGCCCTCCGGACAGCACTAGCTAAGGCCCACATAATGTCCATTCTCTCCAGCTCCATTTCATCCACCTGCTTGTAGTCCTCATCTGCCAGATGGTAGTTTCCAATCTTCCCAGCAACAAGTCCATCATAAGAATGAACCACTGCTGCCAAAAGATCCATGTGCTCTCGAGCTACTTCCATAGTCACATTACCGAGGTTCTCGGTCTTCAGTCTAGTAGCATTCGCTTCAGTTCCAATGTAATGGGTACAAGAAGACCCTGACATTTCTGAACTGGAAGGAGAAGCTTGTGAAGGACCCGATGAGCTAGAAACATATGCAGTCTGAAGAGGTGCTCCAGACGTCTTAGCTTGAGGCGTGGCATTGTACAAAGCTGGATTCTAAGTGTGCGAAGACTTCTGAGCTCTGTACTTCATCCTAAGTGCTTCTTCTCGTAGCTTTAGAATGAAGTCATTGATATCCAAGTTTGCCAGCATCTCCTTCTGTCTCAGATTTGACACAAATGAAGCCCACTTTTTCGGCAATCCGTCTGCGAAATTTGACACATTTTCATCCATGGTAGTAGCAACACCATGTGTATACATTTCACTCATCAGATGGTAGAATCTATCAATAACATCGTCCAAACTCTCGTTTCCCATCAATGAGAGGTTGTCAAATTCTTTCTTCAGTTCCTTAGCTTTAATTGCCTTCAGCGAAGCATTTCCATCGTATCTCTTTTCCAGCTCATCCCACAATTTCTTGTCTTGCTTATTCTTCGAGTACTGGTGGAAAATATCTTTAGGAATAGACTGTGTAATCAATGTATAAACTCTCTTCTCTACGTTATACTTAACTTTCTGAGCATCAGTCATCCCTCCCAAAGTAAGCTTTACCCCATCTGCTCCCACCGGCGTACTATACCCAATCTCGATAGCTTCCCACAAATTTGGATCCACTCCATTGAGGTAGATCTCAAAACGTTGTTTCCAGTGGGGAAACTCATCTAACGTTAAGAGTTTTGGTGGTTTATTATGATTCCCCACCTCACTCTCAAGCAACAGTAGGTTCTGGATCCTTGAGTCCTTGCCGACAGTAAACACTAACATTTGATCTTCCATCTCGATTAACTTTTAAGTGTACTAAACAAACTGTCAAACTGGTGCGACTGGGTGATGCGAATGGGCTATCCGTGTGAATGAACTATGCGATTGGTTTAATCGTGTGGCTGAACAAAGCGATTGGTTCAGTCGTGCGAATGAAGCTGATGCGTATGAACACTGTGAACGGATGGTTCAGTCGTACGAATGGAGATGTGACTCAGTCCAATCGTGCGTCTGGTGTATGTGAATGAAGTCCAGTCGTGCGAATGGCTCACTCGTGCGACTGAAGCTGCTATTTTGCGAAAATTTCTACCTTAAACGTGTTTTAGCCGTAAAAATTCGAAATTTCGCAAACCCTAATCGCCTAAGGCCATAGAAACCGAAACTTGATGAGCAGGGAACGTCCAAGACAACTTTTGACATAAAAGATTGCGTTTTTTAGTGTAAAAACACAAACTTTTTATCAATCTTGATTGAATCACACGTAATCAAGAGCCAAGGCTCTGATACCACTTGTTAGGACCTGGTATTTCAACGAAATACCGAATGATTAACGTGTAGACCAAACCAAATAGTGCGGAATCCTTCTTGATTGGCGATCCAATCAGTGAGAACGCACGTAGAATCAATGAAGTATTGAATCAAATGTTAAGAATTGATTAGGAATCGATCTACAGCGTTCTATGAACTTGGAGTATCAACTTGGAGGCTTCTGGATGGCTAGGGTACATCTGGAGTCGGAATAGAATGAATTCCCTAGTTTTTCCACAAATTGGGTTGTATTTATAGGTTAGTACTGTTCATTCGTGCGACTGAACCATTAGTATGGTTCAGTCGTGCGATTGAACCATGCTATTGATTCATCCGCACGACTGAGTGTTCAGTCGTGCGATTGAGCCAATCTTATGTTACAATCGTATGACTGATCCAGTCTCCTTGTTCAGTCGTGTGACTGAGTCATTCGTATGAAATTATTCATGCGTATGGTCCATTCGCATGGGCCATTCTCATGAGAACTTCATTTTGTTAAGTTTGAATGTATTAATTAATATAACATTATGTGTAACAATTCAAACAACCACAAACCTAATTAACCAATTCAACATCGACTCATTAATGAAATATTAAACATTATAAATAACAAACAACCAATATCATTTCATTAATCATTCCAAACAAACAAGATCTATTACATTCGTATCATGATCTAGGGACATACATGTATCAACAACAAGAGTGGAGACAAACATTTGCTTTATGGGTTTGTCCTCTTGTTCTTACCCCTGTTACAACATCTCCAATGATGTTTGTGGTGGGGTGGGACTTGTGGATCCTTTGCTGAGGGATCACAGCAAGTTACTAAGAAATATCTAAATTAGAGAAATTTAGATCTGGCATAGAAGTGTCACCCACCACATCAGCACAGTTATCAAGAGAGACTTGATCCAAGGAGTGTGTGACATCATTGTTGTTGTCATCGATGGAGTGGTTATCAGCATCAAGAAAGTCTTGATCACTTTCACCACTACCATCATTGTCTTCTGTAGTTGAAGCATCCTTATCTGGTTGTGGAGCCTCTAAGCTGGAATTTGAAGGCATACCAGATGTATCAGTTGGGTTTGTTATTGTTGTGCTGATAGAAACCTAATTTGCAGAAGTAGTTCCAACTGGAGCTGAAGATGTATTACTTGAAGGTCTTCTTAGCTCAAATCTTGGATCAGGATCACCTATATTAAATTTTCTATAGATCCTGAAACACTCTCACAAGATTTGTTAAAACAGTTAGTAATTAAATCATGATGAAAGAGCCAATCAGGACCAGAACCAGCTACACAAGGTGTGTGTTCATTGAAAGACACATTGGCTGACTCCTCAACAATTCTAGTTCTAAGATTGTATACTTTGTAAGCCTTAGCTTGGGAAGAGTATCCAATGAAGTGTCCATCATCTGATTTCTCAAAAAATTTGGCAATTTGATCCTTGGTATTCAATATGGTGCAAGGATATCCAAATGACTTGAGAAAACCAATGAAAGTTTTCCTCTTGTGCCAAAGTTCATAAGGAGTCTTGCCATGAGTCTTAACTACTAAAACTCTATTCTGCACATAGCAGGCAGTGTTGACTGCCTTTACCTAGAAGGTGATGGGCAGTTTAGAGTCAGACAACATGGTTCTTGCAGCTTCAATCAGTGTTTAGTTTCTCCTCTCAGCAACATCATTCTGCTGAGGAGTCCTGGGAGCACTATATTCTCTTGTAGTACATTTTTCATCACAAAATGCATCAAGGATTTGGTTCTTTAATTCAGTTCCCTGATCACATCTTATGATTTTGACCTTGTGATGAGATTGATTCTCAATCTACAAGATGAAATTCTTCAGAATCTTAGAAGTCTCATCCTTAGTTCTAAGGAAGAAGACCCAAGTGAATCTTGTAAAGTCATCTGTGATCTCTAAACAGTAAGAGGTCCTTCCTAGACTCATTACACTAGTGGGGCCAATGAGATCCATATGTAACAAGTGTAGGGGTGTAGTGATTGAGTTCTTTTCCTTAGGCTTGTGAGATACCTTATGTTGCTTCCCTTTCAGGCTTGCAACACAATGGTCATCACTTGTAAACTCTTTCTTTGGCATTCCAGTTACCAAATCATTCTTAATAAGTTTATTCATGATTTTAAAGTTTACATGGCACATTCTTTTATGCCATAGGGAAGACTCATCACTATTAGCTTTAGACAGAAAGCATGAAACTTCTCTAGAGGGAGATGTTTCTTGCAAATCCATCTTGTACATGTTCCCTTTCCTAGGGGATCTAAGTAGAATATGCACATGAGGAATGACCACCCCGGGCTTGAGAACAATGCACTCATGCTCAGTAAAGAGCATGTTATGACTCTGATCATAAAATTGGGATACATTCAGAAGCTTGTACCCAAGCTCCTTGACAAAGTTTACCTTTTCAATGCTGAGCTTACCATTTATGACCTTGCCCCTTCCTGAAATGTAACCACCTTCATCTCCTCCAAAGGCAACTAGCCCTCCATCAATCCTTTCAAAGTTCTGGAGTAGTAACATATTACCTGTCATGTGCCTGGAATAGCCACTGTCAATGATCCATACATTTTTGTTTGTCTTCAGCTGTCCCTGCACAAAGAAAATGATTAGTTACATTTGGAAAACCAATCCTTACTTGTCTTGGGCTCATTAAGAGAAACAGAAGGTAATGCAATAGTAATAGATCCTATGGTTGTGCTAAGAGAATCTTGAGCTGTTGTTGATGGAGATTATTCAGTCACTTGGTCTTTCTTAGACTTCCACACCACCTTTGGAGTCTTGTACTTGATCTTCAATACATCAGAAGCTTTTGATACTTCAGAAGTTTTGATGACTGATCCATCGGAAAATTCTGCAGACACTACATTAGACTTCGCTGCTTCAAAAGTATTCCTTCCTTCCAAGACCAACTTTTCTTCCGAAGGCAATTTTCCACTTGCCTTCTTCTTAGATTTGGAGCTTCCAAAGGAAACAGATTTTCCTTCAGAAGCTTAAATCTTCTTAGAACTCTTGGAAGTCTTTGGTTTGATCATGTGAAGAGTACCCTTAGGATTTTATGGACAATCCTTAGTAAGATAATCAGTACTCTCATACATAACACACTCCATTTTCTACTTCCCAAGAGCCTTCTGCTGGGAATAATACTGACTTTGGTCACATCCCTTCTCCACCCTCATCTTTGCAGATGCTGAGACAGTCCTTTTGGGCTGGGGATTGTTCTTGGAGTTTGATGGTCCAGGCTATGTACCAGTGGTACACAGTAGATCAGTCTTCTTCTTGGTACTGAGATGATTTAAACAAGAACCAGAACTCTTAGCAGAAGAGTTTAGGTTGATGTCTCCAGTCTTTACTACTTCAAATCCTACAGAGCTAAACACTTGTTTCTGCTTGGATTCAAAAGTAGCCTTGATCTTTTAAGCCTTCCTTGGTTTCCTTTTGCTCTTTCTGGTCAAGTTCTTCCTTATTGACTTGGTCATCACAGTCTTCTTCTTCTCCTTAGAAGGATAGTGGCCCTTCTTAGAATCCTCCTCTTCACTCTTCTTAGAGGATTTCTTCACTATCACTTCTTTATCCTCTTCACTCAAAGGATCTATGAGAGGAAGCTCATCTTCACAAGTTCCACACCTAGGAGATCTTATAGACCAGATTGTGTGTGGAGGAGCTATCTCATATGATCCTAGTCCCTGCTTGTTTTGATAGCACACTTTGTTGTGTAGGGATGAGGATATCATGTTCTTGAAGGTATCTTCTTTAGTTTATCCTCTATCTCATATGATCCTAGTCCCTGCTCATGTTTTAGAACTGAAATTGTTTTCTCTAAGTCCTCTATCTTTAGTTTATAATCAATTTCAGACTTTCTAAAATCAGCTTTTAAAATGTTTAAGGACTCAAGATCAAATCTCATCTCCAAGTTATAGGACCTGTATCTATTTACTTTAGCAATGCATTTAGGGGTACAGAGATGTTCCAATAGCTTGTCTTCATCATAATCTACCATCAGTGCTTGGTTTGGAGAAGCATCTTCCTCCTGAAAGCTCTAGTCAAAGCTTCCTTCTTCAATAGCAATAGCAGCCTGATGCTTTGGCTTCTTATTCTGGGGAGCTTTGTCAGTGTATTTGGGTTTGGACTGTGTTTGGCCACCATTTTTTCTAGGTGCCTTACACTCCCTAGCAAAGTGGCCCATCAAGTTACAGTTGTAACACTTGACTTTGCCTTTGTCCAGGCCAAACTTTCCGCTGGTTGCATTGCTTGGAAAGTTCCTTCCAGCCCGCTTGTAGAACTTCTTGGCTCTGTGAGTGAGAAGAGCCATCTATTGGACTATCTCCATGTACTCCAGATTATCTGGATGGATACAGTCCAGGTCTTCAAGGACTAACATAAAGCTGCCACAACTTTCATCTGTATACACAAATGCTTGAGAAGAGCTTGTCTCTTGGAATGCGCTTCCTTGAGTGTAGTTCTCCCTCGGTGTCTCTGGAAAGTGATGAAAGGACCCTTTGGTGAGTTGTTAGGGTAGCATATGAGATAATGTTGGGGTGCTATGTTATCCTTTTCAACCACATGCAGGGTTGAACCCATTTGATTGTTGGAGTTGCCAGATGAACCTTGCATGTTCATTTGCATCTGGTAGCCACTGAGAATCCCATATAACTCTGTCAGAGTAAGAGTTTATAGATTCTCAGTCCTCTTGATCACCATATAGTAGTGTGTCCATTGCCTAGGAAGTGAGGACATGAACTTCCTTACAATGTCCCTATTCTCAAGAAGAACTCCTCCATCCACAAGGGTATCCATAATCTCAACATACCTAAATTATTGCTGAGTCATGGTTTCACCTGTTTTGAAGGTGAAGTTTTCAAACTGTTGCTTCAGGAGATCCTTCTTGTTCTCCTTGGCTTCAGAGGAACCCTCATACATCAGTTTCAGTGCATCCCGCAGCTACTTGGCTGTTTTGCACTTCTTGAAACCTCTGTATACAGAGTTTGGAAGAGCAGTCTGAAGGGCTGTCATGGCTTTTCTATCAATCTCTACTTTATTCCTGTCTTTATCAGAGTAGTTTGCCATAGCCTTGGGGATCATACCAGCACCAGTAGCAGAGGGGGTGCTAGGTATGTAAGGTCCATTCTCAACAGACTCCGACATTCTTGAGTCTAGAGACCTAATGAAACCTTCCATTCTCAAGCACCAGGCATCAAAGTCATCAAGAGTAATCAGTGGGGACTTGTTCATGGTTCCAGTTTCTATATCAGTCTTGGAAATGGTTGCCATTAGAAAATTTTAGTATTTGTGTGTGTGAGGGATCTTAAGATAGTGAGATCTTATATCAAGAGCCTGGAAAGCTCTAATACCAAATGTAGGACCGGTGAAGGGGGTCACTTACAACACAAAGAAGAGATTAACCAAAACTTATTCAAAGAGTGAACTGGATTAACCACAAGTAAGACACTAAGAACCCAAGTAATGTAAGAGATAGAACACATAAGCACAAGTATATGGTTTTCAAGAATGCTGTATATTGCTTTCTCTATGTTACAGCCGGCGATACTATGAAAGACACAATTGACTAGACTCAAAACAAAATCAATTGTAGAGTCAAAAGGCAAATTGCCTTTTGACTAGTGACTATGACATGCCATATCTCACATCCTTATCTATTACAAAATGGATAAAGTACATGAAGTAGAAAGTTACAGACTCAAGACCTCAATGTATAGTTACCAAAAGCATGGACCTTTTCACCAACTCATGCAAGTTGGTGACTTTATAGAGATGCAGTGGAAAGGTGTCCAGCTTTATGGAAAAGTACATCAGATAAAGCATGTTACTAAAAGTCTTTAGAATAAATCTATTTTTAGGAGTGGAGCTTTGGAAGACTTTTTTTTTTGAAGCTTTGGAAGACTTCATCTTTGGGTTCGGAAGATATTGGTCTTGGCTTCGGAAGATTTCACACTTAGAATATTTATGTTGCATGTGTGAAACTTCCGAAGCATTCTTCTTCAGTACTTGTGTAGCATGCATGGAGAAAGACTTTGGTTGCTTCAGCCTCTATACATATTCTCTACAGTTGTAATCTTGATATTACCTAATTTCACCATTTTTATGTACAAATGTCAAATAGATTTGCAAGAGAGCACAATGTATGTGCATTTCTAAATCCTGACAACCATGTATCAGAAGGATGTCGGGATATAATCAGATACATACAACGATTCAGGCTTTTCTATGCTTTAACAGCAGAGCCAGTGATTTATCAAACTCATATTGTCGATTTATGGAATTCGGCACAAATAGAAGAAGATGGAGAGTCTGAAGTGATAGTGGATGATGTTAAGAATGGAAGACTAAGGGTGGATGAGTAGACTATCAGAAGGGTACTAGAGTTGGGAGAACAAGAAACTGGTCACACTAATGTATTCGAGAATAAATACATAGAGAAAGTTTTCTATCTGATGGGTACGATGGTGATTTTGAAAAGGGAGAGATAAAGAAAATAAGATTATGCAAGCCTTATAGATTATTGTGTCACACTTATCTCAAGTGTATCTCCAACAGGAAGTCTGGATTGGATAGATTTTCTAGACACATTTCCTCTGGAATCATTGGCATATTTGAAGGAAGGACATACAACTACTCAAAGTACATATTTGGGTGTTTATGTGATCAAATTAGAGTACAGAAAGCTGAGAAGACGTACATGTTCCCAAGATTCTTAGAACTGATCATTAATGTTGAGCTTCCAGGGATAGAAAGAGATGGCGCGGTATTTATGCGAGCACATTTAGGAAGATCTGTACTCGACAAGATTAGTGGAAAGTATGAAGGAGAAGACATGCCTGTGTTTGCACATGTGGTTGATCTCAATGTCAACATCCCTGAATAACTGGTGTGGGAAGACCAGCAAGAAAGTACATCTATTAATACAGAGCAAGTCTCCCATTCACATTCCCCTCCTCAATCTTCTTTACACCACCATCATCAATCTCCACAAATCCAATCACCAACCAGTCAAAACACCCAACCAATCTCTCCAATTCACCCTCAGTCATCCATTCATCGACATTATCCATTCATCCACAACCTCCAACTCCAAAAAATCTATCTCCTGAGAGTACTCATACAGAATCCATCTTAGCTACTCAATCTCAAAACTCAGCACACACTGGCTAGACTGAGTTAGTATCTCAAGCAAGTACCATTCCACTCACAATCACCAACTCACAAACTCAGTCATGTCTAACCAAACTAAACCAACAACTCCAATCACTGATCCTTAGCAATAACAACAGCCACACTAAAAGCAGGCAGATCAAGCTATTGTGCCCTGTTCAAGCTCAACTAGTGTAGCCCCTGATGATGTTAATGTTGATGCGATTGCTAGTGAATAACAAGAAGGAGAAGAAGAAGCCAACCATGTTGATGTGATTGCTTATCATGAAGATGATCTAAGTGAAGAAGACATCCTTGTGAGTAAAAGTTATTTGGTGGCTGAGTATAACAAACTTGTAATTAAGTCAAACAAAAGGAAGGAAAGAATACAAGAGTTGAATGGTATGATAAAGGAAAAGGCTGAGTAGTTGATGAAGTAAGAAACATCACTGAAAAGGTTGACAGAAGTTGTTCAATGCAACAATGAAGTAATTGATGCATTACATGAACATATGGAAGAGCACAAGGAGTCCTTGAAACAACAAACTGATGAAAGAGAGAAGCTTGTATTGGAGAAAAATAAAGCTAAAAAGACTCTAAATGATCAATCATCTCAGCTAAAAAGAAAAAATGAAGAGATTGATGAGCTAAAAAAGAAGATAAGTGCTCTTACGTCAAAACAATCAAAAGAATCTTCTGATACATCAAATCCAAACATTCAATATTCTAGAAAAGGAAGTATTTAGGGTATTTCAAGAAAGAAGTAATTGATGTTGAAGACTCACCCAAAAGAACAAAATTTCTCCTGAACACACTCTTTCAATGGACTTATCAACCTTGAAGCCAATTTCTCATGATGATACTAAGAGTGATGATGAATGGAAAGAACTTACCAAAGATGAGTCTCTCAAAGATCAAACATAATCAAAGGCTAATGACCTACTGAAAACAAGACATATTTGAAGAAAGGCTAGAATCTTCAATGTTTATGACCCAGATCAACCATGGGTTTCCCTATGACATGGTTGAGAGAAAGAACATGACAGAAATGAAGGAAGCACTTAAAGAGTTTGAGCTAGCAAGCTTCATGATCCTAAATTACAATTATGAAACATACACAACTTTCCAATCAATCAGAGAATAAAGAAGGAGCTAGGTCATTATGATATAGCCAAGCTGAGCAAATACAATATGACTTATTGGCTGCAAGGTCATAACAATAAAATGCATGACAATAAAGGAAGAACAGTTAGAGAGCTAAGAAGGATGATGGAACATGTTATGAATATTGATCTTGAAACTGGTGTAATATTCCAGACTGAAGCTCCAAATCCAGCTGTTGAGCAACACAACAAAGTCCCTGCTGAGCCTATCATTGTTGAAAGTAAAGACCAACATAAAAGGAATGATAAACTAATTAGAGAACCAAGAGAAGTGATACCTAGAAAAGTATTGCCACTTGGAACAATAATCAAAGAAATAACATAATAGAAGTCTACCTTGATAGAGTGTTTCATCACCTCACAACTCCCAACTCTATGGAAGACAATAGGATTATGGCCAGGAAATATGATCAAGAGTGGGATTATGCAGTAATAAAGAGATCATCTGGGATGATTTGGTACTTCAAAGATGTAGAACAAGTACTGTGAATGCCTAAATGTGACATCAAAGAACTACAAAGCCTAATCATCACTAACTACCCAATTCACCAAAAAGGAAGGGACTTCTTTGTATTAGTGGGTAAGTTAAAGACAAAATTTAGAGATGGTGTGCTAAAAGAAGCTAAGAGAGAGGATGTTGAGCACAAAAGAATAAAAGAGAGGATGCAAAGATCAAAATCCAACTCCTCTACATTGGTAAATGATGAGTTTCAAAAGAGAGTTGGATACCAAAACAAGAAAGCAGCAGCCATTAAAAGCTTTGATGGAAATCAATACTCATATCCAATAACTGATTGGGGGTATGTTAAGAAAACAAAAAAATTGGTGCTGATGAGGAATGAAGAGAATAAGAGATCTGAACAAATCAGGATCTTTGATCCAATGGAAATCAAGCTATTCCATCCCAGCTACACTTCATACTTACATGACTAATTCTTCACAAAGCTGTCTGATGAAAGAGCTCAAAATGATCTATGTCTATATGTTCATATGATTCAAATGATTGAAAAACTGCATGCAAAGGCTTACAAGATAAGAAGATATGAGGTAGGGATTTTGAGAGGATCAACCATCAAAGAAGTATCTAAATTACAGATCTCAGAGCAAGATGAGTTGGAGATAGTTCACAACTACAATGTCTTGGAAACTCTTACAAATGAAGAAGATGTCTTGAAACTTTACAGAAGATTAGCAAGATGAAGATCAATTACAAGTATGATAATCAAAGACTGTTGTCTTATACTTCTATAACACGAGGATAGCAAGAGTAAAAGAGTTGTCAAGCCTGAAAGCTTGATTACTAATGTCTAGGCCTAAGGGGGAGTACTGTTAGATCTAGGAATACTAGATCTAGATCATTTTGTATAGGCTTAGAACTTTAATTAATACTTGTAATGAATATTTTTAATTCATTATTTTGATATATGCATTATAGTATAGGTTAACCCATATGTGTGGTGATTTATGTGTATAATTGCACGTACAAACATTATACTTGGTCAATTTCTGAAATTGACTAAGTATAAAGAACATCTATGTATGAACATTTTTGTTCTTCCATAGATATCTCTCTTACAAGACATCCATCTGAAGAACATCTATGGATGAACATCAGTGCAGATAAGAGTATAAGACCACATGGAGAAACTGAAGTGAAAACACTGTCGGAAGACAAGTACCTTCAGAAGACAAAGTATTCGGAAGACAACTTAGCTTTGGAAGACAATGTAGGTGCGAAAGACAACATAGCTGTGGAAGACAACATAGCTGTGGAAGACAACATAGCTTCAAAAGACAACATAGCTTCGAAAGACCAAACACTTGTACTTAAATGATACAAGTGATTCAAGTCAACAACTCAATAATGAATCCCAAGAGATTCGGTGTTTCCTTAACAGAAACATAAATGCCTATAAATACAAGTCCTAGGTTACACATCAGACAGAGGATAGAGGACAGATGACTAGTATGACTAGGGAAACTAGACGGCAAACACCAAACATCTTATTGATTCACACAATCAATTAAACACAAACCCTAGCAGCCGTCACATCAATACATCATAAACATCAACACGTTCAACTTATTCATTGTTCATAGCATTCATTATTTATTCATTTGTAATCATTAACAAGTTTTAATGAAATACTTTTGAATAAAATCTTGTTTATTTGTTTATTATTTTGATATCATTCTGTTCTTCATAATTAATATAGATTCCATTTGATATTTATAAATTAAACAATTAAATAATGATTAATGATCATTCTGCAATCATTAACTCGATTCCAATTTAACACTGATAATTACTGATTGTGATCCTTGGATTCACATTAATATGAATTTGAGTATTCATGAAGGTTACAAAATAATCTCTTAGTTGAGTTTGAATCCATAGCACTTGAGCGTAGCAACTAGATGCACCAATGTATTCTACTTCAACTGTTGAAGTAGTCACACAGCTTTGCTTCTTGCATTGCCATGAAACCAATCTTACCCCTAGAATTTGACATCCTCCTTAGGTGTACTTCTTATTCACGTTGCATCCTTCATAGTCACTATCTGCATATCCATAGATTTTGAAGTAAGCACTCTTATGATATCATAATCCCAATTAGTTTTCCCTATTAGATACTTCAGAATTCTCTTGTCACCCATTAAATGTGATAATTTTAGAGCATTTGGAATCTTGAGCACAAGCATATGGCAAACATGATATCTGGTCTACTGGGTGTGAGATATATGAGAGAACTAATGATGGCTCTATATTGTTGCTGATCAACTGCTTCCCCCTCAAGATTAGGAGTTAATAAACATGTATTCAACATAGGGGTTTTAGGAGCCTTAGCATCAGTAGCTTGAAATCTTAGTAAGATTTCTTTAACATACATAGATTAATTTATGAAAATGCCATCAGAGGTTTGTTTTACTTGCGACCTTAGAAAGTAAGTAGGTCCTCCCCTTGAACTCATCTCAAACTTCAACTTCATGAGACAATCAAAGGCTTTATACAAGTTCTCATCTGTAGACCCAAATATGATATCATCCATATACACTTATGCAAAAATGATATCCAAATCAACCTTCTTGATAAATAGAGTTTTGTCTGTAGATCGTCTTATGTACCTATTCTTCAGAAGAAAAGTGCATAGTGTCTCATACCATTTCCTAGGAGCTTGATGAATAACATAAAGGGCTTTATCAAGTTTGCATACATGATCTGGATACTTGGGATCTTTAAAGCTAGGAGGTTGGTAGACATGAACTTCTTCATCAATTTCACTATAGAGAAACATACGCTTGACACCCATTTGAAACATTGTGAAGTCTTTGGAGGCAACAAATTCTAGAAAGGTTCTAATTGCCTCAAGTCTATCCATAGAAGCAAAGACTTCATCATTTCAATCCATTCTCCATATGTGTACCCTTGTACCACAAATGTAGTTTTGTTCTTGATAACAATGATTTTGTCATCCGTCTTGTTTAAGAACACTTATTTGGTTCCTATTGCAATCTTCCCCTTAGGAAGAACATATAGTTTCGAAACCTTTTGCCTAACAAACTAAAAAAGCTCCTCTTGTATAGCTTCTACGCAGCTGGCATCTCTTAAGGCCTCATCTGCTTTCCTTGGTTCTAGTTAATAAAGGAAAAATGAAAATACACCCTACTTCTTGTCTTGAAACCAGCATCAATATTGGAAATGACATTCTCAATTGGGTGTCTTTATGAATTCTTTCTTTTGGGATCACTTGGAGTAGTTGAGATAGATCTAAATTGGAGAAGTTGTTTTAAGAAGTTTGATAGATGGACTGATTTGATCAGCTTTTGAACTGATTCCTTCTTCAGCATCTGTCATACTCGGTTCCTTTTCAAGAGATTGTCTAGTACCATGATGATGATGAGACTCCTCATCTGATGAGTCATCGTGAGCAAATGATAGTTGACCCATATTGTTTGTGGTAGCAGCATCTACTTCTACCGATTGTGACTAAACTAGATAAGTAGATAACCTATTATAACTAAGACCATGAGATAGAACAACTCTATAGTCTTTATCACTTGGGACTTGTATATCTACTAATTTGTTAGATAAGTCTCCTAAAACATTCTCAATAAAATGGTTAAATGCGTATATGAATTCATTCATTTCAAACATCAACCTAGTGCATTTACAACACTATTTGAGAAATTTTCATTAAATATGATATTTTTAGATTCCTGAATAGTGTTATTAACATTGTTATATAATCTATAAGCCTTATTATGATGTGTATCCTATAGAGAAGCCATGTACTAATTTCTCAACAAATTTTGATAAGTAGTCTTTGGTATTTAGAAGGGTGCATGGACATCCAAAAGGTCTTAAGAACCCTATGAATCTTCTTCTTTTATGCCATAATTCATAATAAAGTTTTTCATATGTCTTGATTATTAACACCTTGTTCTGAACATAGCACGCAATGCTAACTACTTCAGCCGAGAGTATTATAGGAAGTATGGAATGAGACAACATGGTCTTTGTAGCCTCAATAAGTGTCTTATTTCTTCTTTCAGCACCTTTGATTTATTGAGGAGTTCTAGGATCACTATATTGGCTTATAATACCACTACATTCATATAAAAATTTAAGGGATTTGTTTTATAATTCAGTGCCTAGTTCACATCTAATTATTGTTAACCTTTTAATCAATTTGATTTTCAATTTTTATAATAGATAAATTTTAATATTTGAGCAATTTCATCTTTAATTTCTAAAAAGAAAACCTAAGTGAATCTTGTAAAATCATCTATTATTACCTAGCAATATAATTTTCTTCCCAAACTTTTTACACCTGTTTGGCCAAATAAGTCCATGAGTAATAGATGTGAAGGAGTTATGACTGAATTTAATTCTTTACACTTATGAGATATGTGTTACTTTTCTTTTTGACAAGCAACACAGTGGTTAGCATATATCTTGTTTGGTAGCTCAGTGACTAACCCATTTTGTACTAGTTTATTCATATTTTTTAGGTTTACTTGTACTAATCTTCTTTTCCAAAAGGAGGATTCATTTATTAAAGCTTTGGAAATGAAGCATGATACATTTTATGATGGTGATGCATTTGCATGTTGAGCATGTACATATTGTCTTTCCTACGAGCTATTTTAATTATTTTATCATTGGGAATTTCAAACTGAAGAGATAGAACTATACACTCATGCTTTATAAAGAGAGTGTTGGGTTTTTGAACACACAACTGAGACAGACTTAGTTGATTATAATTCAATTCCTTCACACAGTTTACCTTATCAAATCTTACCTTTCCATTGCTAACTATCCCCCTACCACTAATGTATCCTCTATTTGTATCATTTCCAATGGCAACAGATCCACCATCACATGGTTTAAGATTCAACAGGTATGCTATGTCACTTGTCATGTGATAGGAGCATCCATTATCCATAATCCACAAGTTAGTTTTGGTATGTTGATGGTCTTGTACATAAACAGATTTGGTTAGTGATGAATGGGGACCCAACTTTATGTAGTCTTGGCTCTTCTAGTTTTCAGCGGTTGTTTTCAATGGTAAATGCTGAGGGGTGGTTTTTGTTTTGGTTCATCTATGGATTTAATAGATGTATTTGTTTTCAAGGTTTTTCTTTTTCTTTTGATGATTAATTGGTGGTTGCAGACTTCTTTAAGGGTCTAGGCTGGTTGGATTGGTTGGTGGAGTATGCTAGCGGGTTGTATTAATAGTCTTTTGCAAAGTGGTTCTCTTCCCCACACATTAGGCATGTGATTTTCATCAGCTCCTTAGCTGACTTGATCTTCTGCCTGAGCTCCTATTTCATCTTCTCCTTCTTACCTCTCCTTATTAGCTCATGATCAATGAAAATTTCAATTTTCATATTCTATCCTGAAGATCTCTGTTGGATATTATATGCCCAATACACATACAAGATTGATGTGGTTAGTATGTTATGATCCAAGTCGGGTCATACCCAATAACAAGCTATACAAACACCAATAAATATTTATTTGTTGATGAGATCAAACAAATAAATAATGACACCTATTTAGAAAATGGATTTTCTAAAACATTGCTTTTGTGATAGAACAATATTATATGGATAATTTGTTCATGAGAAATTATTTGTTTCATTAATTAAGTTGGTTAAATAATAACAAATAAAAGTGTGTTAATGTTACAAAATTGAAATAGGTTTTAATTTTATAAACTAAGGGTTGAAAGAGTAAAATTTTATAAATGTTTCAAAATGGGGGGAACCCATTTTAAAACAAAAATTCGGCCGCCCCTTGTGTGAATTGGGATTCCATTTTCTAGTCTTGGTCTTTGCAAGACATTAGTTACTCTTGCACTCTTCCATCAAACACACTTTTCTCTCACACACACTCAAGCAAGAACTCTCTCCACAAGGCTGAAATTTTCAGATTCAAGGAAGAACAAGGCTGAAATTTCAGATTCTTGAGGTGCCAAGAAGAGAGAGTTCTTTGGTGTTGCTCTCCTAACAAGTTTGGTGTTTGGAAGGGCTTGTGGGTATACAAACTTGAGGTCTTCTCTTTTGGAGGCTACACATTCAAGAACATCATCTTATCCATCTACAACATCTTGTTCAAGAAAGGTTGTTTATATGAACTCCCTATGATTGTTTTATGGTTTGATAGCACACTATTTCACATATATTCTGATCCCTATTCTTGGGTTTTGTTTATGCTTTAACATGGTGAAAATTTTCAGATTGGTAACCATATATCCGCTACATTTTTATAGTTTAAATGGTTAAACTAACTTTGATTTACATGTTACAAAACCCAACAATGGCATCTATAGCCGGTTATATGGAATATGTGCTTCAAACGTTCTTGAAAAGTTAGTTTTCATGGACTTTTTCAACCCATTAGGGGATGTTTTGTTGTGGATGTATGAATCCCTTATGTTTCAAGGTTTAATCTTACATGCTTTAGTATAAACCTTGAAAGATTAACATCAAATGGTTGATTGTGTTGTTTGGACAAAACCCTAAAGTTTTGGTTCATGTTGGCAAGAACTTTAAGGTTATAATAAGGGGTTCATTGTTGTTCTTGGATGTTGAATATGTTTCATATTTTGGTGCATAACATAGCCTTGGCCTTTTGTGTTTTGGATTTGGTTGATTGTCGTTTGTCATGTTGGTTTCGATTCTTGTAAGGGTTGTAATATTGTGTTTGTATTTTGGGTTGTAATTTATTTATTTATTTGGTTGTGTAATAAATAGATTAGGTGCATTTCTTTTATTAGAAAAAATTGTATTAGGATATGATTTTGTAAAAGAAGATGCACAAGATGAAGACCCAAAGATGGACACAAAAGACATGAACACTTGAAGCATTTGGATGTGGATTGAAGTGGGAGTTCATGGAAACATTTTGATGTGTCATTTTAACCCTTATGAAAGACCTTATGACAACACTTGTGATGGCAAACAAGTGTGGTCAACTTAGTGGCTATCGTTATGCACTTATGTTTGTATGATTATGCTTGTTTGGATGTTTGTTGTATGATTGTTGTTTGATATTTGGATATGCATAACAAACTCATTAACAAACTTAACAAGCTGAAAATTGATGGTTCTTTATCATTAAGTGGTTAATAATAGGTTATTAAAAGGATTAATTATTTTAATAAAAGGGGTTTTATTAAAAGTGAACCATAGGGTACCTTGTATTTGAAAGCATGCAAATATAAGGTACATAGAGTTTTCTAAACTAAGATTATGAATATAAAAAAGTTTAACACCATCCTTTGCACAACACTTGAGTCACTTGGAAACTCTTAATGGGATAAGGGTCACCTAACAACTTATGTTGGAAAACTCACATGTGTGTGCAAGTAGGGTAACTTGATTTGCAAACCATGTTAAATGGATCACCTACAATATGGTTTACAAAGGTGTTGATGGGATTAACATGCCGACTATACATATGATGTTTTAAAGTCGATCCCATACACTAGAAGTTGCAAAGGGTTGCAATTGTTAAAACGTTAACTACCTTGTTAATTTAAATAATATGAGAAAGGTCACCTAACCACTATTTAAATGTAACGTTAGATTCTAGAATTTTAAAATTGTTAAGATGCTTAAAACGGGGTTTTAATTATTAAAATATGAACAATATCAAAAATACTAAAATTGAACTTTACTATATTTTGTAGATGGCCACCAACAACAATGAAAACAATGAAATCCCATCCGCACACTCATTATCACTAAGGACCATTCTCCAAAAGGAATGTCTAAACTATAACAACTTTATTGATTGGTTTCGAAACTTGAGAATTGTTCTCAAGCAAGAGAAATGATCATACATCTTAGACGATCCGATTCCCGATCAACCAAATGAGGAGGATGAGGAGGCCTACAATAATTGGATGAAATACACTGAGGACACAGTCCAAGTCTCTTGCCTCATGTTGGCAAGTATGGCTCCGGATCTCCAAAAGGAGTATGAACATCATGGAGCATATGACATGATAACCAGTTGAAGGAAACTCTCCAACAACAAGCAAGGGTAGAGCGCTTCGAAACGGTTCGAGCACTCCATGTGTGTCGTATGGATGACACCCAATCTGTTTCATCTTATGTACTTAAGATGAAAAGCCAAATCGACCGCCTAGAAAGGCTGAATTGTCCCGTCTCAAAAGAGTTAGCTACGGATTTGATCCTCAACTCTTTGTCAAAAAGGTTTGACAACTTTGTCATGAATTATAACATGAACGGGTGGGACAAGAACATAAGTGAACTTCACTCTATGCTCAAAATTGCTGAGGCGGCTATGGGTAAAAGGGTTTTACCCGTTCTCACCATCCATGAAGGTGGGAACAAGAAGAGGCCTCACCCCGCACCCAAGGCAAATGTTGCCAAGGGTAAGGGGCACATTAGGGGAAAGGGAAAGGGAGTGGTATGGGCTCCACCTCCAAACCCAGCGGAGAAGAAGAAAAAGGTTGCTTCGAATGACCCATGCTTTAAGTGTGGAGAGATTGGACATTGGGCAAGAAATTGCCCGGTCCATATAAAAGAGTTGTAAGCAAAGAGGGATGTCAGGCAAACCTCAGGTACAATTTTCATGATTCATATTGATCTTAATTTAATATCCTCTAACACATGGGTATTGAATACCAGATATGGAACTCACATTTGCAACTTATTTCAGGGGTTCAAAAGAAGTAAGGACTTCAAGAAAGGGAATGTTAGCCTTTACATGGGGAACGGAGCAAAACTTCAAGTTGAACGCCAAGGGGACTACATCTTGAAGCTTCCAAATGGTTTGGAAGCAGTTTTGAACAATATTTTGTATGCTCCTAGTTTGACTAGGAACATTATTTCTGTTGCCCAATTAAGACAATATGGTTATGTTTTGACATTTATTGAAAATGAAATTCATGTTTCTTTAAATTGCATATTTTACTTTAAAGCTATTACTATTAATCGTATTTATGAATTGGTTCGTGAAAACACATTTATGATAGCTCATTATACCAAACCACTAAGAATCTCAAATTGGATTAGAATGATACCTATCTTTGGCATTGCCGTCTTGGTCATATAAACAAAAAGCGCATACAAACACTTCAAAAGAACGGTCTTTTAAAAGCAAATGAATATGATTCATTGATGTATGTGAATCTTGTTTACAAGGTAAAATGACTAAGGCACCTTTTAGTGGCAAATCCGAAAGGGCAAAAGATTTAATAGGAATCATACATTCAGATGTATGTGGTCCTTTTAAGCCAATGACTAGGTACCATGAAAGATACTTCATTACCTTTACCGACGACTATAGTAGATATGGTTATGTGTACTTGTTAAGACACAAAGATGAAGCTTTTGAAATGTTCAAAATCTTCCAAAATGAATTAGAACTCAGCAAGAAAATAAAAATTCTCCACACCGATAGAGGAGGTGAATACCTAAGTGATGCTTTTAGAGATCATGTTAGAAGTTGTCATATTGTCTCACAACTATCTCCACCTGGAACACCACAACATAATGGTGTGTCCGAGCGGAGAAATTGAACTCTATTGGATATGGTTTGATCTATGATGGCTAGAAGCTCACTGCCTTTATCATTTTGGGGTTTCTCTTTGCTCTCTACGGCCCGTATCTTGAATATGGCCCAACCAAGAAAGTGGAAATGACACCTTTTGAAATATGGCATGGAAGGGTTCCATCACTGTCATATTTAAAGGTATGGGGTTGTGAGGCTTATGTTAAGACTCCCACCTCAAACAAGCTAGAAAGTTGTTCCACTAAGTGTATCTTCATTGGATATCCTAGAGATTCTATGGGATATTATTTCTATGATCCACTAGAACAAAAGGATTGTTGCCAAGAAGGATGAGTTCTTAGCAGCTAAGTTCCTTACGGAAGGAACTAGCAGTAGAACTGTGGATCTTGAGGAGGATCAAGAACCACAAACCGATACAGGTTTGGTTGATACTAGCACTCAACATGAGGATGTTGAGAATTATCAAGTGGTTAATCAATGTACACAAAACGTTCGCAGATCTGGTAGAATTAGTAATCCACCTAAAAGATATGGATTTTTCGTTGATGGATGTTATGTGGTAAATTCCGATGAACCAACCAGCTATCGTGATACAATGTCCAATTTGGATTATGACAAATGGATTGAAGCCATGAATGTTGAGATGCAATTCATGTATGACAACTAAGTGTGGGACTTGGTTGAACCACCTCTTAACTCCAAGATAGTTGGAAGTAAGTGGGTTTTCAAGAAGAAAACCGATATGCATGGAAACTTGGATACTTATAAAGCTAGACTTGTAGCAAAAGGTTCCACTCAAACTCAAGGGGTTGATTATGATGAGACATTCTCACCGGTTGCAATGCTAAAGTCTATTAGGATATTATTTGCCATAGCTGCTCATTATGATTATGAGATTTGGAAAATGGATGTCAAACCATTTTTCTAAATGGATATCTTGAGGAAGATGTCTATATAGTTTAGCCTGAAGGTTTTGTCGATCAAAAACATCCTAACAAAGTATGCAAGTTAAAGAAATCAATCTATGGATTGAAGCAAGCATCAAGAAGTTGGAATCATCGTTTTGATGAAGAAATAATCAAATTTGGGTTCATCAAAAACGTTGATGAAGCATGTGTATATAAGAAAGCTAGTGGGAGCATCACCACTTTCCTAGTGTTGTATGTCGATGACATTCTACTATTTGGAAATGACATTCCAACCATGGAAGTTGTAAAAGCCTGGCTTGGAAGCTGTTTCTCCATTAGGGATCTTGGTGAAGGCACCTATTTTGGAAATAAAGATGTATAGGGATAGATCAAGGCGGTTGATAGGTTTGAATCAAAGTCCATACATTGATAAGATCTTGAAAAGGTTCAAGATGGAAACTCTAAGAAAGGTACCGTACCTATTCAAAGAGGAATAATATTGAGTAAGTCTCAATTCCAAGCTCAAAGGATGAGCAAGACAAAATAAAGGGAATCCCGTATGCGTCTGCTATAGGATCCATCATGTATGCAATGATATGCACTAGACCTGACGTGCCATGTGCTTTGAGCATGACAAGCCGATACCAACAAAATCCTGGAAGCAATCATTGGATGGCTATTAAGAACATACTTAAGTACCTAAAGAGGACTAAAGATATGTTCCTAATCTATGGATCTGGTAAGGAGGAACTCGTAGTAAAGGGTTACACGGATGCGAGTTTCCAAACTGATCGGGATAATTCACGATCTCCTAATCTATGGATCTGGTGAGGAGGAACTCGTAGTAAAGGGTTACACGGATGCGAGTTTCCAAACTAATCGGGATGATTCACGATCACAATCGGGGTATATTTTCATCTTGAATGGAGGAGCTATCTCTTGGAAGAGCTCTAAGAAAGATGTGGTGGCATTATCAACTACAGAGTCAGAATTCATTGCTGCTTAATTAGCAGCTCAGGAAGCTGCATGGTTAAAGAAGTTCATTGCTGATCTAGGGGTGGTCCCTTCCATTCAGGATCCCCTATAAATTCTTTGTGATAACGAGGGTGCAATTGCTCAAATCAAGGAACCCCGTGCACATGAAAAGACTAGGTACATTGAACGAAGATTCAACTACATAAGGGATGTAGTTGAAAAGGGAAATATATGTATTCACAAAGTTCACACGGATCAAAACATTGCGGATCCACTCACAAAGCTTCTTGAAAAGGCAAAGCATGAAAGTCATACTTGTGCCATGGGACTTCAATATTCTAGTGACTGGATATGATCTTTAATTTATGTATTGAGATATTGTAACTCTTTATTACTTGAATGAATTATTTGGTAATAATGATTCAACTAATATTCCTATTTTGCATGTTTAAATTCATGAGTAAATTATTTACTCAGAACGTCCGTAGTTGTTCATACTTGTGGGAACAAGTCTGAAGGTAAAACTATTATGAACTTGGATTGGTATATATTCATATGGATGAATATAGAGCAAAAGGTTGCTGCCAAAGTTCATAGATATTTGTGGGATGCAAATATTGGACTGACAGGCATCTCAAATATTACTACATGGAATCTTCCTGATTGATTACAAGTAATTTTGAGCAAAGGCGAATATCATAGGGTATCCTCTGACCTGAGATACATATCAGGTCCTGATATTTACCAGATATTATACTTTGACTTAGTTCTTCGCTATTTTGAAACATGACAGTACATAAATCTGAGTTCAGGTATTATATAAGGTAATTATGAGAGATATATGTAGTCAAGATGGGATTTGTCCCTCTTATTTGTTGAGAGTAAGATGTCTAAGGCTTGATAAAGTTAAATCAAAGGAGAATGATCACTCTGTGTCTTTGGGATTTAACATGACATCTATGACAAAAGGATAGATGATTGATTCATCTAAACATTTCGAGTATGGTAATTGAAGAGGATGATGTTATTGAATGGCACTTAGTCATACGTATTAATGGTAGTAAACTGTTGTTAGGCGGTATTTACTGCTTGCATCAATCTTCTATAAATCTTGTGCAAGTGGGAGATTGTTGGATCTTATATGCCCAAGACACATACAAGATTGATGTGGTTAGTACGTTATGATCCAAGTCGGGTCATACCCAATAACAATCTATACAAACACCGATAAATATTTATTTTTTAATGAGATCATACAAATAAATAATGACATCTATTTAGAAAATGGGTTTTCAAAAACATTGCTTTTATGATAGAACAACATTATATGAATAATTTGTTCATGAGAAATTATTTTTTTTTCATTATTTAAGTTCGTTAAATAATAACAAATAAAAGTGTGTTAATGTTATAAAATTAAAATAGGTTTTAGTTTTATAAACTAAGGGTTGAAAGAGTAAAATTTTATAAAGGTTTCAAAATGGGGGGAACCCATTTTAAAACAAAAATTCGGCCACCCCTTGTGTGTATTGGGATTCCATTTTTTAGTCTTGGTCTTTGCAAGACATTAGTTACTCTTGCACTCTTCCATCAAACACACTTTTCTCTCACACACACTCAAGCAAGAACTCTCTCCGCAAGGCTGAAATTTTCGGATTCAAGGAAGAACAAGGCTGAAATTTTGGATTCTTGAGGAGCCAAAAAGAGAGAGTTCTTTGGTGTTGCTCTCCTAACAAGCTTGGTGTTTGGAAGGGCTTGTGGGTATACAAGCTTGAGGTCTTTTCTTGTGGAGGCTACACATTCAAGAACATCATCTCCTCCATCTTATCCATCTACAACATCTTGTTCAAGAAAGGTGTTTATATGAACTCCCTATGGTTGTTTTATGGTTTGATAGCACACTATTTCACATATATTATTGATCCTTAATATTGGGTTTTGTTTATGCTTTAAGATGGTGAAAATTTTCAGATTGGTAACCATATGTTTAAACCATATATCCGCTGCGTTTTTATAGTTTAAATTATTAAACTAACTTTGATTTACATGTTACAAAACCCAACAATCTCATTAGCTAACTTCCCTTAGTTTCACCCGTCATTTGGTTTATCTTGTGATGAGCATAGATCATTAGATCAATCTTCTTTCATGGGATACCTTTTGTTGTGGATCTCAAAAGTTGACCTTTGAACATATGGTTGGAGTCTTTCTTCTGAAGAGTTTGAGGTTTCTATACAATAGCTTCTGTTATGAGTCTTCTTGCTGTAGTTTTGATTTCGTTGAAGCTTTGTCTTGATGAAGGGGTTTGACTCAGCAAGCAGTTTGTTGACTTCAAAAGAAGTCTTTTCTTTGACAAAGTTCATCATCCGAATCAAATCCTTCTCTGTTCAGAAGTTACCTGAGATGAGGAAGTTGACCTTCCAGCCATTAGTGCATTATTGATTTGACTTCGAAATATGTCTTTTCTGTGACAAAGTTCATCATCTGAATTACGTCCTTCTCTATTCAGGTGTTACCTGAGATGAGGAGGTTGACCGTCCAACCATTAGTGCATTATTGATTGGAGTGACATCTTCTACTTGTAAGCTCCGGTCAATCAATTCTTCTTTTGAAGCTACAACTATTGTATGTCTTTTGGCTAGAAGAAGAATTAGAAAAAGTTAAGAGTTGTTTGAAGTTTGATAAGCTTGGGGAGATGGGGTTGACTCAGGTACTTTGCATTCTTTGTTGTAGTGTAACATAAGGTTGCAGTTGAAACACTTTACTTTGTTATTATCAATTTTTAAAAAAAAATTAAGTACTTTAATTTTTTTATAAAATACTTTATGTTAAACAATCTCATTTTAAAATATTCTTTGCATTAAAAAACTTCATATATTCATGAATTTTTAGTGTTAAAAAATGTTTTTAATAAAAAAATTATGTTTTTAATTTATCAAAACATATGTATTACAACTTGGAAAGTATGTAAATAATTATTAACATTTAATGTAACATTAAGTGTTAGCTTTCATTTTAGTAATTACACATGTTCAAACTTTTATTTTAAGTCTAAGTAAACAATGTAGAAAAATATCACGTCGTTTATATACATTTTGTTATATTAATATAAATTTGAAAAAAATACTATCCATTCAATATATACATATATAGATATAATATAATATAACATAGAAAAACAGAGTATGTTAAAAGTAAGATATTGTTTTAACTTTTACTAACTTCATTCTCACAACCTGTACAATCTTAATAAGGAATTGACTATTACACTATATATGTTAACTAATATAACATATATACCACTGTATATCTGGTTTGCTTCTTACATGAGCAAAACTCAATCACCTAATTGTTGTCCATTTATCAGTTAAGAAAACAATTATTACAGTTTTGAGGTTCTAAATAATCCATTAAAAAAATAATAAAAAATAATCCATTCAGATTAAATACATCACATCAGCACTTCACTAAATTATCTGTTAAAAAATTATCATTTAATGCATTAAATAGTCCACTTTATTTACAAATAATTTTTTCTTCCTAATATTAAAACACTTCCTATCATAATGATAGATTGTTGTACGTCTCGTATAATATTATACACGTTATATAAAGTCATATAATGGTTAATTATATTAAAAACGAGAAAAATTCATGGATAACTATCAAATTATGGCTATACAAACCTCTTATACGACACATACAAACATATATATGACGTATATAATAAAATTTGACACTAAATACCAGAGAAAACGCAGGAGGTTGTCAGATTGTTTATACGCCTCATATAGGGACGTACAACCCCTCATATGACATGTATAGGGTTATATGACACGTATGTAATTATGGGATGTTGATTTACAGTTAACAGTTGTTTAAATATCAGGTCTCTTTTTTTCATCCAAGTTGTTAAATCTCACTATTTCCTGAGGCTATTCAAAGAAACTCAATGACTCGTAACTAGCTTGAAACTCGCTAGAAAATATTGCGTCCGAAATTGACTCGGTCTGTAAACGAGCCGAGCCCGAGCCAAGGCCAGCTCTGTTCAAGGCTTGCTCATTAGCGGGATCGTTAACTCTTTCGTGAGCTTGTTCGTTTGGTCATTTAAAATAAAGTAAATTATAACTTTAATATAATTGAATTAAATTATATCATACTATTTAAAATAGAACATAAATATATGGCAAATTCGATACTTTTTGATAAGAAAAACCTAAGTGTAAGATACAAATCTTGTATAATTGTTTCAACAAGCTAATATATATGAATATACAAAAATTATATATTTTAATTTTATATATAGATAAGTGGAAAAAAATTAAAAATTAAAGTTTTAAATAAATAAGTTAGCTCGCGAGCCGGCTTGGTTCGTTTGTATATATATAAACGAGTAGCGCTCGAGCTTGCATTTTAGGTTCCGAAGATAAACGAGTCGGCTTAACTTGCTCAACTTTAAACGAGTTGAGACCAATCCAAACCTGACTCGACTCAACTCGATTATACTGCCCTATGTCCCACGTTCTCGTCTTAATACTTCCAAACTTTTTGGTATTTATTGTTCTTATGTCAGCCAACTTTATTAGATGTGCAAGAACTTCGTAGCCTAAAATCTTTGAACCAAAAAAATAGATCGCAATCTTTATGTTTTCTTTATTCAAACTTGTCATCATGCATGCATAGGTTGTGTTACCATATTTGAAGAACGAAAATCTACAAAATCTTTTCATGTAGGAATATTTGATATCTACACTAATAGTACAAAATTAATTATTACCATATATTATTATCACAATATTATATCGTCTTATTTTTTACCATTATTTGTCACATATCAATGCAATAAAAATTCAATTCTGTAATAATAATATTAAATAATAATAATATTGTATGTCCTTTCCAAATTGATAAACAAATATTTAATTTAATAAATAAATAAAATGTTTATTTTATTAAAAATTTAATTTTTTAAACAACATTTTATGAACGAAGAAATTTTTTTAATACAAATAAACTGTTTACAAATATAATATTGCTTAAAATTATTTAAAAAAATAAAACAAAACATATCTTATCTCAAATAATAGTTTTGCAATATATAAATATTAATTAATAGCTTTAATTTAATATTTGTATTCAACTCGTGCACTCAGTATTGGGTTCTTGTTTAAACCGCCATATCCACTTAACAAGAAATGCATGGTTTGCTGCCTTAATTGATCCAATACCAAGACCCTCATATCAAATGATATCTGTCGTTATTATAGCATATCAAAAGAAATATTTTCTCGTTTCTTTGTCATAATAAATACATAAAACAATTAAAAAAATTTTATAACTCAAATATGTTAAAGCATATATTTATATTTGTTTTTAATTTCTCTCTTATATTAAATGACAATTATCGTAAATAAGTAAATTAAACTATTAAATATCTAAAATATAAATGTAGTTATTTTAATAATTTATTATTACATATTAAATATAGAGTAATAATTTATGATTCATTATGTGTTATAACTTTTAATTATTCATTATATATTTTTTTCATCAATAGATTATAACATCTAAAAAATAAAATATTCATAAAACTAATAATTTTAATATGTTTTATTTATTCCACCCATGTAATACATGGACTCTAACCTATTTTATTATATATTATAGACTATAGATTTGAACTTTTTTTATGATTTAGTTAATTTTTTGTTTACCCTATGAATCTTAGTTATAAATTATCATGAAGACTAAAACCCTTATTCTTGATTCATTCCCAACAGTAAAATATCGTTTCCAATGATCCCAAGGGTAAGATCTTAATTTATTCTTTTTTGTCGGAATTGAATTTCCTTAATCGCATATTAAACATGTTACCTTGAATAGATATTACAGGAAAAGTTCTATCCTTTCATTTATTTCATACTGAATTTAGTATCATAAGTTTCTATTTTTGGTTCGTGGAGAAATTAGATGAAATATAGTAACATTTACATGAAGCAGATTAGGTCCGATGCATGAGTACAGGTAGTTGTGTCGAAGAATAAGCTTACGTAGTGGATTTTGTGTGATAATAATAATAATAATTAAACATATAAATAACAATAATGTTGGGGGATATATCTACTCAATTTATTCTGTAATATTACGACATGTATCGCTAATTCAATTCTGACTAAGTGACTAGATACCGGAAAAAACCCCTGATTAAATATGTAACAAGTGATCAGTGGCTTTAACAAATTAATTAATTTATTTTAATCTTTTCACATTAAAAAAAATAATATTAAAAATGAAACATTATAATCAAATAAAATTTATTGAAAAAAATAAAAAAACACATAAATAAAAAAGTAATATAACTAATCGTCTTATTCCAATTCCCTCCGAATACAACTGTTGGACCCTTGAAAGGATCATACATGCCAACTCAATGGGTGATTTGATGATTGTTCTACTGAAATCCTTTATGTTCAAGAAGAAATACGGATAAAGAATCTGCTAAGAAGAATAAAGTATTGTCTCCCGCATTTGTTAAATGCGGAAGGCATAAAACAAATACGGACAAGTATTTGTTCTTCCGCATTGACAAATGTGGAAGACCAAAAATGGATGCGGACAAGTACTTACTCTTCCGCGTTGACAAATGCGGGAGGCAAAGTAAATGCGGACAAGACTTTGCTCATCCGCATTGACAAATGCGGATGACCGAACAAATACGCACAAGTATTTGTTCATCCGCATTAACCAATGCGGATGACCAACATACTAATGCGATTGATCAAGTGAAGAAATGCTGATCAAGTTAACTCATCCGCATTTGTCAATGCGGATGAACAAGCAAAGATGTGGATGAAGACTTAGACTAATTCTAATGTAATAGGTTAGGGGTAGTTTAGTCATTTTGTAAAAGGCATCTTGTCTGTCTATAAATAGAATAGATACCTCGTACATGAGGTGACAGCTGATAGATAGAGAATTTTTGTTGTAATTATTCTCTGTAATTTATCAACTTTCATATATCAATACAAAAGCATTTATGAGTATTTTTCTTGCATTGAAAGTTCTTTGATTGTTTGTTTCCGCCACTCAATAATTGACTTGGTTACCATATTCGATTAACAGTAAGGATATCACTCTTACTCAACCCTAGTCAATTGGTATAAGAGCTTTGGCTCTCGATTCTTTTTCAGATCTGCGAAAGAACTAAATAGAATTCGATTGATCTAGTAATCGAGTTGCTAGTAGATTATATCATATTCTCTACTTAGTAAACAACAAAAATTACTTTTGTCCACACATACTCATCAAAATACTCACAACACCAAGAAACTCAAGAAACTCAGTATCATCACAGATCTGTTTCTAAATTCCATTGGAACTATTTGGACTAAGTTGGACTAATCAATCATAAAATCATCTAAATTTATATTATACAAGTTAAACACATAGTTAAACACATTAAGGAAAGGAGGGAGCTGAAATCAAATTATTAGTGGATATGAGGTTAGATTGCTTGATGAATCATATATCCATTACATATACACCAGACATTTCAGGGAATTGAATAATAAACTGGGAGAGTTGGATATGCACTTCTTTCTAAAATGCATCAAGCTGCTAAAGCTGGCATATGATCAGATAAGAGTCAAAAGAGAGAAAAGAAAGAAGAAGAAAACACCATTGCAGCTTGACAACATTGTAAAACTTGAGGTTGATGTGGGGGGAGTTTACTGATACATAGAGATGGACTTTCGACAATTTCTATATGGGAGCCTATTTCACTAAAGAAGCTGCCAATGGAAGCCATCTACAACATGAGCAAGATGAAGATTCATGTGTTAAGCAAAGAGAGGATGTCAGAAGCAACAGATTTCGTGAATATGATCAAAGCTATACTGGATCCTACCAAAGCTGCATTCATCTTACCCCTAAAAGACCCAGCAGAATCCTCACAACATCAATCACCACCTAAACATTAAGGAAAACTTGGCTGTATAATCCTTAGGAGGAGTATTGTTGGACCTTTGAAAGGATCATACATGCCAACTCAATAGGTGATTTGATGATTGTTCTGCTGAAATCGCTTAAGTCCAAGAAGAAATGCGGATGAAGAATCTGTTAAGAAGAATAAAGTATTGTCTCCCGCATTTGTCAAATGCGGAAAGCATAAAAAAAATACGGACAAGTATTTGTTCTTCCGCATTGACAAATGTGGAAGACCAAGAATGGATGCGGATAATTACTTACTCTTCCGCATTGACAAATGCGGAAGACAAAGTAAATGCGGACAAGACTTTGCTCATCTGCATTGACAAATGCGGATGAACGAACAAATGCGCACAAGTATTTATTCATCCGCATTAACCAATACGGATGACCAACATACTAATGTGGTTGATCAAGTGAAGAAATGCTAATCAAGTTAACTCATCCGCATTTGTCAATGCGGATGAACAAGCAAAGATGCGGATGAAGACTTAGACTAGTTCTGATGTAATAGGTCAGGGGTAGTTTAGTCATTTTGTAAAAGACATCTTGTCTGCCTATAAATAGAATCAATACCTCGTACATAAGGTGACGGCTGATAGATAGAGAAATTTTGTTGTAATTATTCTCTGTAATTTATCAACTTTCATATATCAATACAAAAGCATTTATGAGTATTTTTCTTGCATTGAATGTTCTTTGATTGTTTGTTTCCGCCACTCAATCATTGACTTGGTTACCATATTCGATTCACAGTAAGAATATCACTCTTACTCAACTCAAGTCAAGAGCTCTTCTATTTTTTCATTAAAGATTTGTTTGACACAGGGAGAGAACTAAAGTCACGTGTAAGAGAAGCCAATTTTTTCAACTTAGATTTAGAGTTTTCACCTTTGTCCTCATCTCGTTACTTGCAGTTTGGCAAATTCTGAGGGAACTGTAACCTTTCGTGTTTTCGTTATCTAAATGTTAACTTCATTATGTTTTTATAAGGGTCTTTTTTGTCATTAATGAAAAATGTTGGTACATTTATACTTGTATCATTTGTTTTACATTAATTTAGAAGTTAATATTTAAATTTTTATAATAAACATTAAAATAATAATAATAATGAAGATGATAATAATAATAATACTAATAATTTCAACCTTTGATTCTTAGTTATGGATTTTAACATAAATGATAAAAATAATAATAATAATAATAATAATAATAATAATAATAATATATAATAATAAATAAAAGTTAAATAAACTAATAAGATAAAAAAATGTTTAAAACTTAGTGTTAATTAGTCATGGGGCATTGGTGTTAATTTAGAAACCTTAAATAGAAAGTTTACACATAAAATAATAAACAAAAAACTATAGGGACCAATTGTGTAATCAATAAAACCCAACTCCCCACCCACATACTCTCTCCCCGGCTTTCCGACTGCCAGGCGACGAAGCTTCGACGTGGCGCCGACGATGTCCAAAATGTATTTTAATAACATAAAATCGAACCCCAAACGCTCCTAACTAGTTCGTGAATATGTTTCAAGCACAATTATGAACCTTAATTAAGTAAAACAATGGTTATGAACCCAAACAATCTGAGTAACCGAAGCTTTTAATAATAGAACCGTTTAAACATTGAAACTCAATAATAATAAAATTAAATGGAACATAATCGATCGTTTAACTATTCCTAAACCTTTATCAAACTCAATTTTATCAAAATCACATTTGAACACCCCAAACACTCACACATTCATCGCTACCTGCAAACGAGGTGTTTGTCAACAATCGAGCGATCTTAACTGAAATTGATAGGGGGCTTTTGATCATCGAGACCAGTATAAGCTTTATGTGCAACGAATTTGATTATTATCATCATTTGCAACTTGAACCTATTCTGACATAGTCGCAACTTGTTCTTCATCTGTTCTCATCGATTTAACTTCAATCCGGGTAATTAGTTACCTCTATAGAGTCAAAATCACTTGGGGATTAAAAGCGCTAATGTTGATTTCATTATCTTAAATGAATTGATGTCCAATTTTCTTGATTTGAATCTAGGGTTCATAAGATTTTGGGAATTCTGTGTAATTAATGTTTTAAAAATTAAGAACCGGCTCTTAACATGTATAGACGCCCCTGCCTACCGGTTAAGAGCATGTTTCCTATCCTTGAGGTCCTGGGTTCAAACCTATATATTTTCTTTCATCGATTTAATGTTCTTCATCAGTTCTCATCGATTTAAACCTATAAATTATTATTGGACAAGGACATTATTATTCATTTATTTGTTAAATCGTGCTATCAAAACCTATATATTTTCTTTCATACTTTATATTTTTAATCAATCATTATAAATGATTAATTATCGTTCTTTAAATTAATTACTTAAATGAGTTATTTTATTTTTCATTAAATCAAAATATAAGTGATTCCATTGTTCTATTTAATTTATTTATCAAAACCTGAAATTTCAGTTGCAACCCTAGTTCACATTTGATCGTTAACCATATCTTTAACTTAACCTTGGAACTTACACATTTAGGTATCCTGTAAAAGGAATCGTTGGGACATCACTTAATTTCTTGTTATTCTCTTAAGAATCATCTTATATATCAAGTGAGTTTTAATGCCCATTTTACCTTATTTCACACCTTTTGGGCTAAAAATGTTAACGTTATAAACTTACACATGTAAGCACCTTGATACTTGTAAATGCACTAGCAATTCGTATTTAATCTTGTCATGGTTATTAGCAATATTATGAGCCTTATATGATAGAAATTTTGTGTAAATAATCATTAACTATTGCTAGCTTAGCGACGTCATAAATGTATGGGCTTGCCAGCTCTTGATGATGTATACTTGTTCATCATGGGAACTAAGTACACTTAGCTAATCATTATAACTTATTGTAGTCATCTTTGTCAAGGTCAATTGTTGACTTTATTTTTAACATGTTTCAGGAAATGTACAAAGTTAATGTTTGATTATTAAAGTATGGACACATCTAGGATTGGACCTAGAAAATAAAAGACATGCATTGAATTTTATGTTATTAACTTATGTTATGTTTTGGTTAATTGTTTTAGACTATTTGGTTGTAATATACCTTTAAAATGTATGCCTAATGATATTTACATTTAACTGTAGTGTTATGTGGCTTTGAACAAATTTTAACCCTCACATCTCAACGTTTCCGTCATTAAGGTTGGGTTGTGACAGATTGGTATCAGAACCCATAACTATAGGGATTTAGGTTAATAGAAAAAGTCACCTAAATTATAGTTAATGCATGAATCCTACATGAAAAATCTTTATGGTCTTGTAAGTCTACTTATTGTATGCTACATAATGTTACCTGCTTTAGGAGGGCCTCTTAATGTGCAATATGATGCTTTTAGTTAGGAGTGCCTTATATTAGGAAACTTGATTGCCTAGTCTCTCCTTATACATATACTTAAACCTTATCCACACAACGATGAAATATCTTAAAGTGATTCTTGACGACACGTGGGATCGTACGCATTATATCGAAAGATTCAAATCTCTGGACTTTATGTCTAATCTATGAAAATCTCATCAGGTATTTTTGTAATGTTAACCTGTTTATGTGCGCATGGTATGTGGTTATGTGTTGTATGTAGATTTAAATACTAATGTAGTCAAGACAGGTAATGCTAGGGGTATGAAGAGTAAAGTAAGTGGCTAATCATAACTGGCCACTGTAATTAGAGACTTACTGTACTTGACATGAATTGAGCTGTTCCCTCGAATGACCGTGTTGGTGTTAGAATCTTTCAGTGTGTTAGTAGATGGCTGGTGGTAGATCTTCGAAGGCCTCTCGTGGTGGAGGTCACGGTGCTGAACCGCGACCTAAGAGGGGGAGACCCAGAGTTCAGAAAATGGTTCATGAAGAACCAGAAACCCCTCATCCAGAGGGTGGAGATGAGAGTGCTAACCTGAGAGCCTCAGTGAAGGAGGTGGTTGTGTAAGAAGTGCACCAAGTCATGCAGACGATCCTATCGTCTATGGTGACCGAAGTGATAAAAGCAGTTAGAGATGGAGAGAGAAAAGAAAAGGAGTGGACCTACGTGCGAAAGAAGATAGCCCGAGACTGAGACGGTTCCGTCTGATGATGAGGACAAGGAAGAAGAGCATGTGCCGGAGGCGACCCGAGGCTACAACTACAGGGTGTTTATGAGATGCAAACCCCCTACTTTTGATGGGAACGGCACTGCCGCCACTGCTCACCGGTGGGTGAGGGAAATGGAGGTGGTACTTGATATCAACGAATGCCGAGAAGACCATAAGGTTAAGTTCGCTACCCACTCATTTGTAGAATCGGCTCTGTGCTGGTGGGACAATATCGTCCAAGCCGAGGGTAGTCGGGTGATCGGGAGGATGAGATGGTCGGAGTTGAAGAAGTTGGTGATCGAGGAGTTTTGTCCTCACCGGGAAATAGACAAGGTCGAGAGAGAGTTTCTGCATCTGGAGGCGGGAACTATGACACACGAAGAGTACACCACAAAGTTCAATGAAATGGCACGACTGGTGCCCGATCAGGTGACGCCACTGTCACGAAAGATTAAGAGATATATCTAGGGACTGCCGGCGGATATCCATAGGCATATGATCGCCGCCCGGCCAAGCACTTTTAGGTTGGTGGTTGATTTGACTGGTAGACTATATGATGAGTGTGAGGTGGTAGTGGCTAAGGAGAAGAAGACGAGTAGGGATGGGAGAAACTGGAATGGGAAACGGTTTGGACGTGGTAGAACCGCTCCAAACAATAAGGTGGTGAGGGTAGGTGACCGACGTGTGGTCATAGCTTGTGCTGGGTTGGAGAAGTGTGGCAAGTGCGGGAAGGAGCACGGTGGCGAGTGTAGATGGGGGTCAAATATTGTTTTAAGTGTGGGAAGCCTGGTCATATGGCTAGAGATTATGGAGGTGTGAAGTGTTTCAACTGTGGGGGAAGTGGTCACATGAGTAGCGAGTGTAAGAAGCCAAGGGCCGAGAGTTCCAGGGTGAAGAAGGCGGAGGAGAAGGGCAGAAGGCAAGCGCCCGAGCTTTCACGTTGACTCGGGAGGAGGCTAGGACAGATCCCGACGTGGTGTCAGGTATGTTTCTGGTAAACCAAACTCTTGCATCTGTGTTGGTGCTAGTAGGAGTTTTATTTCTGCTGCCTTTGGTGCTAAGATTCCCAATAAGAGTAGATGTATTGGTGACCCATTCGATGTAGAAACTGCTATTGGTAAGTCCACTATAATTGTTGAAGTGATAGAGGACTGTGCCATAGAACTAGAAGGCCATAGGTTTGCTGCTAGGTTACACGTGATACCCCTGGGTGGATTTGATGTAGTACTAGGGATGGACTGGTTAGCAACCTATGAGGCAAACATCGTGTGTTGCAAGAAGATGATCTGATTGACAACGCCTGATGGAATTGAGGTGACGGTTTATGGTGATCGTGTCACAGCAATCCCGAGGGTGATTTTGATGGCGGTGGCGGGAAAGTGCATGAGACGTGGATGTAGTGCCTACTTGGCATACATAAAAGATGTGGATGCATCGGTACCGCAATTATCCGAAGTACCAGTGGTGCGCGACTTTCCGGATGTATTCCTGGAAGACTTACCCGGTGTGCCACCAGATCGCGAGGTTGAGTTCTAAATTGACTTGATACCCGGTGCTCAACCCGTTGCCAAAGCACCGTACCGGTTGGCTCCGACTGAAATGAAAGAGTTGCTGGAGCAGTTGCAAGAACTGCGGATAAGGGGTTCATTAGACCGAGTATCTCTCCATGGGGTGCTCTGGTATTATTGTGAAGAAGAAAGACGGTAGTATGAGGATGTGTATTGACTACCGAGAGCTGAACAAGTTGATAGTGAAAAACCGATACCCCCTACCAAGAATAGACGATCTGTTTGATCAGCTCCAAGGTGCCAGTTGGTTTTCGAGGATAGATCTTCGATCTGGTTACCATCAGCTGAAAGTGAAGGAGCAGGACATTCCTAAAACAGCTTTTCGCACGCGCTACAGTCACTATGAGTTCCTCGTTATGTCGTTTGGATTGACCAATACGCCAGCTGCTTTTATGAATCTGATGAATCGAGTGTGTCGGCCAATGTTAGATAAATCGGTGATTGTTGTTATTGATGATATCCTGATTTATTCAAAGAGTGAGATTGAGCATGCCGGTCACATTCGAGAGGTTCTGGAGACGTTAAGAGGGGAGAAGTTGTATGCAAAATTCTCCAAGTGCGCGTTTTAGTTACGCAAAGTTCAGTTCTTGGGTCATGTGGTGAATCCTGATGGGATTATGGTGGACCCGGCTAAGGTAAAGGCAGTGATGCAATGGAAGTCTCCAAAGGCGCCATCCGAGATTCATAGTTTCTTGGGTTTGGCGGGCTACTATAGGAGATTTAACCAAGACTTCTCTAAGATTGCTTCTCCACTGACTAAGTTGACCCGGAAGGATGTAATGTATGTATGGGGTCAGGCTCAGGAGAAGGCATTTGAGGAATTGAAGGCGAGGCTGACTCAAGCTCCTGTCTTGTCGTTACCTGATGGAAGCGAAGATTTGGTGGTGTATTCAGGCGCTTCTTACTCAGGGTTGGGGTGTGTGTTAATGCAAAGAGGAAAAGTTATAGCCTACGCATCCTGACAGCTGAAGGTTCATGAGGTCAACTACCTACTCATGACTTGAAACTAGCGGTCGTGGTCTTTGCACTAAAGATTTGGAGGCACTATCTGTATGGAACGAAGTGCACCATCTTCACCGACCACAAGAGCTTAAAGTACTTCTTTGAGCAGAAGGACCTGAATATGAGGCAGAGACGATGGTTAGAGCTCATAAAGGATTATGATTGTGAGATCCATTACCATCCGGGCAAAGCTAATGTTGTGGTTGATGCTCTTAATCGGAAGGAGAGGCCCGAGACAATTCAGGTGAAAGCATACTAACTAATCATGAACTCTGATGTAATGAAGCAAGTCAAGGAGTTTCAGGAAGAGGCACTAAAAGAAGATCATCTAAACTCTGAAAGAATGAGAGGTCTGGTTAGGGAATTGAGTGAAAACACACTTGGTGTTAAAACTCGATTTGGACGGGTGTGAATTCCTCGTTTCGAGAATCTACGTGTGAAGATTATGGACGAAGCTCACAAGACCCGATACTCTATCCATCCGGTACCACAAAGATGTACCAAGACATGAAGAAGGATTATTGGTGGCCGGGTATGAAGCGTGACGTGGTGGAGTATGTGAGCAAGTGCCTTACTTGTTTGCAAGTGAAGGCGGAACATCAAAAGCCATATGGGAAGATCCAACCTTTGGATATACTGGAATGGAAGTGGGAGCACATCACCATGGATTTCATTACGAAGCTGCCACGTACTCCGAAAGGATACGATGCCATATGGGTGATTGTTGACCGCTTGACGAAGAGTGCTCACTTCCTACCGTTTCGTGAGACATATTCATCTGAGTGGTTGGCTGACCTGTTCATCAAGGAGATTGTAACTCGTCATGGTGTGGCGGTGTCTATCATGTCTGATCGCGACACCCGGTTTACATCTATAATCTGGAAGAAATTCCACGATGCCATGGGGACGAGGTTACATATTAGCACGGCTTATCATCCCCAAACTGATGGTCAGTCATTAAGGACCATTCAGACGTTGGAGGACATGCTTCAGGCATGTGTAATCGCTTTTTGTGGAAGTTGGGACGACCACTTACCGTTAGCTGAATTCTCGTACAACAGTAGTTATCATGCCAGCATTGGTATGCCACCATACGAGATGCTATACAATAGGAGATGCAGAACACCCGTATGTTGGGGTGATATTGGTCAAAAAGAGTTGGGAAGCTTTGAGGTAATCGAGGCTACGACTGAGAAGCTTGAAAAGATTAAATCCTTTATGAAGGCAGCCAAAGATAGACAGAAGTCGTTTGCCGATAAACGACGTAGACCAATTGAATTCCAGGTGGGTGACCGGGTTATGTTGAAGGTCTCACCTTGGAATGGTATTATGAGATTCAGGAAGTGGGGCAAGTTGAGCCCAAGATATATAGGCCCTTTTCCGAATCATTGCTCGAGTGGGAGAGGTGGCCTATAGATTGGAGTTGCCAGATGAGTTAAGTGGAATTCACCCGACATTCCATGTATCTCATTTGAGAAAGTGCTTAGCTGATGAAGACATGATTGTTCCATTGGAGGACATTGAAGTTGATGAAAGGCTCAATTATGTGGAGCAACCAGTGGCAATCATCGATTGTAAAGAGAAGAGGCTGAGAAACAAAGTGGTTCCTCTTGTGCGTGTACAGTGGAAGCATAGGAAGGGATCCGAGTCTACATAGGAGACTGAAGAGGAGATGAGGTAGCATTATCCTCGTCTGTTTGAGGAATAACAGGTTTCGGGGATGAAACCTATATAAGGGGGGTGGACTTGTAACACCCGGTTATTTTTTTTAAAGTCAAGATATGAAGAATAAAAGAAAGAAAGGAAATAAGGTCCAAGTGGAGGGAGTAAAAATGTAAAAAGGACAAGAATCTTTGAAAAGTTGGTGTAAAGGTGAGCATGGCTGCCCACCCTCATTTCACATCATCATCTTCTTCGGTTTTAGAGAGAGAGAGCAGAGGAACTCTCGGTTTTGTAGAAGAAGAAGAAGAAATCGAATTCAAGGTAAGAATTCGTGGTTTTTATATGTTTATGATGGGTTTTAGCCCGGTTATGTGATTATGTGCTTACGTGTTGTGTTTGTGCTCGTGTGTATGTGTTTGGATGTTATTTCTAGGTGTCTTGAACTCTTTGCAAGCAGGTTAAAAGGAAGAACACCCAAGTTGCATCAGGTGAGTTCTAAACCCTGGTCTTACATGTTTTAAACTACCTTTGGGGCTGAAAACGTATCAAAATGATTATACAAAGTTTATATGTGAAGACCCGCACGTATTGTGTATGTTGGATGTTGGTTCTAGGATGTTTATTGGTTATTCATGTTTAGAATAGCCAAATTATGCTTAGAACCGATGGGTTTGATGATTAGGATTAAAAATATCCTAGAAACATGTTTCACAGAATGCTCATACGCCTAGATAAGTGTTCATACGTCTGAAAGTGCCTTAGAAAGAATTAAGTGTAAGCCAAGCGCCTAAACAGTAGCTCATGCGCCCAAAATTTCCTTAGAAATGTTTAAGTTCAGCCCATGTGCCTAAACAGTGGCCCATGCGCCTAGAAATGTTAGTCGGATGACTAAGGGTAGGGTCATGCGCCCCAATAGTGCCCATGCGCCAAAGTGGCCCATGCGCCTAAGTGTTCATGCGTCTGAATAGTATCCATGCGCCTAGATTGGGCTGGAATTTACTGTCAGACATCCAGGAGTCCCCATGCACCTGAACAGTACCCATGCGCCTGAAAGTGGCCCATGCGCCTAAGTGTTCCCCATGCGCCTGAATAATGTCCATGCGCCTGCATAGTGCCCATGCGCCTGAATAGTATGAAGGGCATGTTATGGATGATGATGATTGAATGACTATGTATGATGTATGTTATGTATGTATGATGCCCTGTGATGATGTATGAATGGTATGTTATGTTTTGTTCCTATGATGATGAATGGCTTTACGTGTTATGTTAATGAATGAACCGAAAGTATTATGTAACGTAAAGTGAAAGATAATGAAAGAGGAACATGATGAATGAATGCATGTATTAACAAATGAATGAACGTAAAAAGTCTTGCAAGCAAATGTATGGAGGTCCACACCCAATGAAGGGTGTTAGCTCAACTGTGTGCGAGTTAGCTACCCCAGAAGGATGCACACTGGGGTCCAATCCTTGTGATTGACCATATGTATGGGATCCTTGCCGCTTGCCCTAGGTACTGGAGTCAGCTTCATGCATAATGTTCGGGGTCTATGATAGACCTCAGGCCAGTAACCAGCTTCATGCACAATGTTCGGGGTATGGCATATGGCATTGATCCGGAATGAAAAGAAAAGATGAATGGTGAATGTACTTGCCCTAGGTACTAGACTCAGCTTCGTGCACAATGTTCGGGGTCTATGAAAGACCTCAGGCTCAGTAACCAGCTTCGTGCACAATGTTCGGGGTAATGTACATGTCACAAGATGTAACGAATGAATGAAGGTTAACGAACGTAATGGAGGATAATAATGATATTATCTGTATGTACGTATGATGTATGATCACGAATGAATGAAACGTATAGTATGGACTCTGTAAAGAAATAATAACGATTTATATACGTTTTGTTATAAAACTAGAACTCACTCAGCGACGCTGACTTTTATACGTTTTCAGTTGGCAGGTAACCATTGCTCAGGATGGCATGAGGCGGCTACTCAACTATTTTGGATGGCATCCATTTAATTAAGGCTTTTGTGATGTAATACAACAATGTAATTTTGTAACCAACAAACGATGCATTATTTTGCAAAAGTTTTTAGAATGAAATGAAATGCCATTTGTTTTATGTTTTCCGTTGCAATGTTTTGATGAATAAATGTAAAGTATATGTTTTACATGAGATGAATCACCAGCTGTAAGCGTCCTGGGAATGAGGTCTTACATAAAGGAAAGCACACTTGACATCCATCAGATAGACGTTGAACTGTTTATGAGCAGCATGAGCTAGAAAAATTCTTATTGCTTCAAGACAGGTGACAGGAGCAAAAACTTCAGTATAGTCAATCCCTTCTTCTTGAGCAAATCCTTGCACAACTAATCTTGATTAGTTACGCACCACAATACCACGATTATCGGTTTGGTCTTAAAGACCCATTTCATGCCAATTGGTCATTTGTTTGGAAAAAGGTCAATTAGAGTCCACACTTTCATCTTTCTGAATTGTTAAAGCTCCAATTGCATCGATTCAACCCGGCAAGGATCCTGGAGAGTTGCATTAATGTTTTTCGGAACAATTTGTGAGATAAATCAAGAGAAGAGACAAATGTTAATCAAACCAGATTGACTCCACGTCCGTACTCCATCGGTGTTAGATACAATGATGTTATCATGAGGATGATCTTTCAATGTTTTGAAATCAGTGGATAAAGGCAAGTTGTTTGGAGACGGTTGGCTGATAGATTGTGGATGAGTAGATGAGGGTGAGAGGATGGTATAGGTTGTGGTGAGATAGATTTTGGTGATGAAGGAAAGGATGTTGAAAAAGGTGGAGGAGAAAGATCAAATGATGATGAAGATAATGCAATATCAACTAACGTGGCATCATTTGCTAAAGAGATGGAATGGACTAGAGGAATGACAGGTAATGGAGTTGAAGAAATGATATTTATTTGAACATTTGAGATGGATGTATCATCATCAAAACTAGAAGATTAAAAGAATTAGACACAGTATCGGAGTCAAAGAACCATGCTGGTTCAGATCGAACTTCAGACGAGTTAGACTCCTGCCAATCAACATAGAACGACTCTTGAACAATACGTGTTCTCTTGTTATATACCCGATAAGCCTTTTGAGAAGAGGAATAACCGACAAAGTAACACTTATCAGACACGGCACCAAATTTCGTCTTCTGGGATTGAGTATTCAAGAGAGTGCATGAGCAACCAAATGGTTGAAAGAAGTCAATTAAAGTTTCCGTTTATGAGAAAGTTCATAAGGAGTCTTCATTTCATCATTGACTATCAACACCCTGTTTAGAACGTATGAAGCACAGTTTACCGCCTCTGCCCAAAAGATAATAGGTAATGAAGATTCTATCAGCATTGTACGAGCGGCTTCAATGTGCGATTCTTTCGTTTAGCTACTCCAGTCTATTGAGGCGTCCTTGCAGCACTAAATTGTCTTACAATTTCCTTTGCAGCACAAAATGAAGCAAGAATCTAATTTTTGAACTTAGTACCTGTAGGTACATGTGTTCCTAGTTTCTGAACTTAATGTAATATGTCTTTAATGTCTTACACTTATGTAATAGCTGGGTACTTAATGAAATGTAAATGTTTGGTTGTGATTATAATGTTTAATATTACATTAATGAGTTGTTTAATGCATATTGAATTGATTATACAGGTTTGTGGTTATTTGAACTAGTATAAATAATGTAATAATATTGAATACATTCAAACTTAGTAAGATGAAGTTCTCATGCGTCCGAATGGACCATGCGCCCCAACAGTGGTCATGCATCCGAATGGCCACGCGACTAAGTGTCCATGCGACTAAGTGTCCATGCGCCTAACTAGTCCATACGCCTGAACAACTTCATGCGAATGACTCAGTCATACGACTGAACACTCAGTCGTGCGAATGGATCAACCGCATGGCTCAATCGCACGACTGAACCATGCTAATGGTTCAGTCGCCCGAATGAGCAACCCTAACTTATAAATACCACCTAATTCGTGGAAAAACGTAAGCATTGAACACACTTCAACTCCAGACGTACCCTAGCCATTCAGAGACTTCTAAGATCATACTCCAAGTTCATATATCGCAGTAGATCGATTCCTAATCGATTCTTAACGTTAGATTCAATACATAATTGTTTCTACGTGTGTTCTCACTGATTGGATCGCCAACAAAATAGGATTCCGCACTATTTGATTCGGTATATACGTTAATCAGTTAGTATTTCGTTCAATACCTGATCCCTAACAGTACCATTGTCACTTCTCATGGCCAAAACCTTTCTCTTGCTTATCGTCTCGATTGAAAGTATCAACTTCTACAAATCCTCAGCAACCTCTCCCTTGTGAGCAAGAAATCTCACCAAAGAATATCTTGAGAAATCATCTATTATAACAAGACAGAAAGATTTTTTAGCAATTGATTTAACACTAATTGGGCCAAACAAATCAGTATGTAACAACTTGAGAGGACTGGTTATGCTATTTTCAAGTTTGGGCTTATGTGGTTTCTTATGTTGTTTGCCCTTGGCACATGCCATACATTTTCCATTCATAGAAAAATCTTTTAAAGGAAGTCCTCTAACAAGATTGTTTTTGACTAACTTGTTTATTATTTTAAAATTAACATGGCCCAGTCGGCGATGCCATAACACAGACTCAAAAGTAGATGCTTTGGAAAGAAGACGGTGGCATTAGACTTTGATTCCCTTGGACTCATATCAAGAAGATATCTATCATGCTTTGTGGAGCACGCATAAGTACCATTTCTTCTGGTATATCAATCTCAGATTTTAAACAGAGACATTCATTGAAATTAAACAAGACCAGAATGTCTTTATTGTAGATTTGAGAGACACTGAATAGATTAAACGCAAGTTCAGGTACATAATTAACTTTCTCCAAAGTTAAAGAACCATTGGATACTTCTCCTTGACCGATCATCTTTCCACCTTTTTTGTCACCAGCAAAATCTACATAACCTCTATTTATAATCCAATAATTGGTCAACAGATCTTTGAGCCCCATCATATGCCTGGAGCATCCACTATCCACATGCCATACACTATTTACAACCTTAGTGGATGACTCCTACAACAATATAAAGAACAGATTAACCAGGTGAGATAGGAACCCAAGTTTGAATAATTTTGGCTTTAGGAGAGACAGATTTGTTACAAAAGAAATTATTAACTAATTTTATTTATTTATTTCTACAAGAATTCCTATTAACATGACAATGATGTAGTGTAGGAAAATTCTTAGCTAAATAATCATCTTGACCACACCTGAAACAGTGTGGTTTGAGTCTAGGTCTGTTATGTAATGAGAAAGGAATGTGATCAACGTGAATTTCCTTATCACATTCAGAGACATTAGAATCAACGTCATTGTATGTCTCATACATGCCATGAGGTTTGTATTTATGTGAACAAGAATGGTTATTTACAGATGTAGGTGAATGATCATCCGAAGTACAAGTAGTACTAGTACCACTTGTGCTAGCTTCAGATGAAGTGCTGCTCTTTCATTTGATGAAGAAATATTCGTTGGAGTAAAAGATGGAATTGGATGAGAAATGAATTTTTCAAAACAATTAGTTTTATGTTTCTCGTTATTCTTTGTAGTGAGATCAGTTGCACTATTAACATAATCAGAACAAGAAACATCATCACTGTCACACCCCAACCTTGACGGCGGAAACGTCGAAGAGTGAGAGTTAAGATCGTTCACAGCCACATATATTAATAACCCATATATATATATATATATATATATATATATATATATATATATATATATATATTATATATATATATATATATATATATATATATATATTAATCATAAGTTCCAATTACGCCATTACAATCATAAGTCTCAAAGAAACTAAAAAAACATAACATAAGATGTAACAAGTCATTTTATTTCCTTTATTTAACTAGGTCCATTCCTAGATATGTAAGCTTCAAAGAGTAGAAATCAAGCTTGAGTATTTCCTGAAACATGTTAAAAAATAAAATGTCAACAATAATGTTGGTGAGATTTCCATAGTTTGCAATACATAAGTATATAAAAGATGGCAATTCATGTTTTAAGTTTGAGAACAAAGTAAACTAGGAATGTAAGACAGAATGCACAATCAAACCTTGACAAAGTTTTACAAGTCTCAAACGTTTACAAGCATATACATTTAGCTAAGTGTACTTGGATCAACCAACCAGGCTTGTCAGGCCCATAGATCTATGACGTCGCCAGGCTAGCAATAGTTAATGATTGTACATATATTCGACATTACATGGTAGCTACAAAGTTCAACTAACCACAACACACAAGTAAATTGCCATAAGTTTACAAGAATCAAATGTTTACAAGTGCAAAGGTTATAAAGTAACATGTTTCACCCCAAGTGTGAAAATATGAAAAAAATGGGTATAGAAATACTCACTTGATCAATAAGTATATATTAGATGATTAACAAGAAATAATAATAAACATCGATTCCAAGATGAACGTCACAAGGCACCTATATATATATTATAAGATTTAGGTCAATAATAAGGTTAACGATATAACGAAAACTAGGGTTCCAATATAAATTTGGGGTTTATATAAATAGGGTTATTTGTCGACCGCGTAAACATATATTCTAATACAACGAAGAAAACTTAATTAATCTTTTTAAATTAACCCTTATAATGATTTAATCATCAAATGTAAATTAAATTTTATCATCAACCTAACTAATCTAAAATTAATGATAACATATAAATCAAATAACAATTTAGTGATTTCAACTATTTAAAGTCTGTTTTTATAAAAATAACTAATCATAACATTTTCTAGTATAAAACAATTTATTAAAGAGATTAAATCAATAAATTAACAGAAAATAACTAGATAACTTCTAAAATAAACAAACTTTATAAAACTAATTTTTATAACTTTTTTAGAAATTTTTATATAGCCTTTTTAAAGGCTAAAACCTTTTAAAAAATGGCATAAGGGTGCCCGGGTTTGAACCCGGGACCTCATGGATGGAATGCAACGTGCTGACCAATTAACCAAGGCTTCCGGCCACGATTGTAACCAATTTAAATCTTAAAACCATTTCCAATAAAAACCCCCAATTCCCATATAAACCCTAGAATCATTTTGCCCCAAATCGAACCCCGAATCGTTGGTATCAATCAATTTAAGTTTAGGGGTATTGTTACCCATGTGAGTTCGATTATAGTGATGAGTTCAATTACCCGAATGGATTTCGAATCGATGCCAAGAACAACCAAGAACAATCCGTGGCTGTGAGTGCAGAAGGTCGAGTAATCTATTTGATTGGCGATCCTATTTGATTGGTGATCCAATCAGTGAGAACAATTACCCGATCGATATTAGATTGAAACTAAACTTTATGAACGAGTATAGATCGATCAGGATTTATCTATGAAGTTGGACAGGCTTCCTTCGACGTTCTAGATGGCTAGGGTTCGTAAGAGTATCAAGTGTTTCTCTAAGTCTCTCAAGTGTCTTGTATTTCCATGAATTAGGTGGTATTTATAGGTTATGGGTTTCCAATCATACGACTGAACCATTAGCATGGGTCAGTCATGCGACTGAATCATGCGATTTATCCATACGCACGACTGAAGGTTCAATCGTGCGACTGAGTAAATCTTATGTCTCAATCGTGCAACTGATCCAATCTCCTGGTTCAGTCGTGCGACTGGTCCATTAGCATGATGTATTCATGCGTATTGTCCATTTGCTTGGTCCATTCGCATGAAGACTCATACGACTAAGTTTGAACACATTTCTCAATCATTATTGACTAAGAACTATGCACAACAACCTCAAACCTATATAGTAAGTTCATTATACTTTAACACACAACAATACTATAAAATATTAAACATTATAAACATCAACCACATGTTATATTTCATTGAACCTTTTTATTACATATATGTAAGCCATGACAGACTTTTACATTAAGCACATAAACTACAGACATATGTATCAACATGCCTTAGTGTTAGCCCGATCTCTCCCAACACTAACACTTCCTTCTGATAAATTACTAGTATTAACTCCTCCTTGAGTCGATGTCTGCATATGAGAGCTTTCAACGGATGACAGTAATGCAGCATTTTGAGTAAAACCAGATGCGGGCATCATGGTCTGGTAAAATTCCCTTCTCTTCATGTCTAACTCAAAGGATTTAAGCTTATTGATGATATCCATCAGCTTGTAATCAGTGAAACCTCTTTCTTGCTATAGCATTCTCACCTGAAGACTCCATTGAGGTGGGAGAGAGTCTAGCAGTTTGTTTAATTGTTCACTGTTGGAAAGTTTTTCATTGTATTTCATTAAGGTGCTTGAAACTGTCAAAAAAAATTTTGTGAGATCTGTGAGACTCACGTTCTTGTTTCCTACAAAGGAATTGAATTCCTTCTCTGCTTGAATGCTCTTATCCTTCACCAATTCATCGATTACCATCATAAAACTCACATAGAGCATCGAAGAGGGACTTAGCATTTTTATGCTCTGCAAATCGGTTGTAGATTTCTGGTGCCAGACAGAGAGTTAATGCTCCAAAGGCTTTCTAGTCACGATCGATCAGCTTTAGATCCTTCTCGATGAAAGTAGACGAGTCCTTATTTCGAGAGACAACATCATCAACAGTGACAGTTGGTATGTGAGGACTAGAAATAATTGATTCCCATTGATTGTGGTTAGTGTAAAAGAAGAATGCTTTGAGACATCTCTTCCAATCCTCGAAATTATCTCTATTAATAAGTCTCGAAGGTCTATTGGGAGCAATACTTTCAAGATCAGCTAGGGTGAGTGAGGTTAACTTTGACTTCATAGTTTTGCTGGGAGTGAAGTAATTTCGGCAAAAGAAGTAGCAGTTTCACTTAAAATAAAGTAGTTTCACTGAAGAAAGGTAAGTTCGCAGACAATTTGCTGAGAAAGCTAGTTTCACTGAGTGGCCGTAATTTCACAGACAATTTCGACAGTAGTTTCACAAGCCGAATGTCAAAAATAGCTTAGTTTCGCCGACAAATTCGCACAAAACAAGCTTGAACATTCGTTGAATAATACTTCCGGCAGCAATTTCACTCGTTAAACCCTCACAAGTACTGTTGAACTTTTGTTCAAAGAAACTAGTTTCACAAAACAACAAGAAACAATCTCAATGCGGATAACACCATTTGTAGTTTCACTGGATGAGCAGCTAATTTCGCTAGATGAGGCTTAAAGGCTTTTTCAACATGAAATCAATCTGAAATCATCAAAAACGCAATGGATTTGAGATTTGATGATTAACAGAACTTTCCAACCAATAACCAGCAAAACTCAATCAAATTCCATGTCAAATACACACGAATTTAAACTGAAATTGATGAAAACTTGATATTGAACAAAAACAACCAAAAACTCAACAAATCATGAGCACTAAGGCCCTTATACCATATTATAGGTCCATTTGATCGATTTGCAGTACAAATGAGTTATTGAATCGTTCAATCAAATACAAACAATAGACAAGATGAAAAATGAAGATTCAGAACAATAACAATTCAATCAAAGTAAGACAATGATGATCAATACATTCATTAACAACAAAGCCCAATGATATATCGATGAAATTACTGCTTACAAAGGTGACTTGCAACAAGGATAAACGATTAGGGTTTTGCAAGATTAGCTAACAATGATAATGATCAAAACTATATATAGCAGTCATAGTTTCGCAACAGTTTCGCCGAGCGAAACTGTTTTGCCGAAACTGTAGTGTTGCCGAAATTGTAGTTTTGCCCGGCGGAAACAACAGTTTCGCCGAGCGAACTAAATAGCTGACTATGAGCAAACAGTTTTGCCGGTCGGCAAAACTAAATAAAGCTAATTACATATGAAAGAAAACTAACTGTGAAGTCGGCTGGATCGGTAAACATCCGAGCATGATCTTGACAGAAGGATGAACAACCAAAACCAAAAGTCAAATCAATAACACGAACTATAAAAGATTGGTTTCATTGATAAAACCTAACGATTACAAGCTCGTTACGACATAAGAATCAAGACTCTTGGCAAAGGAGATCGAGCATGATCTCCCCTCTCATCCGGCAGCCCTAGGCTCTCAGGTAGACTCCCTCTCAGATCCTTAATCTCTCTACACATTGAAACTGGTATATATAGGCCTCGACCCATATTAGATGCGAGTGGGCGCATTCGTGCGATTGGACCATGCATATGGTTCAATCGTACGACTGGACCATGCTTATGGTTCAAACGTATGACTGGACCATGCGTATGGTTCAATCATACGACTGGAGCATTCTTATGGTTCAGTCTTACGAATGCCCCAATTTCATCTCTCAGTCGCACGACTGGTCCATTAGCATGGCTCAGTCGTACGACTAAGTCTCATTCGTATATGCTCCTATGAATGACTCAGTTTCATGTGTTTACAACATATCAGGTGTATAACATTAAGCCCAGACTATTCGACAAGCGACGGACACACTATATATGACTATATATGCTCCAACACTGACATAACACCAATTACAAGAAAATATAAACATTCTAATTTGAGGTGAGTCCAACCTATGTATGATCTTCAGTTTTTTCTCTTTAGAATTTGAACTGATACTTGCTAAGTCACATATGAAATAAGAAAAGCCTCTCACCATTAAAGTCGCCGATGGAGAACCCATCACTGTTGACGTCATTGTTCGTGATTGTAGCGTGAGTTTGAAGAAGCATGACTTTCTTATTGACCTTATTCCCATGAAACTTGGAAGTTTTGACATCATCATCAGCATGGATTGGTTAGCCAAACATCATGTGGAAATCATTTGTTTCAAGAAGTGCATTGGAATTCATTTACCTTCGGGGGATACATTGAAAGTTTTCGGTGAAAACTCCTCCAAAGGACTCAAGCGTATGTCCAGGACTCAAGCGTATGTCCAGTACTCAAGCCCGAAAATGCCTAAGTAAGATTTACATGGCTTTCTGGCCTATGTAGTCAATACAAAAGTCAAAGGGAAAGACCTTAAGGATGTCCGGATTGTATGAGATTTTCCGGAGGTGTTTCTCGATGACCTTAGTGGTCTACCTCCCGTGCATGAAGTCAAATTCAAGATCGACTTGATTCCGGGAGCGAACCCTATGGCTAAGTCACCATATTGACTTACACCATTGGAAATGCAAGAGTTAGTGAGTCAACTTCAAGAACTGTCTGATAAGGGTTTTATCCGTCCTAGCTCTTCGCCATGGGGTGCACTTGCGTTCTTCATGAAGAAAGATGGATCATTCCGTATGTTCATCGATTACCGTGAGCTGAAAAACTTACTATCAAGAAACGATACCCTCTTCCTCGTATTGATGATCTTTTTGACCAACTTCAAGGATCTTCTATATTCTCAAAAACTGATTTACGTTCTGTCTATCATCAACTGCGATTTCATTATGATTGTATCCCAAAAACTGTGTTCCATACTCATTATGTACACTACGAGTTTATGGTTATGCCCTTTGGGTTAACTGTGTGCTCCTGTTGTCTTCATGGATCTCATGAATTGAGTATACAAGCCGTATTTGGATAGGTTTATGATTGTATTCATAAACAACATACTTTTCTATTCAAAATCTAAAATCGATCATGAACTTTACTTGCAACAAGTTCTAGAGCTGTTAAAGAAAGAAAAATTGTATACAAAATTTTCAAAGTGCAAATTCTGGCTTGAGGAGATCCAATTTCTAGGACATGTGGTGAATATCTAAGGAATTCACGTTGACCCTGCAAATGTGGAAGCTATAAAAAAATTGGAGTGTTCCTAAAACCTCAACTGAAGTTCGTTCTTTTCATGGTTTAGCGGGCTATTACTGACGTTTCATTGCCAATTTCTCTAGAATTACGAAGCCGCTTACTTCTCTAACTCAAAAGAATAAACCATTCGAGTGGGGGTCTGAACAGGAAGAAGCCTTTGAAGCATTAAAGCACAAGCTGTGTAATGCTCCTATCTTAACCCTTCCCGATGGAAATGATGATTTCACCACATATTGTGATACATCTAGGCAAGGCCTTAGTTGCATTCTTATGCAACAAGGAAAGGTTATAGCATATGCATCGAGACAACTAAAGGTCTATGAGGTTACTTACATGACCCATGATCTTGAACTTGATGTTGTGGTTTTTGCCTTAAAGATTTGGAGTCATTACCTTTATAGAACACAATGTATAGTCTACACTAATCACAAATGCCTTCAACACGTTTTCAATCAAAAGGATCTCAACATAACACAACATGGTTGGGTCGAGTTGATTAGTGATTATGACTGTGATATTCATTACCACCCTGGAAAGGCAAATGTCATAGCCGATGCACTAAGTCGTAAGATTCATAACAAAATGGTCTCGCTTCAAGAGATTCACGATCAACGACATTGATTTGATACTTTGGGAGAATTTGACATAGAGATTCATCTGGATATTAATGATACTATGGTGATGCTACAAAATTTGAGGATAGAGAATGACATTGAGACTTGCATCTTGGAGGATCAACAAGCAGAAGGAAAAATGGGTGATGAATTAGAGCATAATCTTCAAGCTCAATTAGAAACGAAACCCAATGGATTGTTGTACTTTTTAAATCGAATTTGGGTTCCAAATCGTGATAATCTTCGTACCTACATCACGAATGAAGCTCATCAAACTCATTACTCAATTCACCCTGGTTCTGATAAGATGTATATGGACATGCGTGGATAATATTGGTGGCCTAGAATGAAGAAAGACATCACAACTTACATAGCCCAGTGTCTTCTGTGTACAAAGGTTAAGGCCGAACATCAACGTCCTAGTCGATTACTTGAACAACCCGAGATTTCTACGTGGAAATGGGAACATATATCCATGGATTTCATAACTAAACTACCTCGCATCTCTCATGGTCATGATAGTATATGGGTGATTGTTGATCGTTTAACCAACGCATTTTATACTTATACGTGACACTTACAAAACATCAAGGTTGGCTCGTATATACATTGATGAGATTATGAGTTGTAACGACGTACCTATTCACATCATATTCGATCGAGACACTCGTTTCACTTCGTATATTTGGTCGTCTATGCAAGAACTCTGGGTACTCAACTGGATTTAAGCATGGTTTAACATCCTCAAACGGATTGTCAAATCGAGCGAACCATTCAAACCATGGAGGATTTGCTACGCCTTTATATCCTTGACCTTGGTGGTGACTGGGATACGTATTTACCTCTCGCAAAATTCTCTTATAATAATCGTTACCACTCGAGTAACAAGATGGAACCTTTCGAAGCACTTTACAGTCGCATATGTCGTTCCCCAATTTGTTGGACGGACATTGGTGAGAACTTCATCACTGCTCCTGAATTCATACAAGAAACGACTGATAAAGTTTCAACGATTCGTAAAAATCTTGAAGTAGCTAGAAGTCGACAAAAGAGTTATATGGATAAAAGACGCAAGCCGTTGGAATTTCAAGTTAGGGATATGGTTCTACTTAAAGTCTCACCATGGAAGGGAGTTGTTCGCTTTGGAAAGAAGGATAAACTAGCTCCACAGTTTATAGGACCTTTCAAAATTCTGAAAAGGGTTGGGAAAGTGGCTTACAAACTAGAACAACCTTTTGATCTTAGCGGGGTTCTTCCCATTCTCCATGTCTCAAATTTAAGGAAATGTTTGGCTGACGAAAGTCTGCATGTTCCTTTGGATGACCTCTAGATTGACGAGTCCTTACATTTTATTGATAAGCCCGTTGAGATCATGGATCGCATCATGAAGAAGACAAGAACCACTACCACCCCAATCGTCAAGGTTCGTTGGGAGAATAAGCGCAGACCTGAGTTTACTTGGGAACGCGAGGACCATATGAAGAAGAAATACCCGCATTTGTTTGTATAACACTATTCCTAATTTCGGAAAGAAATTCTTAAAAGTTGGGAAGACTGTAACCTTTCGTGTTTTTGTTATCTAATGTTAACTTTGTTTTGTTTTTGTAAGGGCCTTTTTGTCATTAATGAAATTATGTGGGTGTATTCATACTTGTATATTTTGTTTTACATTAATTTAGGGTTAATAATTAAATTTCTTATAATAGACATTAAAATAATAATAATAAAAATAAAAATAATAATAATAATAGTAATAATAATAATAATAATATTGATAATAATAATACTAATAATTTCAACCTTTGATTCTTAGTTATGGATTTTAACATAAATGACGACGACGATGACGGCGACGACGATAATCATAATAATAATAATAATTTATAAAAGTTAAATAATCTAATAAGATAAAAAAATGTTTAAAATATGGTATTAATAAGTCAAGGGGGCTTAGTGTCAATTTAGAAACCTTAAATAGAAAGTTTACACATAAAATAATAAAACTCACATGTTGATACATTATGTTCCTAGTTTATGTTCTTAATGAAAACGTCTTTCATTTCTTACACATTTGTAATGTAATTATTCAATGAAATATGATATGCGTTTGATGTTTACTTATCTTTGATTATTTCATATTATTACTGTGTTTGATATAATATGTATGAACATCTTATATAGGTTTGAGGTTGTTGTACATAATTCTTTATCAATAATGATTGAGAAATGTGTTCAACTTAGTCAAGTGATTATTCATGCTAATGGACCATACTTATGGACTATACGTATGAATGAATCATACTAATGAACTAGTCACACCACTGAACCAGGAGACTAGATCAGTCGTATGATTGAGGCATAAGATTGACTCAGTCGCATGACTGAATCTTCAGTCGTGCGTATGACTCAATCGCATGAGTCAATCGCATGACTGAACCATGCTAATGGTTTAGTTGTACGAATGGAAATTGCAAACCTATAAATACCACTTAATTGTTGAAAAACATAACACTTTGAAATAAACTTCGAATATACATAAACCCTAGCTGTCCAGAGCGTCCAGAACACCCAATCCAACTTCATTGTTTGTTCTTGATCGATTTCTACTCATTCTTAATGTTTGTTCCATTGTTAGATCGATCGGTTATCGTTCTCACTGATTGGATCACCAATCAATAGGATTCCGCACTATTTGATCGAGTTTCACACAGAATCTGTTAGTACTCCGTACGTACACGGTCCTAGCAAGTGGTATTTGAGCTTTGGCTCGTGATTTTGCATGGATTCAATTGGTTTTTGGTGTTAAAACTCACGTTTTCAATCAAAAGAGTCACCAGTTTGCTTCAAAAAGGTGTTTTCTATGTCTACATGCATTAAAGTTTTTGTTTTCATCATACAAAAAATTAGGGTTCCTGGAAAACTCATATTTTGTGTCAAAGTGTCAATATATTTGATTTTACAAATACAACAGCCTTCAGTCACACGATTAGCCCATTCGTACGATTGAACTCATTTGTATACTCCATTCGCATGACTGAACTTAGTCGCATCTCTCATTCACACGACTAAAAAACTTCAATCGGTTTAGTCCAATCGCCTTGCTCATACGCACAACTGAATCCAATTACATGATTGAATTCATTCGCATCCTTGATTCGCACGAGTGACCCATTCGCATAGCCTATTCGCACGAGTGAAACTATCATGTTCTAATTTTACCAAGTTTAAAGCAATGAAAGACCAATTTGCTTCATTTACTGCTGGAAAGGACTCACGCATCCAAAACCTTTTACTTCTTGAGAATGATATTGGAAACTATAACAAACCGCCAAAGCTGTTAACGTTGGATGAATACCCACACTGGAAACAGCAGTTTGAAATCTACATAAATGGAGTTGAACCAAATCTTTGGACATCCATTAAGACCGGTTACATGGTACTAGTCAATGCTAATGGAGTCAAGTTGACCTTAGGAGGAATGAGCGAAGCCTAGAAGATTCTGTTTAATGTTGAAAAGAAAGTATATGCCTTGTTGACTCAGTCTATACCTAAGGAAATCTTTCATCAGTTCTATGAGAACAAGCAGGCTAAGAAGTTATGGGAGGTATTGGAAAAGGGATATGATGAAATGCAACTCTGAAAGCACTGAAGGCAAAAGCTAATAAAAAGGAGTTTGACAATTTTTCTTCAATCGGGAATGAAAGCTTAGATGATATCATCCATTGGTTCTATCATCTGATGAGTGAGCTGCACACTCATGGCATGACCACATCCATAGAGGATAAAGTTTCTAGCTTTGCTGATGGTCTGCCAGATAAATGGGATCCATTTGTGTCAAATCTGAGACAAAACGAAATTCTCGTTACTTTAGACATAAATGATTTCATCTTGAAGTTAAGGGAGGAAGAACTACAAATGAAGTACAAGTCAAAGAAACGATCTTATGTTCAGAATCCTTTACTATACAATTTAGTTCCAACTCCGGCTGTTACAGGAGCACCGTTACAAACAACGTTTGTGTCTAGCTCTTCTATCTCTTCCCAAAGCATGCATTAGGAACCGAAACGTCAGGGTCATCTCGAACCAAATACATAGTTCCTGATGCAAATACCACAAAGTTGAAGACCAAGAATCTCAGAAATGTCATAGTGGAAGTTGCTAAAGAGTACATCTTCTAACGGCTGTTGTACAATCTTATGATTGTTTAGTTGCTGGTAAGATTGGAAATTGTCATCTTGCTGATGAGGACTATGAGCAAGTTGATAAAATGAGCAAGAAAGAATGGATATAATGTGGGCCTTGGCTAGTGCTGTCAAAAGAGCCAAGAAGTTTGTGAAGAAGACAAGGTAAAATCTAGTTGCCACCAAAGATACGACTTTTGGATTTCACAAAACCAAAGTCACATGCTTCAACTGTGGTGAAAAGGGACACTTTAAACATGAGTGTGTAAAGCCAAAGAAAACATGAAATGGAAATCCGTTTCCTACATTCAACCGTCAAGACAAGGATAAGACTGGAACTTCATCATCAAGTAAAGAGACAAAGGCTTTGACTGCTCAAGGTGATGAAGGTCAAGACTGGTCTTTCCGATTTGTTTCTAAGGGTGATCTAAACATCGCTTTCGTTGATGCATTGGATGATGGATCTACAAGTGAAGGAGACAATATAGCTAAACAACTTTAACATAACGAAGAAGCTATGGATGTTGTTGATCATCTTGTTGATGAAGAATTTAGAGCTACAAATTCAGAATTTCCAGTCACCGAAGGGTCTGACTCTGCTTTGATGGCTAATTCGTCTGATTCCTCACAGCTAAGTTCTAAAGACCAATTATTTGAAAAACATCATGTACTGAATGTGATAAATTTAGAGAAAGCATTGATTTGAAGTTTGCTAGGTTATTAGAATATAATGATAATCTAGTAAATGATTTACCACACTGCACTGAAGCAAATCGTGTTTAAAAACAAAATTAGTGCAGCTTCAAAGAAAAGATAGAACTTTTAGGAAAACAACTAAGGGAAACCGAGGTTGTTGCCTTATGTCAATCAAATGACATCAAGTTTTATATAAATTCTTTGGAGGAAACTAAAAAGGAAAAAGCAGTTCTGGAAGTCAAGGTTGAATCTTTAAAACAAGACTGCATAGTTTGGCTACTCACATAGTTCAAAACTTAGAGAAAGAATGAAATAACGGGGAAGGTCTGGGTTATAAGGTAGTACCGCCACCACATGAAATCCTTTTGAACACTAAATATAGACCAATTAATAATAACCCTGTAAAGAATCATATGGTGTCCACTCCTCTGGTTAGTGATCCCGGTTCTATGGGTAAACCTGTGAAATCTATCATTAAACAGAAGGATTCTACTTTGAAATCAAAAGAAAAGATGCCTGTTGAGAATTTGATGATAAAATTGAAAAGGTTAATTTAAGGACAAGTTCACAAATGTCTATTTCCGAACCTAAAATGGCTAATCCAATTAATCATAAATGTGGTAATCATCAAAGTCTAAATAAATTGAAAGTGAAAGATGTTCAAACTGTTAAAATAATTAATTTTGTTAAAGAATGTGAAACATCTAAAGGAGAAGTGAGACAACCCAACCGGACACATCTCAAACCTCTACCAAAATCAACCCCACATCAAAATTTTCCTCAATCTGTAGAAGGGAGATCATGCTACAGTTATGGAAAACAAGCACATATCTCTCCTAATTGTCCTTATTATCAGACACCCAAAAAGAAAATTGAACTTTTTAATGAAAAACGAAGATTTTCTAAAGTTAGATCTGATACTCCACCTAAGAGTATTAGTGAACCTAAAGTTCAAACCATAAGCTAATCGTTAGTTTACCATAATCAAGCCTTACACAAAACTGGTTTATGGAAAGAAAAATTAAGTATTATGTCTAATAGTAAGGAAAAGAAGAAGAAAGATATGCCCTCATCCTCTAAAGGAAGTGGGTTGAATTCATGATGTATGATTCCTCTGGGGCACCCAAGTCAGTTAAGGCTTGGGTCCCAAACCTAAACTAATCAATTCTTTTCTATGTGCAGGGTGTCCGCTACAGCGCTATCACTAATACCTGGATTATTGATAGTGGGGCGTCTAGGCACATGACCGGGAATTTGTCTCTCCTTGTCAACATCAAACAAATTAAAGGGGGACACATATCATTCGCTGGGAATAAAGGAGAGTACATCACCGCTCAAGGCGAAATGGGAAACAAGAAAGTCAAGTTTGACAAGGTCAACTTCATTCAACAACTACAAAACAACTTGCTTTCTGTCTCCCAGATCTATGATAAAGGATTCAAAGTTGTGTTTGACAACAAGAAGTGCTACATGTTGAAGAAGGGTTACATTATTAAGGAGGATAAATTTCTAATGTCAGCTTCAAGATATAATGATTTGCATGTCTTGGATCTATCAAAAGCCTCCACGATAGAGTCCACTATCCAATGCTTCTTGTCAAACGAAACAAAGAGGGATTCAGTCTCATGGCATAGGAGAATGGGACACATTAATCCAAGGAAGATAAATCATTTGGTTCAGAATGATCTGGTGAATGGAGTTACAGTTAAGAATTTCCAGCTCCTAGATTTCTGCGTAGCATGTAAGAAAGGGAAACAGACCAAGAAGTCTCACAAAGCAAAGAAAGTTAACTCTATTAATATTCCTCTCGAGCTCTTACACATGGATATGTTTGGCCTAGTCAGCACAAAGAGCGTTGCTGGAGATCTGTACTGCTTTGTAGTAATTGATGATTACTCAAGATTCTCTTGGGTGATGTTTCTGAAAGCCAAGTCAAAAATATTTGATTCATTCAAGCAGCTAGTCACTACATTGGAATCACTCTACAAGCTGAAAGTAAGAAAGATTCAATCAGACAATGAAACAGAGTTTAAGAATCAGTGGATGGAGGCATACTATAAAGAGAAAGGAATTGTACATCAATTTACTTCTGCCTACACTCCACAGATGAATGGGGTTGCTAAAAGATATAATCGGAGCTTGATAGAGACAGCCAGGACAATGCTAGCTGACTCAAAACTGCATGTTCAATTATGGAATAAGGTAGTGGCTAATGCATGCTAGACTCTCAATCGAGTCTTAGTCATCAAACATCATGGGAAAACATGCTATGAACCGCTCTAACGACGTAAACCCAACTTGGACTATCTAGAACCGTTTGGCACACCGTGCATGCTGTTAAAGAAGACTCAGACAGGGAAGTCTTGTGAGAAGGCAGAAGAAGGTATCTTTCTTGGATATAGTATACCAGACAAGAGAGTTTATAACAACTCAATAAGTCAAGTAGAAGTGTGGTGCAATGTTGATGTACAAAGATACATCACCCCCTGCTGGAAAAGGACCTTCCTTCTTCTTGATTATGATGGATTTTTTAAGTCCTTCAATCCACCTCCTTCTCATCCTAATGATGAGTTATCTACTACAATGATGTACGACGTTCTGAACACTCCTCCACCAGACTCGACATCATCGGCTCCAATAGATTATACTTCTAGCCCTTCAGGGGGAGAGCTTGAAGTAAGTGATCCTTCCTCTGATGATGAAGCAGTTGAGACTACAAATGTGGATTAGGAGGAACAGGTTCCTACTAATGAATTACACAAGCATCTATCCTGATGCCACTGACACTTCTGAACCTCATACTCCAATAGCCATAGAAACTGAACTAGGGATCCAAATCTGGATAATGAGGTAGCTGTTCCCACCACTCCCAAAACTCAAGTTAATGTGCATCATCCCTGGACAATGTCATCAGGGATATTCTATCGGGATATCAGCCACGAAATCAGCTATACTCAGCTGATTATACCGTAGTCATGAAAAAAGGATATCTTCACGATGGTGCTTATCGATATTTTATGTCTGAATTTGAGCCAAAATATGTAAGTGAAGCCTTAAACGATGAGGCATGGGTTAGTGCTATGCAAGAAGAACTCCTTCAATTTAAGAAGTTAGGAGTATGGACTCTTGTGGATAGACCCAAAGGTGTTAAGGTGATTGGCACTAAATGGGATCTTAAGTGCAAGAAAGATGACCAAGGGGTCATAATCAAAAACAAGGCTCGGCTTGTCGTTCATGGGTTTATACAAGTAGAGGGCATTGACTACAAAGAAGTGTTTGCACCTATGGCAAGGATGGAAGCAATATGTATATTCTTAGCCTATGCATCCTACATGAAGATCAAAGTTTATCAATTGGATGTGAAAAGTGCATTCCTTCATGGTAAAATCCATGAAATGGTGTACGTCACTCAACCCAAAGGATTTGAGGATCCTTATCATGGGGATAGAGTTTACAAACTGGACAAGGCTCTCTACGGGCTTCATCAAGCTCCACGAGCCTGGAATGAGAAATTCTCTACTCATCTGGTGAAACATGGATTTCACAGAGGGGTTATTGACTGCACAGTTCATCAAAAAAAATATGGTGAGTTACTACTTGTACAGATATATGTGGATGACATAATCTTCGGTTCCAAAAATGAAGAATTGTGTAAAGAATTTGAATCAGTGATGAAAGTTGAGTTTGAGATGAGTGCCATGGGAGAGATGAATTTATTTCTTGGGTTACAGGTGGATCAAACACCAAACGGAATTTTCCTGCATCAATCCAAATATGTAGGGGATATCCTCAGTCAATTCGACATGGAGAATGCAACTGCTGCTGGAACTTCACTTGCCACGAACCATGATGTGGTACCTGAAAAAAATGGTGACCTGGTAGATGCCACTATGTATAGAGGAATGATCAGATCTCTAATGTACCTCACAGCCTCTCGTCTTGTTATTATGTATGCCACATGTCTTTGTTCCGGATATCAGGCTAAACCGAAAGTAAATCATCTAATTGGGGTTAAAAGGATCTTTCGTTATCTGAAGGGTACTCCAACACTTGGATTGTGGTATCCTCATCATGATGACTTTGAGCTTAGAGTGTATAGTGACTCGGATTATGGTGGTTGCAAGATGAATTACAAGTTAACAACAATGGGATCTCAGTTCTTTGGAAGACGGTTAGTCACATGGCAGTGTAAAAATCAGACATCTATTGCTCTGTCAACATGTGAAGCTGAATATGTTGCTGCTGCAAGCTACCGCTCCCAAATCATTTGGATTCAACAGCAAATGCGAGATAACGTTTTGCGATTTTCTAACACCCCTATCTTTGTTGATAATTCTGCTGCAATTGTTGTCACTAAAAAGCCAGTCCAACGCCCAAAAACTAAACACATCGGTATTAAATATCACTTTATACGTGACTGTTTTGAAAAAAAATTAATCGATGTTAAAATTAATACGGATTTTCAACGCGCCGACCTTTACACAAAAGCGTTTGACAAACCTCGGTTTTATATATTTTAGAGGTTAATGGCGTGAAAAAGAAAAGTGATGTGATTCAAGAAGAATAGATTTCTTAGTCCAACAAGTTTTTATTATTATTGGTTATTTTATTTTTTATTTTATTTTATTTTCTTGTCTTTAAAAATCCAAAAACACAAAAAGATTTTTGGTTTTAGAATTTTAGGGGGTGAATAGTTTAGTTTCAGTATTCAATTACTTAAGAAAACAAGGGGGAAGGGCAGATAAGCTGAAGCAAAGAAATCATATCTGTGATTTTGATTCAAAATTTATGGAAAATGATAGTACACAAGGAACAAATTTTTTGGGACATCAAAAGAATTTAATTCTTCAAAGTGGTATGTTCAAATTACAAGTCTGAGAAGTCTAATCAACATTAAAGAAAAATGATAGTACACTGGTATGCTACTGAGGTAACACAGAGAAAGTAGACCTAGGGGCTGCTAGTTCATTATATGATGTGTCGGTAGATTCAACACAATAGACGAGTAGACTTCGTTGGTGAATCAAATTCAAACTAATTTGTTCAACTTACTATGGGTCTCATCTTATCCCTGGTTAACACAATCAATGCATTTCCATAAGGGGTGACGAGCAAGATAAACGCCACAAATGTGTGCGGATGACCATAGAAAATGAGCAAAGCACATGAAAAAAAATGATTAAGCGCAATCAAGCTAATGACTAAAGTTGTTGGTGCGTTATGTGCAAAAAGAAAAAAAAAACATGCTCTAACAAGAAGATAGGTTGTGTGCATCTCTGCTGTGCGATGGCACTGACCTGAGGATAAGCATAACCTAAATATTCTAGAATTCATTGTTGTTTGTGCCTCTTTGCTGTGCGATGGCACTGACCTGAGGCTTGGCATCTCTTTTAAAGCTCTTAGAATAGTTTCTTCTTGTCAAATACCCATAGAGCACTCAAAAATCTCCTGAGGAATGTTGATTACCATATAAGTGTGGGATCCACAATTCTTGTTGAAATAATATAACCTAACCTATCACCAATGTGAGTCAAAAATCTGTGTATGGATTTAAGTGGGCAAATATATTGACAATCATCGTGGCTACAACTCTCGACAGTCAAAATCATTATGTGCATCTTATAGCTCTAGTATGATTTTCTGAAAATGCTATTGACTCTCTGACAAATGAGAATCTAGTATCAAAGTACTTACAAAAAAGGGGTCCTAAATTGATGATATACTTGTATGATTCCATAAGAATTATTCCAGAAATGATTAAACTTACTTGAAGTTGTTCTGCTCAGGAGGAAAAATTTGTTAGATAATGTCTGAAAGGTTTCAACCCACCTCAAACCAAAAACACAAAAATATGTCCTCTTTTTTTAATTAAAGTTGTTTTTTTGTTTTTTGTTTTTTTGCGTTGCGTAACTGTTGGACTAAGTAACTAGATGAACACTGTGAATCACAAGTTAAAAGAATCAAGTCTAAGGTGATCAAATGATGTTCAGTTAAAAAGGTCATGTCTGAGATGATCGCTGTTCAAAATGTTATATACCAAAGGTAAATTTTAAGTGTTTGAAAGTGTATGATGTCAAACTCCTAAGTATGAGTCAATCGTACGATTGAATCATAAGTATGAGCCAATCATACGTATGAACCATTAGTATGAACCAATCACATGATTGGACCATGAGTATGGATCATCTATGCAATTGGATCACAAGAATGAACCAATCATACAATGGATGAAGGAGTATGAGTCAGTCGCACGAATGAATCATGCGTATGGGTCCATTCGCACGATTGAAACTCAAATAGTATAAATAAGGGGGTTAGTCGGTCGTATTCTTCACCACCCTTCAAAAACTCACTGAAACCGCCCATACACACACACTCTGTCAAAACTTTTGATCATTGTGATTATTCTCCATTTGTGATTCTAACTGTCATTCTACTCATCTACAGGTACTTTGCAAATGAAATCGGTTCAACTGACTGGTGTAATCAAACCCTAAATGACCGCAAATGTTAAGATCAATAACCGGGACTAGACACTTAAAATAGACCACTTAAATGGACACTAGTGTTGATTTAAATTTAACAAAGTGCTATTTCAAGTCTCTCTGATCCAAATGAATCTAAACACGAAGTGTAATGTCACATTTTGACAAAGATTCATATCTATCGTGTTAACAGTGAAAGATACGAATGGACATGCTGATGAACTTCAGTCGCACGATTGAGCCAAGTGCATGATTCAATCACACGAATGAATCATACGTATGGTTCCATCGCACGAATGACTCAACCGCATGGCATAGCATACGACTAAGCTCAATCGCAGGCTCAATCATACGACTGAACTCAATCATACGACTGAATTCAGTCGTATGGTTCATTCGTATGATTGAACCAGTTGATCAATGTCAGTCCAAATTAAATTGTTATCTCTTACAAACAATCTAATGTATATGTTTCTTGTGTTGCAGCAATATGGCTGATAGATGGACTATGAGCACCAAGCACAACATATGTTCTCACCTTGATGCTACATCCAGGAACGTGTCTGAGTTCACAGGGATTATTGCCTTTTTGCGTAGATCGAGGATCTTCAAAGCCATCTCTGTCCCATGCACACCATACAGATTTATACAGTAGGCTTTCTGGGAAAGCGCCATGGTTGATAGGTCTGTTGAGCCCCACCATATTCAAAGCCCCATCTTCGGACAAGAGATCGAGATTACAGAGGATGATTTGAGGCGGGTCTTAGATTTGGGTGAGGATGGAGCCTACCCAACCAAGCTACATCCCCTAACGGTTCAGGGATGCTTTCTAAGGATCAAGTACACCGGTGACATCAATGTCGGTGTGCTGAACAAGAGAAACATGTGCCTGCAATTCAAGTATTTGGAACACGTGATTCTTAAGTGTATAGCCTCCAGGCAGGGAGGATTTGACGAGATGTCCGACCAAATCTGGAATGCATACGTTGCACTAGTACTGAACTACCTGTTCAATTTCTCTCGCATGCACTTCTCCTATCTGATCAAGAACCTTGTGGTCAAAGGCAAGGAAAACTTCTATATGTATCCACGTTTCCTGCAAATGATTATAGATGAGAAGCTTCTTATGCTACCTAAAGAGAAAGATGATGTAGTGGTGCTTCAGGTGATGGATGATACCACCTTGGGCAGGATGAAGGTATACTAGGGGATGCAGGTGAAGCCCCTGGTCAGGAGACTTTTTGGGCATCTGGACAATGAAGACTTTGTGGCACCTTCTCGTAAGAAATGGTGTCACGATGATAGTGATTCTGATGTAGAGCCTATTGTGGTATCCACTTATAAAGAGGAGGATGATGATGATGATCAGGATGACGGTCAAGGTGGGGGAGATACAGGCCCCAGTTCTTCACGGGCCACTGACACTTCTACCATATCTTCACCACCTCCACATAGTACTTCTTCTGCTCCAGGTGGATCTGAGCAAGCAGCTATCCACCTAGATTTTCTGTTAGATGAAGAAGAAGATCAGATGATGAGCCTCTCGTCAGGCAAGTCGAGAGCTGTGTTGTGGCTACTGAGAAAGGGAAGGAGGTGGTTGGTGGACACCTAGCTGGTACTACAAGTGATGTCCCTAATGTCATGGATCCCACTTACACACCTGACTAGCCTATTAGCCCAAGGGGAGCCCTAATTGCCAAGGGTTTAAGGAGGAAGAGGATGGCTCAACCCCATGAAAAGAAGAGTAAGAGACCAAGGTTTACATTGATCACATCTTCCACCACCACTGCCACAACCACCACCATTGCCATAACCACCACCACTGCCACAACCACCACCAACCCACTACCATCTCTACTGCCACTGATACTCCCACCATCACTCTTACACCTATATCCACCTCACCGACGATACCCAACACAACTCCACCACAAGCCACTTCCATTCCCCCTCCTATCTTCACCACATCTACCACTACACCCACTACTCACCAAGCAGGAACATCCACCCAATCCCCATTTACACATAGCTCTACTCTACCCACTATCGGGTTAGAGGAACAGCTGGCGAGCCTAACCAACTTGTGCTAAAGCTACTCGCAACAGATGATCTGAGAGCCAATCAGATAAACCAGCTGATGGCGGTCAATACCGCTCAAGCCAAACCGATAGCTCAGCTCACTGAGAAGAATGTGGTTTACGAGAGAGCGTTAAGCCGAGCTCACCATGCACTAAAGAGTCAGAATGAATTGGTGATGGCTTCTATGAAAAGGATTGAAGGATTGGAGAAGAAAAATAAGAGGATTATGCTAAAGATGAAGGGGATAAAAGGTGAGCCCCTAAAGATCAAAGGTAATGGTGATGATGAAGGAGATGATGATGATGAGACTTCTGATGATGAATCAGAAGAAGATGATGATGAGGAGGAAGTTGGAGGTAGTGGTAAAGAGAAAAGAGATTTTGATGATGATGAGGATGATCAAGATGCATCTGCATCTACCTCAAGTCAAGCTGCACGGGAGAGGCGCTCAAAAAGAGCCTCGTCATCTACAACTCCAGCTGAAGAAACTTACGAATAGGGAAAGAATGATGATCAACAGCTTGAGGACTATGATGTTATACCCCTTCAGCAAGTCAAGACTCAGCTCACTTTGATTCTTGACTTGCAAGGGATTGTAAGAAGGTCTGTGAGCTATACGCCTGAACAAGGAGAAATCATCCATGATCTGACAGATGAGCCATTGGCTTATATCTTTAGATTAAATCCAGATGATATTGTCAAAGATGCCCCGAAAGTTGATGTCCTAAGTGATGAGGACCTGCAAGATGTGGATGAAATAGAGATTGAAGATGTCACAACTGACCACTATCCTGAGTACACTGACCCATAGGGAAACGTTATCCCTAACTTGGTGAAACTTTTGGCAATGATACTTTTGATAAGCTGGAGGAGATGAAGAAAGAAAAGGAGAAAGATGAAAGTAAAGCCTAAGCTTCGGATGCTAATATTGATATTAAGAAGGCTGAATAGGCAGCTTGTTTTGCTGAAATGAAAGCCCAACGTGCACCCCCAAAGCAAAATTCCTACACCAAACTTTACAGAGTCAAGAGACATCAGAAAGTGTGAGGCAAGATTATCGCGTGGGAATATTTTGAAGACTTGGAAGTCTATGCTGTTAAAAGGGAGAAAGGGATTGAGTACGTTAGATATCCACATGATCTGAAGACTCTTCCTAGTTTTGAGCTCAACCGACTGGCATGCTCAGATCTGTTGTATGCCAACCGAGAAAGATGTTAGGATGGTTTGAGGCAACACTAAAGAAAGAATACCACACCAGATAGGTAACTTCAGACCTCAACAACCTAAGAGGTTCATTCATAAGTCTAAAATTGATCCTATATTGGAAGGCCTAAAGTAGTGTTGAAGTGGAGTCCCCCATGCACAATGTCCAAGATTCCCTTACGAAAAATGCCTCAGGACTTCATTCCACACTTCAAATGGTGGTATTATGATTGGAGGACGGGTGAAACGGTCATAGTTTTGAACAGAGATGGGAAGATAGAGACTATCATGGTATTTGAACCAATGTGGCTTACTAACTTGGTTTCAATATTGGAGCAATTGCATGCCACGAGAGCAACAACAAAAGAGAGACAGAAGAACTTGGAGAAAAGCACTAGGGCAACAACAAAAGAGAGACAGAAGAACTTGTAGGAAATCACTAGAGCAACAGCAAAAAGACAGAAGAACTTGGAGAAAAGCATGTCAGACAATAGGATAAACTAGGTCCAAGGGGGAGTTTGTTGATATATTATATTCCTAGTTTATGTTCTTAATGTAAAAGTCTTTCATTTCTTACACATGTGTAATGTAATTATTCAATGAAATATGATATGCGTTTGATGTTTATTTATCTTTGATTATTTCATATAATTATTGTGTTTGATATAATATGTATGAACATCTTATATATGATTGAGGTTGTTGTACATATTTTTAGTAAATAATGATTAAGAAATGTGTTCAACTTAGTCAAGTGATTATTCATGCTAATGGACCATACTTATGGACCATACGCATGAATGAATCATACTAATGAACCAGTCGCATGACTTAACCAGGTGACTGGATCAGTCGTATGATTAAGGCATAAGATTGACTCAGTCGCACAACTGAATCTTCAATCGTGCGTATGACTCAATCACATGAGTCAGTCGCACGACTGAACCATGCTAATGGTTCAGTTGTACGAATGGAAACTACAAACCTATAATTACCACTTAATTTGTGGAAAAACATAACACTTTAAGAGAAACTTCGAATATACATAAACCCCTGCCATCCAGAGCGTCCAGAACACCCAATCCAACTTCACAGTTCGTTCTTGATCGATTTCTACTCGTTCTTAACGTTTGTTCCATGGTTAGATTGATTGGTTATCGTTCTCACTGATTGGATCGCCAATCAAATATGATTCCACACTATTTGATTAGGTTCACGCAAAATCTGTTAGTACTCCATACGTACACGGTCCTAACATCACACATTCATCGCGACCTACAACCAAGGTGTTCATCAACTTCCGAGCGATCTTAACTGAAATTGATAGGGGGCTTTCGATCATCGAGAACAGTAGAAGCTTTTTATGCATCGAATTTGATTATTATTATCATTTGCAACCTAAACCAATTCCGACATAGTTGTGGCTTGTTCTTCATCTGTTCTCATCGATTTAAACTTCAATTCGGGTAATTAGTTACCTCTATAAAGTCGAAATCACTTGGGGATTAAAAGCCCCAATGTTGATTTCATTATCTTAAACGAATTGATGTCCAATTTGCTTGATTTGAATCTATGGTTCATAAGAATTAGGGATTTTTGTGTAATTTATGTTTTTAAAAATTAAGAACTGGCTCTTAACAGGCATTGGCGCCTTAGCCGACCGGTTAAGAGGAAGTTTCCCATCCTGGAGGTCCCGGGTTCGAACCTGGGCACCCTCATATATATTTTTAAAATATTTTCTTTAATATATTAAATTACAAAAAATTATAAATATTTAAAAAATCATTTTTGTTACCTAGAACAATTTTAAAAGTTGCCAAATTATTTTCTGTTATCTTTAAGTTATGATCTCATAAAATGGATTTCAAGTCAAAGATTTTATTTAATGATATTTAAATTAATAAATTATTATTGGACAAGGACGTTATTATTCATTTATTTATTTAATCCTGTTATCAAAATGTATATATTTTCTTTAATACTTTATATTTTTAATCAATCATTGTAATGATTTAATTATCGTTCTATAAATGAATTACTTAAACGAGTTATTTCATTTTTCATTAAATCTAAATATAAGTGAATCCATTGTTCTATTTAATTTATTTATCAAAACTCCAAATTCTAATTGCAACCCTAGTTCACATTTGATTGTTAACCACATCTTTAACTTAACCTTGGAACTTACACGTTTAGGCTGTAAAAAGAATCGTTGGAGCACCACTTAATTCCTTGTTATTCTCTTAAGAATCATCTTATATATCATGTGGTTTTCACGCCCCTTTTACCTTATTTCACACCTTTTAGGGTCAAACATATTAACGTTATAAACTTACACTTGTAAATATCTTGATACTTGTAAATGCACTACCAATTCATATTTAATCTTTCCACGGTTATTTGCAATATTGTGAGCCTTATATGATAGACATTTTATGTAAACAATCATTAACTATTGCTAGCCTAGCGACGTCATAGATCTATGGACTTGATAATCATATTTGGTACTAAAGCCGAGATTATTGCCGGCTCCTGATGATGTATGCTTGTTAATCATAGGAACCAAGTACACTTTGCTAATCGTTATAACTTATTATGGTCATCTTTGTCAAGATTTGATTGTATCATTATGTTATCTATAACCTTGTAGTATTCCTAACCGATGACATAAATTGCTACTTTTACACTTTAATATGTATGTATGTATAACCCATGAAAACTCACGAACATTCAATTGTTGACTTTATTTTTAACATGTTTTAGAAAATGCCCAAGGTTTATGTTTGATTATTGAAGTATAGACACATCTAGGATTGGACGTTGAAAATAAAAGACATACTTTGAATTTGAAGTTATTAAACTTATGTTATGTTTTGGTTAATTGTTTGAGACTATTTGGTTGTAATTTTTCTTTAAAACCTATGCTTAATGATATTTACATTTAGTGGTAGTGTTATGTGGCTTTGAACAATATTAACCATTACATCTCAATGTTTCCGTTGTTAAGGTTGGGGTGCGATATGGACATTTTGGGTCGACTTTTTCCTCCAATCCCTTCTAATTAGCCAACTTGATCCTTGTGTTAGGGCGTCTGATTCGGCTAAATTTAGGTCGATGACAATTCGACCATCGGAACCGGTTGAAATCCCGTATGTGGCGGACGAACTAGTATTCTACTCTTCATGAGTGAATTGATAAACTTGTTGGTTGTGACACCCGCTTGGCCGCATTTGGCGACTATCCCGATTATATAAATTCGTAAATAATCCGACATATTTACGAACTTAAGCCCAATGACGAAAAATCTTGTCGTGATACATTCTCTACTACCAACCTGCTCGCAGAAAGAGTATTTAATTTTCACTCAAAACATCTTTGACTTTTGATATCTACTACAAAAAGATATTGAATAAAAATGTTAAAAATAAAAAAAGTAAAACTAAATTTTTAGTAAAAAATAATTATTTAACAAAATACCGGCTTGGTCTTTTTTCGGAGATATTAATCCAATGATGGCACAAAGCTATTTTCTCCTCTTTTGATCAAGGAATATTCTTTTTCTTTTATGAGGTCTCGACTTTTCCAGTTGGCTTTTACTCTTTTGTTGAGAGCGTCTCTTTACTTGAATAGTCGGAACATCTTCAACTAGTTTGTTTTGAGTCGGTTATGTCTGCGGAATGACCTCGTTTGGATAATCGTTTGTAAAAGGTTCGTCGTCCATGAGATCAAAACTTTGTTGAAGCGATACATCCCATTTATCCGACATTTTCTAGTGAGAGGATTTAAACAAAATTTAGAGAGGAAGTAGGGAAAATAGATATGAATGTTATGAAATTTAATAAAATTTTTGATAGTATTTATAAGGTAAAATGTAATAAATAAATAAAAATATTTAAATGAGCCCAACAGTCTATCTCTGCCCCTAATGAGCCCAACGGCTAGTTTCTTCCGTAGGCGGCCTCATGCTCCGGCAATCATGCTCATCTTAGCACCCGCATGTTACGGTGTGCGCAACCAAAATGGCTCGCACCCTAGATCACGCTATGGACAACACCTGGTCTAACAATAACAGAACATATATTTCAAAATTTTCCTTTTATGAGATGTGTTGAATTTACCCCACTATATTGATATGTGACCCATTCAAACCATGCATCAAGACAGAAAAAGGGGTAGGACCAGGTTAGGAGTGGCAAGGCAAGTAGGGTTAGCTACAAAAATTCAAACTTCAAACATCAAACTTCATTCATCCTCTATAGACACATTTGGTACTGATAATGGATGCTTTTTCAATCATCTATCTTCTATACTTTTCTATATGTTAACAGTTATATTAATAATTATTTATAATGACAAATGAATTAAAAAAACATATTAACATGGTGATGCATAAAATGAACTTTGATATTAAATCTTCTCCCATAAAATAATATAAAAAAATTATGTGTTAATTGAGAAAAATAAGAAAATAAAATTCATGGTAAGGTAAAATTGTGCCGACATCTAAGATTTATGTGATATTGTTATTAGAAGAATATAACTAACTATCAGCCATAAGTCTTTTGTCCCAAAGATGAGTACAAATTTTGGATATGCTCACGGACTTCATTCACTGGATTCGGTGTTCACGTTTCAAAACTTTTGTTCTATATGCTGTTGGAATGTTTCTTCCACAGATGAACGTTGCATCATCTCGCCAATCGAATTTGGATGTTCTAATGAGCTAATTTTCCAATAGTTGTCGGTACTAATTCTGGCATTAACCTAAAGATTCTATCTCACATCATCCTCTTATGTGGATGTTTTCCTTTTATTATCATGTGGAAATCTTCCATACCCTCACCTCACTACAACAAAATCATTTTATGGAATGCCTATCATCTGATTTCGAGTTTTTCAGTTTGATTCGGATCGGTTCTGATAAAAATATATGAACTAATTACACTTAATAATACTTCATTAGAAAATATGTAACACCCATGTATTTTTGTTATCTTTTGAAAGCGGTATAAGAAATAGACTAAACACTAATTATAACCAAATAGTAATATTATTAATTTCCAATTAACATGTAGATAACATCAACTAAATTTGTAAAAAGTTGAAATTAGCGACATAAAAATATAAATCTGATACATATATTTTAAAGACAACAACCGGCTGAAATTTTGAATTAAAATTAATTTAATTATATTTTAATGTAGACACCCTACACCCATGAGCCCAAAGAGCAAGAAGACTACATCACCCCCCTTTTCACAAGTACATGATCACTTTTGACTAATTAATTTTTCTTTATTCTTCATTTTAGTTTCTCCCATTATTCCATGTTCATTTTCATGGCCGCCAACGTTTATGACTTTAATAATCGTCTTTTCTTTTCTTTTTTCTCTTTCAAATTTTCATGTGATTCGGTGTTAACAATTTTTGGGTGTCACTTGTTTGATCGTATTTAATTTTTTAATAAGTGTTGGGTGAACCTCCATCCATAAACGTAGATCTGCACAAAGACCATCTAATGGTAATTAGCGTTTGTACTAATCATTGACAGAGCATAGTTAATTAAGACCAGGGGGAGGGGGCGGACGTTGCCCCTCTTTTTTCGTTGGTAGTGTTAAACTTTAGTCCGATAATGTAAATTTTAGGTCCGATAGTGCAATTTTTTTATATAAAACTCGAGTTCGTCCCTCTAACAAAAATTATTTTCGCCTTCGCCCCTTCTGCGAGAGTTTTCAAGCTCCGCCACTAATACTAACTTTGATCGATTTGAATGAACTATGTGTTTGTTATCATTGGATTTAAATTTGAAATTTAGTTTTAGTATTTGTATTAAAAATTAGTTTCTTTCCTTCGTCACTATAGATCATTTAACAATATTTCTGAGTCAAAATGACATATAGCGATGACAAGCGGTCTTCAAAGGGTGACATGTTGTCGTTATGCGCTCTTTCTTGTAGTGTCTGCTCCAAGTCTTTGGATGATATAGATCATTATTACTCTTCAAAGTGTTTATCATTCTGATTGTCACAATGTTAGAACCATAATCAACCCACACCCAGTGTTGTAAAAATCGATCTACTCGGGCGATTAATCGTTGATTAATTACTAGTCGGCCAATGACCTTGGTGATTTCAAGTAATCAGTGGTTAAAATCGATAATCAGTCATAGTCGGTCAAAATCAAGCCAGATCGGTCCAAATCGGTCCAAATCGGCCCCTAATCGGCGGTCAGATTCTAGCCTGATTTCAGCGACATTTTGGCCAGTTTCCGACCAAATGTTGAAGTTCCTGTCAAATCTTCAAAATTTTGGTCAAATGTGTGTAAATTTTGGTAAAACACGTGTGTATATATAAATCTGAACATTTTTACATAATTACATGTAAAAATGTGTTTATATATATGTAAAACTAGAAATTACTTATAAAATTTCTAATCCGATTAATCACGAGTAATAATGATTAATCGCTAGTGATACCCCACCGCCCGACTAGTACCTAACAATATTTACAACCATGTACAAACCTATTAAGTTCTTATATGACATCAAACTGGCAGTCATTACCATTGAACTTTTCTCCCAACACAATGTATACTAAATCTTCCTCTAGATCATTTGTCTCATTATACTTTTGCGTATTCGGTGGCGTTTGACTTGTGAACCTGAAACTTGGAATTCTTCTGTCAAATTTTCAATAAGAGAGTGCCCCGGTGAGGCACAGGAATTGTAAGTTTATTCTCCACATTACCTTGGTGGTGTTAAAATGTAACAACTTAAGTTTAACATGTGAACTATGATTCTTTTATCTACAAATTGAAAGCGTAATATAGAAATAAAACTTGTATATTAAACGCGCAGTGTTTTATACTACAAATGTTTTCAATGGATATGAATGAGTGTTGACAAAGCGGAATGAATTTACAAATTAAGATAATAATGAAACAAGCTTTAATCATTTTAGCTTGAAGGTGTATAAAGGCCTAGAGGAATTTGTAATATAAATGGATGTATAGGTTTATATAAAATATACTTTTTGGAACATTGTAAGCATGGGAGAAAGTGGAATGGCTAATGAAGTGTAATAGTGTAGACATGAGAAATCAAATTTTGTCTAGATATTGGTAAAATTCTAGTTAATCCGATAATGACCTAGTGGAATTCACTTAGATGATGTAGAGAATTGAAATGAGGGATGTAGAAAAAATTAGAATGCATTTTGGAGTTGTAACAATCGAGAAGTATGAAATTAGTGTTGAAGACATGAACATGTCGCGAGGCCACTCTATATTCTAGTCGAGTATGCAAGATGATTGCTGAATAAACATGGGTCGTATATGGATGGGACATGACCTTTTTAGTTTTGTAGGTTGAGAATATGGTTTTAGTGAAACCATTTTACCACATTTCGCATTGTGATCGGCTAGCTCTCACTATATATAGCAAAAGGTCGGTGTATAGTCTTTTGCTCACTTCTCAATCAGTTAAAAATCTCTTTAATTACTTTTTAGAGGTAGAAATTAGAGAGAGACTAGGTCTAGGAGTCTAATTTGGATGCCATATGTTTTAATACTACTTTTAGTGTTGAAACATTACTTATATTTTTGATATATCAAGTACAGTGGTGTTCTTCGTAAATAAAAGCACCACATATAAATACTTTTAGAGGAAATAAAATATATTTTATAATGAGAAAAAATGAGAGAGATTGAGTGGTATTTAACGGTATTTGACGGTACTTGTACTTGCTACTACTACTTAGTACAATACCAATGGACCAAAAGGCACAACTAAGTATACACATGAAAGTTGAAACCAAAACAATCTTAGGAACAACTTAAGAACAAAAACAAGCTACAAAGGAAAGATATTTTGTTTATGTCCTTGTGTTTATCATTAAATAACCCTATCTTTTTCTTTCTGTAAAATTCTCGCCTAAAACAAGAAACTTAGAACCCAAGAATCAAGAAACTTATATCTTCTTAGAGTAGAAAAAAGCTAGAATAAGGTTATATTAATAGTATTTATAAAAAGAATATTTTTATTAGAAAAAGGTGAAAGGGTCTAGACATTTACAATCCATCCTTATCTCTAACCTTATAATTTAACCAAAAACACTAGTTTGTAAATTTATTTATTATTTTTTAAAACTTTTTCACATTTCATTCACCATATCTATCACCATTAAATATAATACTACTTATTTATTTTTACTTTTTTATTTTTTATGTTTTTCACTCACTTAAATCTATTCACTCTAAATACAAAAGTGGATGTAAAGGATGATTGAAAGTCCTCAAATATAGTGGATGTGTTTAATAAACCTCAAAATAAGATGTTGGGTTATGAGGATAGAATCAAGTAATTATTTGATGTTTTTTAAAATATAAAGACGAGGTTGAATATAGGATTGGTACCGCTCTAAGGTTAGAATGTTACCCAACGAAACAAGATGGTGTTCCCAGAAATCTGTGCGAACCCAAGCTCTATTCCAAATTGATGGCATAAGTATCTCGAACCCGAGCCTAGCCTGGAATCAATGGCCAAAAGCCAGGTTAGGCAAAGGCAGCATCGCGTTCTCGAGAAAGAGAAGCGCCAAAATAAAGTTATACATGTGGAACTATAAAAAGGAAAGTCGACCAAAAGAATAAGTCAATACATTATACCAAACAGGGATAAAACCAAATTCCAAGGAAGCATAGAGGAAATAAAAAGAAGATTTACAAGACCGTTTGAGGGTGGTCAATATAGTCAGGTTAACAATGAGAAGAGACTTAGAACACTTAACAAATCAAATAGAAAACTAGATTTAAGTTAAAAGTACTAAGAACACAAGTAAGTATGAGATAGAACAAAGAACAAAAACAAGAACAAGAACAAGATAGGATTTTGGTTTTCAAAATGTTGTATATTGCTCTCAAGTTCTATTATACGTGTTACAAGGCATAAAGATAAATACAAGAACCTGAGATACTTTATACAACATCCTACAACCAGCTAGACTTTGAAACCCAACTAGAAACACTAATCTAGACAAGAAGATCAATGTATAGTCAAAAAACATATTGCCTTTTGAATTGTGACTATGACATGTCATAGCTTATATCCTGATATATTACAAGAAGGATAAACTATACAAAAGTAGAAAGTTATAGACCAATGACCATAATTTACAGTTGACAAAAGCATTAACCTTTTCACCAACTTATCTAAGTGAGTCTTAAGAGTGGCAGTGGAAAGTTGTTCAGCTTTTTGTCAAAAGTTGATTAGAGAAAGCTTGCCTTCTATGTCTTCGGAAGAAATCAGTCTTTGGCTTCGAAAGACTTTGTCTTTGAAGCTTCAAAAGACTTAATCTTTGGCTTCAGAACATTTTGTTATTTGGCTTTGGAAGATTTTACACTTAACTTATTTTCTCTGAGTTGTTTAACACTTTTAAAGTAACTCTACTCTGTACCTCATGCATGCATACTGAGAGTTATTTAGTTGCTTTGGTTGTATAAGCCTTTAAGTGTAAACCTTACAAGACCCTTGCCTCAAAAGTAAAGGACGGTTTCCTAGGACCAACCTTGGGGATTATGACTAGGGAAGTCCCGTTCGAAGGTAAACACACTACTCGAGCCATATATTACCTTACTTATTAAAAGGTGCCCCTTGTCCCTTGACTGATTCCTACGCCAGAGGTGGATCGCAGGAGGAATCCTCTAGCGGTGAGACTAACGGTGCTTGTTTTGTTTTTCTTCTTAACAAGCCAGGACTCATACCTATAGTGTGATTCCTTTCTAGCAATAAGTGGCACCCACAATGGGGCTCACTAAAGTACAAAGAGCCACTTGAATTGACGCCCTTACCATCTGTGTCACGTTCTTTTGGCTTATTGTTCAAGTAATCATGGTAAGTGAAGAGGTCCTGCCTATGGAAGGCTAGACGTCATATTGTTCACCAGTTCTCCGCTAGTTATAGCTAACATGATAGAACTAACCCCTGAAGGTGTGCGAGAAAACTTTGCAAGGTTGCTGAAACTTACAAACAAATACGTCCAGGAAGAGCACCTTAGGAGTATGAGGGTACATTTAGCGTATGAATAAAAACCTAACATTTCACTGACTCTTGTCCCACAAACCCCTAGGAGGGCATGCTCAATTCCTCAAAGCACTAAAGCTCCTCATTTAGAAACGACGACCATGTTGCTTTCATCGGCTAATTAATCATACCCCATGTTCATGGAGGAATGGGGGAATGGCAAGGACCAACAATAGTTGGCTAACATACAAGCTACATCGGGCTGTCAATACCCCATGGTCAAACCAATGACAAGTATAAACCGATCTGTGATGCCATATCTATCATTGTCTATGACAGGACCTATGTTGCCATTGACAAACCTAGTACAAGCATTATCATGGCAACTTCCATGTCGGCTACCCAAAATTTTCTTTGGTCGGGGTCACCACACATGCAAACTGCATGGATTTCCTCGGCAGCACCCACAACATGTTATCCTTACTGGTATTCTTTTCCATACACAACCTACGAAGCAACCCAACCTGTTGTGCCAATAGAAACCGAGCCGATAGAGATCGACTCAGAAGATGAGCTTTCTCAACCCTACGTACCCAAAGCGCATACGAAATTTACCGACATAATCACAAACTTCAAATCCCCCCCCCCCCCAAAAACCAAAATGCCCACCAATGTATGAACTTATAATGGCCTAGGGATCCAGACGACCATTTAGAATTATTTTCGTGTGTGGGAAAGTAGAACAATGGTCTATGCCGGTTTCGTGCTACATGTTTGTCCAAACTTTGGTAACACCAACACTTGGTTTAATAGCCTCCCTGCAGGGAGTATCAATTCCTTTGAGAATCTCAGTAAAAGTTTTCTAGGAAAATTCATGCAGCAGAAAAGATATACAAAAGATCCCATGGAGCTGCATAGTATAAAGCAAAAAGAGGACGAGGATCTCCAAACATTCATGGAAAGATACAACGTAGAAGGATTGAGCATCAGTGGGGCAACGGAGCAGATGTGAGTATGAGGCTTCATACATGGCGCGAGGCCAAGATAGTTAATAGAGGACCTAAATAGGAAGATACCGAAGACAATTAAGGACGCAATGGAGCGGGCGGAAGCTTTCCTGAAAGGAAAAGAAGCCGCACAAGGTCTCGAAAGAAGCAAGAAGGGGAAACCCTCCGGATGGAAGGGAAGCCAACTAACTACCCGAAACCATCATCCCCATTTGCTCACACATCACATACAAGTCAAGGAGGCCTTACGAGAAAGCATCACAACAAAGACACATGCATAATGACTATCATGAGGACAAGACTCGATAGGTCTAGTTTACTACTCCCATAAAGTCCCCACAAGAAATTCTAGCCACAAAAGAAGCTCGTTTTAGCTTTTGGTCTCCAAAGCCTATTCATAGTTAGCTGGGGGAGAAAGTCTCACCCAAGTTTTATGACTTCCATAGAGACATATGACACCACACTATTGATTGTTTCCGGTTAAAGAAGATAATCGAAGCGGCTTTAAGTTCGGTGAACTCGCCCACTTAATAAAATATATCAAAGGAGAAAACCTGACCATGGGAAACAAGATAAAGAAAGGGAAAGAAAGAAAAAGAGATCCTGATGGTCACAAAGAATGAAAAAACGTTGCAGAAGAGAAAGGCTAGCAAGGGCCCAATCCGAAGTTACTCAAAAAGGGAGATCAGATTCCCTCCCATACGAGGACAAAAAGCCATGACCTCCCCTATGGTCATTAGCATTGATATTGAAGGCCAGGAGGTCTGGAGGATATACTTGGATGGAGCCAGTGCTAGAGAAATCATGTACGAATATTGCTTCTTACAGCTGGCCGAAAGCACCAGAAGAGGGCTGAACACGTTGCACACGCCCTTGATAGGTTTCTCAGACAAAAAGGTGCATCTGATTGGAGAAATCACCTTGACAGTTAAGCTGGGTGGTAAAGAGCTAACAAGAAGCGAAAGTCTGACCTTCTTGGTAATCCAGTTTCCCTTAAGGTATAGTGTGATCCTGGGAAAGCCTGGGATTAGCGCGTTCAGGGCAATAGTCTTAACGACACACGTAATGACACGATTCCCCACGAGGGACGACATTGCAACAGTGTTGTCCTCTAGGCCCATGAGATAGTCACAGTTGCGAAGGCAAAGAAAGACAAAGTTAGTGACAAGATACTAAGTATAAATAATGAATACCCTAACCTGTTGGTTAGTATAGGAGAGGGATTGTCCCTGGGAGGACGGAGGAAGCTAGTCGCTCTACTGAAAAGAAACAAAGACGTCTTTGCCTCGATCCCACAAGAGTGACTGGGGTGCCACAAGACATAATCGAACATTCGCTGAGTGTCTCCCTAAAAGCACTCCCAGTGGCTCGGAAAAAGAGAAGCCTATGACCCGAGCGAAATTGCGATGTTATGATAGAGGTAGCAAAGCTTGTAGACGTAAGGATATTGATGGAAGTAAAGTATCATACGTGGATAGCTAACCTGGTCATGGTAAAGAAAGCGGATGGCAGCTGGAGAATGTGTGTGGATTTCAAAGACCTCAATAAAGTATGCCCCAAGGATTGATACGCGCTACTTGAGATAGATCTCAAAGTAGATTCTCTGACTGGCTTCCCACTGAAATTCCTAGACACCTACAAAGGATACCATCAAGTACAAATAAGTGAAGAAGATGAAGAAAAGACGGATTTCCACACGACGCAAGGCATATTCTCTTACAGGAAAATGCCTTTGATCTTTAAAATGTGGGGGCAACATACCAAGCCTGATTGACAAAGCCTTCATAAACCAGAAGGGAAGAACCATGGAAGCTTAGATGGATGACCTAGTCATCAAAAGCCACAATAAAGAACAAATGATGGATGATATTGAAGAAACATTTATGAATCTAAAAAAGATTAACATGAAACTCAACCAACAAAACTTCTTCAGATTTAAGGAAGTCGGGTTCTTAGGACACGTGGTTAACAAAAGGGACATTAAGGCAAACCCAAACAAGGTGGCTGCTGTCATGAAGCTAAAATTGCCAAGAACAGGGAAGGACATACAGATCCTTATGAAAAAATAGCGGCACTCCACCGATTCTTGTCCAAATCAGCAGAACGTTGCCTCCCTTTCTTCAAAACAATAAAGAAAAGCTCAGCTAAGGACAAGTTTACATGGATGCCGAAAGCTGAGCAGACATTCTAAGACATGAAGATTTATATAGTAAGCATCCCGGCCATGGTTATGCCCAGGTAGGGGGAGTTGTTACAATTATACCTAGTGGTACGAGGGGAGGCCATTAGCAGTGTTCTAGTGTTGGAAAGGCAAGGATGTCAACTACCGGTGTACTTTATTTGTCGAGCCTTGAAAGAAGCGGAATTAAGATACTCATGGATTGAGAAATCGGCATTGGCCTTGGTTCATACAACCAAGCATTTACGAAGGTATTTCCAAGCATACCATGTGTAGGTCCTAACTAACTTCCCAATCAAAGAGGTGTTTTCCAAACCAGATATATCAGGAAGAATGGCCAAGTGGGTAATGCACTAGGAGAACATGGACTGCAATACTCCCCGAGAATAGCGGTCAAGGGGCAGGTCCTAGCTAACTTCTAGAAGCAGAAGACAATGAGAAGGACGTTAACAAGATAACTCCTAAAGAAAAGGCAATTAATCCCTAGGAATGGACCCTCCACATAGACAGAGTCTCGAATTTGGAAAGGTCAAGTGTGACCCTAATTTTCACCGACCCTAATGACACCAAGCTCATGTATGCAATTAGACTCAAATTCACAAGCAGTAACAATGAAGCAGAGTATGAAACCATGCTGGCAGGACTATGAATAGCTAAAGAATTACAAGTAGAAAAGTGTTCATAGACTCTCTGTTGGTACCTAGCCAAGTCAATGGGGAATACAAGGCAAAGGAACATTCCATGCAGTTATATCTTGAGCAAGTTAAGCGCCTGAAAACAACATTCAAGACATGTAGCATTAAACATATATCAAGAAGTTAGAACAAGAAAGCGGGTGTCCTAAGCAAACTAGCTTCTATGGTGTTCACACATTAACCAAAAAAGTGTTAGTAAAAATCAATCAAAGAAAAGAAAGTACATGACATAATCAAGGAAGAAGAGCCGAATTGGATGACACCAATCAGAGAATACTTGACCTTGAATGTCTTGCCATAAGATAAAAAGGAAGCAAGGAGGTTAGGAACTTGTACAAAAAAAACATACTTGGCTCCACTACTTCGATGCATAAGGCCAGTCCAAAGCAACTACTTTATTCAAGAATTGCACATAAGGATATGCGAGGCACATGACAGTCCCAGGTCAGTAGTAGCCAAAATAATTAATTTAGCTTACTACTACCCTTCCATGCACAAAGATGTGGTCGCGCAAATAAGAAAGTGTAGGCCGTGCCAAATGCACACGCAAATACCTGTCGTCCCCAAGCATGACCCGATAACAATCTCGTCAGCATGGAATTTCTACAAATGGGGGATGCATATCGTAGAGCAATTTCTAAAGCACCAGGGAGGGTTAAGTTCCTCTTGGTAGTAGTGGACTACTTCACAAAATGGCCGAAAGTCAAGCCATTGGCATCGATAACTGACAAGCAAGTAATCAAGTTTCTTTGGGTAACACATAAGCTAATAAACCCTCCATGAGTTCTGCCCTGACCTACTCATGTCATATTGCGCAAATCATCACACTTAATCATGTACGTAAACAAGAATAGGCGACATGCCTTCAAAAAAGCATCTTACAGCATAAGCATAATAACACAGTGGTAAAAGAGACAAACCTTAATAAGAGATCCGCTTCTATGTAACAAGCATAAACAAATATTATAAAGAGTCACACGTAAGACAGAAATATAAGGAAACCATAACATGTCCATAAACTAAAGTTCAAAAGATAAAGAAAACATTAAAATGTCATTATATAAACAAAAGAAGGCAATAAAAGGCACTCAGCCTTGGGTTTTCTTGGTAGAAGAATCAGGATCAGTAGGATCAGGATTAGGAAAGACAACAGCCTTGCAATTAGGGCTCCCCGATGGAAGGTCGGAAGGCGTAAAACTTCTAGCCTTGGAAGACGACTCACCATAGGAAGGTTTCCCTAAACTTAGGCGAGTACAACTGGCTTGATCATTTGATACCTAGCCAGTAGGTTGTCCTTTTTCTTCTGCACCATGCTAGTAGGCTCTAGTGCCTAAAGATCACAGAGCGGGCCATTAGCGCATCCTACTAGGGTCTTTAGGAAAGGATACTTGACCTCCTCAAAATCAACAATAACTTCAAAAAGAAGTTGTTAAGCTCTCGGACGATAATGAGGCATGAAGTCCAATGTTTTCCCTTGCTGACAACCTTGGTAACCAACTTTTAACCAACAAACAACCAAGCCGATGAGCACCCATCTAAACCTCAGCCATTGGATTAAGAAACTCTGCACTCTGAATCTCTGATGCAACAAACCCACAACATGCTCAAACCTTTTTCTAATCAACCACCTCTTCTCTACCATACCCTTGTCCATATCCCACAAAGCCCCTAATTGGCTTCCAGCACCCGCTCAATTGTCTCCTTACGCTTCACATTCTTTACTTTTGAGTTTTAACTCTCCTCCGCAAGGGCAGCTTGGCCTTGCTCAAGAGCATCTTTGCCTTCCTCAACTTCCAGCTAGGCTGACGATAGAGAATCCAATAGCTTTCTCTCCTTATTTGCATACTGAAGCTCCAACTCCCTGGGTCGTTGTGAAAGCATTTGGTTCTCCTCAGATAATCGCTTCACTTTCCTCTTCATACATCACCAACCCATCATATTTTACCCTCTTTGACAAAATGGAGATTTTCTTCCTGTTCCTCTCAAACACTAATACGGAAGCCCTCCAGCGGGATTGGACCTCGAGAATGAAGCTACCAAGTTCAGCCCACGACGAACACATCTTCCCGGTAAGCTCCATATCATCCATTAGGAAAGCCACTGGCTTTTTCCCAGGGGTAACAACACTATCAACTAGCTTCACACTTTCAACCGAATCCAAAAATATATAATCATTCAGTATATACCATTCAGTCTGAAGGTCTGCTCAGCCAACTCAGGTTCTAGAGGAAATAACATCTTCACTAAGAAGATTGGTGGAGGATACCTTATCCTGACTCCCATCAACTTCAATAATGAGATCATGATTCAGGGAAGATGTTGGGTTGGAATAACCAATGAGCGCAGGTAAGTCATTTTTTCCAGCACCCCGATTTGATCCAAAATAGCTATCTTACCTTTCCCAGAACAAGTGCGAGGACGAAACCCTCGCCAAAAGAATGATCAACATCCTTGCCCTTGTGTTTCTTGGTTTGCTTACCAGAAGTTGCCTCAGTCAAAGCAAGAGCAACAACCACCTCCTAGGCAAGGGTTTGGGCCAAGCTAACATATTAACCACCTAAATACGTGGTTTTCTCATGCAAAGTCTGAGAGTTATCTTCCCCTTCCTTCTAAGGGCGAGACACCACGTTAACATTCGAATCAAATTCCAGTTGCCAAAGTTAGTAGACTCATCTACAAAACAAAAATGCCATTTACAAAATGAAATGATATTTCTAGTAGTACGAAATAAAAACACATACCAACACCGATCCCTTAAACAGAAGGAGGGAATCAACCGAGTCTACTAAGCACTCAACCCAACCAAAACTAAAGAACCCTCCATGTAAGGACGAATGTATGTGAGGTTATCAGACAAAAGTTTATCATAATAACAATAAGGAGAAGGCAAAGACAAAAGGGATCACTGGCATCACCCTTCAAATCTCTCCAAACGAGACCAATGGGAACAAAAGAAGAGGTGACCTAGAAAATCTATTTTTCCAACCTTTAATTGTTTGGTTAGAAGGATAAACACATTTAGGAGCAAGCTCTTTTCTCATCTGAATGGTAACCTAGTCACCATTCTTGATAAGATGAAAGTACTTACGAAACAAACATATCGTAAGAGGAATGCCCAACACTTTACAGACCATCTCAAAGTGAGTAATCTTGTTGATACTGAAAAGGACAAGTTAGGCAAGGTTCAACCGGTAAAACTCAAACAGATGTAAACAAAAGTGAGAAATGGGAGACTTGGGTTGGAGATTTTAAAGATTCGAGTGTATAAAGGGATGAACCTGGGAGGACAATCCCAAATGTTTTCCTTAGGTTTCAAAAGGGTGGGACGAAACTCAAGTCCGATTTCGAATCAAGAACAAAACAAAACGACTTCAACCTCACTCATCTTACTCTTGTGCGAAAGCATGTCAAAGCGATTAGCCATGAGGAAAATGTTGAAAGATAAGAGAAGAACTAACCTGGATCGAGAAAGGGACGAAACCGCTTGGAAGAAGTTGTAAAGAGAAAGAAGGAAAGATAGACGGATAAAACCCAATTACAAGGAAAGATAGGGGAAAATGAGAGAAGATCCTTGCTTCAAATGGAAAGGAAGGATTCCCCAGGACTAACCTTGGGGGATTATAAATAGGGAAGTCCCATTCGAAGGTAAAAACACTATTCAAGCCGTACAATACCTTACTTATTAAAAAAAGTCCCTTATTCCTCAACTGATTCTCACGCCGAAGGTGGATCACAAAAGGAATCCTCTGCGGTGAGCCTAACAATGTTCTATTTGTTTTCCTTCTTAACAGGCCAGTATCGACTCATACATACCATGTGATTCATTTTAACCAAAACCCCGTCCACCCTCATACAAAGCTTCTTGTTAACATCTATTAATAAAACCTTTTTTATTTCTGAAAAATAATTTAAATTTCACATGAATATCCACACCCCCATGCTAGAACCCATCATCATATATATGCCCATCAGATTCTTTTTGTTTCTTTTTCTACGCACAATTGTCCCTTACCTTGATGTTAGCTAATTTTGTTCATTTATATAAAATAGTATTTCTTAAAACTAAAAATATTCAGTCAATAAACTCTGATTACAAAAGGTTACAACAATTAACCAAATTCAACTATAAATCCCAGAAAACAAAGTAAAAGTGTTGGAACGATTTTGTTAAAACACCTAGATTTTCTATGCTTAAATCATCATTATATGCACTCTACAAGACTATATCACACAACCTTATAATTTGGAATACACCACTTACTATCGGATTATGTTTAAATCGGAAATTAAACGAACTAGGCTAAAAAGTAAAAGAGTTAATTTAAAAGTTTAAAAGTTTTTAATTTTGTTCCCGATTTGATTAAAATTATAATTTCCTTCAAAGTATTAAAAACATCAATTAACTATAAAAGTTTTATATGTTGTTTCAGTTTTAGTTTAAAAGTTTTATTATTTTGGATTAATTTGAAATAACTAATAAAAGTTTTAGATTGAAATTAAAACAAAATTATCAAATTACTGGAAACAATTTGTTAAATTTTAATATTTTAAGGAAATATTTTTTTTAAAAAATATTAAAGAGTAAAATTAAATTTAACTCAAAAGAAACAATCACTTTCTACTCTTTATTTCTTCATCCAAATGCAGGGACTATCTTATATAATATTTAAAACCTTGATTACCCTGACTCAATCTCGTGTATATATGGAAGCATAGATTAAGCAAGCATGGAGTAATGGCATATATATTGAACACAAAAGGGAAACTGTGTAAGCATCCTGAAAACCATTCCGAAGCCCCATGCAAACTCTAGCTGTGTGTGAATGAATTGAATGTGTGTGTGTCTGTGTGTGAAAAGCCACCCAGTGGATTAAAGTGAAGCCATCAAAGCTTTATCTTTACATATATGCATTCAGACTGTACTCTTCAGAAGTCTGAAGCCTGATTACAGAAAGACTGCAAAAAGCCCATCTTTTCTCCATTAATGGTCCATGTCACGATCCCCAAGGTTACCACTTTCTTCACCCCCGGTCAAGATTTACCATGCATACATGATGAAACAACACGAATCAAGTTGACAAATGCAAAAGATTGCATATACAGTTAAACTCCTAGGGTAAAAGGGTCATTTTGTAGATAAGAGTCAAATCAGACGACCACTATGGCTAATGTTTAACCATCTTTTCTCTGATTTTTTTGCTCCAAAGATTGATTACTTCGTGGTGGATGTAAATGTTACGTCGGCCATTAAAATTTACAAATAAAGAGAAAATAGCATCGATATATGAACGTAAGAAACATATAATCAAAATAACCGTAAAAACCACGTTATCACAAGAATTATAAAAACCGTATAAAAATACTGATGGGGGGCGGTAACGAAAATTCTTTGTGGATCATGTTTAAAGCAATAATTAAATTTACAAAGTGACCTATATATGTGTATATATTATTGGTTATGAACTAGAAAATTAATGTAGCATTGCTTTTGAAATGTAATTAGTAACTAATAGAAATTTACAAGTAAAATGGAAGTATATAACTATCGTTTCTTAAACAAAGTATGTATTGTAGATTGTAAATAGTAAAAAATTTTACAAGATGAATGAAAATAGATAACTATTTGGATCTAAATTTCCTCTTAAAGTTAAGGGTTGAAGCTAATTTTGAAGTACTTTAATAGTGCTTAATTAAGAGGAAGTAACATTCACCATTTAAAAAACATAATTCGATACAAAGTGTGAAACCAGTTGCCCCGAAAAAACTAACGAAGATCAAACCAACTCAAAAACCCTAATCAACATTTAAAAGAAAGATAAGCAAAGGCTTACAGTGTGTTCTTGGTTAATAACTACATAAAGAAATTGAGAGATGATTTCGATCAAACAATCAGAAGTTACTCAAAAACCCTAACGAAAAACCAACAAAAGTTGTAATCATAAAGCGCCCATAACAAGTATTCATGGCGGACCACTAATAAATTCAGTACGGATCTTCATTCAGTACGGTGGCGGATGTAGCGGCGCTTGCCTTGCAGTTGGAGCCCAAATAACATCAGAAGGCAGGTGAGAGCTGTACATCGACAATGAATCCGCCGCAGTTGACGGAGGTTGGTGATGACCGCCGCAATCTCCGCCAGCCGAAACTGCCGGAGGAGGAGACTGCTCACCTGCTCCAACTGACCCGCTACCACCGCCGGAGTTTTCTTCGTCGGAAGGTAGTCGGTGATACAAAGGGTTATTAAACGACGCCGCTATGATGTACACCGGTCCGGCGGACATGAGCTGTCCGGCGACGGCGCCACCCACTATCTGCCCCTGAGGACCTGCTAACGATATGGTGAACCCGTTCGCAAAAGGCACCACGGAGGAAGACGACGGCACTACGGTGGCCGAGATGGAAAGAATATCGAAACGGCCGTGGAACGTGACGGTGCCACCAGAGGTGGTGGACGGCTGCCGTAGTGAGACGTTAGCAACGGTGCCGGAGCCGGTTAACACACAAAGGCCGGTGTTGCGTTTCCGGCAGTAGCGGGCGACGGCGTCGACGATATCGGTGCCGGCGGGGAGTTCGAGGACGTATGGGGCCATAGAGGGGTCGGGTTCTCGGGTGATGACGATGGGTGGTTTGGGTTTGTTTTTGGATCCGGGTGGGCGGCCTCTGGGCCGTTTGACGACCTCAATGGAGGCTCCGTCGTTTGGGGTGGCGGACCCATCCCTTTTAGAAGGGGTGGGTGTGATCGCACGCGGGGGGCTGCGGCTGCGGCTGTCAGCCTCCTCTGACGTGTTGCTTAGATGGAACTGATGGCTGGCGATGGCAAGTGCTGCGGCGGCGGTGGTGGTGTTTGTTGTGGTGACTGCTGGTGGTGGTGGTGGTGGTGGTGGAACTTTGAGAAGATATTGGTGGGAGGGTGGGGGTGGGGGTGAGGGTTTTTATCATCACGATATTCTCCTTTCATATTTGTTTTGTAAATAAAGTAAGTAATGTATATTTTAGGAATATCTGATGTTTTATAAATGAGAAAGGGAGGGTGGTGTTTGTGTGTGTGTGTGTGTGTGAGAGAGAGAGAGAGAGAGAGAGAGAGAGAGGAGAGAGAGAGAGAGAGAAGAGAGAGAGAGAGAGAAGAGAGAGAGAGAGAGAGAGAGAGAGAGAGAGAGAGAGAGAGAGAGAGAGGAGAGAGAGAGAGAGAAAGGTAGATCTAGAGAGAAGAGGGGGGCGGTGGGTGAGCTTGGAATTCAAGTAAAGATTGCGCCGCTGGTTGAAAGGTAAAGTGGGCCACAAGTGTGTGAAACGGAGAAATTAAACCAAGGCATGTCGATGCTTATCAAACCAAATTTAAGGACTAATAGTTTACTTTTTTACTTTTTATTTTCTATTTAACATCGTGGCTTTATTGGAGCAATGTTGTAGATTTTGTTTAACGCTATCTGTTTTTACTTTTAATTCCTTCTTATCGTACATTTATTAAATTCATATTATTTTATAAGAGTGAAAACCAATACGCTAGTATATAATGCTAGAAAAGTAATGTTACGTATACTATAGATGATAATCGATGATGACTACTTATTGAGAAAAATTTCGACATGTTATTTATTAGGGACAACACCCAGCTGTGAAACCTTACCATTGATCTCATATAGTGTTTTGGACATGATGCTAGTTTTCTATTCACTTTATAGTTTCAGGTTTTCAAGTAATCATAATATCATTTGAAATTCGGATGAGATTTGGGAGATCTTCCACTATTGCCATCCGAGATAATTGCCTTTTAAAGACCATATTGTCCAACCTATTCTTCTTAGTTAAACATGTCCTCTCTCGATTATCCCCCATTGAGAATGAAGAGTGAATTCTCCCATGAGTTCTCCCTCCCATACCCATCTACCTCTGTTCTCATTTATCCCTACTTGGATTATTATAGAAGAACATCTTTCTGCCACTCTTTCACGATGTTCGGTCTCCTCTTCTGTTGCCAATTCCAAACTAGATTATTTGCTTGTTTATGCACATCGCACATCAAATATTGGTGATTTTTTAAAATGTTAAGTGACAATATCATAATTAGTGGCGGAGCTTAAGCATTCTCTTAACAGGGGCGGGGGCGAAATTTATATTCTTGAATGGGGGCAAACTCGATATTTTATAAAAAATTAACACTACCGAACTAAAATTTACATTACCGGATTGAAATTTAACACTAGCAACGAAAAAAAGGGGAAAGTAAGAAAAAAAAAGAGGGGGTGGAGCAAAGAGAAAGAATTATAATTGAAACAAAAAATGTTTAAGGTAATAAAATAATAATAACCAATGAGAAATCTATGCCGTAGAGAGAAAATAAGTGGAGTGGTACAAACTAGAGGTGTACAAACCGGTTTTTATGTCCAAACCGGTTCAGATTCAAAACCGAACCGGTTTTTTCGTGGTGGGGTCAAACCGGTTATCTTTAAACTGGTTCGGGTTACAAACCGGTTTGGCTCACCAAAAACTCAAACCTATCAAACCGGTTCGGACCAGTTTGAAACCGGTTTTTTTACCCAAACCGGTTTTTCTTACCGGTTTAACTGGCTTTTAACTTTTAAACCGGTTTTGAGTGCGGGGCTAGCAAACCGGTATAGAAACCGGCGGTTCGGTCGGATTCGAGACCGGTTTGGTCCAAACCGGTTTTTCTTTGAAACCGGTTCGGGTTTTTTTAGGTGAACCGGTTCCGAACCGGTTCCGAACCGGTTTTTTTGTACATGACTAGTTCAAACATATAACAAGAGGAGGAAATACAAATACAAAAGAGAAAAAAGAGTCGGCAGCACAACTCGAATCCAAAACCTCAAGTATATAGAGGAAAAAATCTAACCATTTCGGTTGGATGGTTTTATTGGTTGCAAATTGCAGCATAATTTACTTAACCTGTGAAAAGTTAGAATGAAAAAAACAAGAAGTTAAAACCACATTGTACACCGACATTGGGATATAAGTTACGAACGAGTAAAATTACTCGTGATTCGCGAAGAGACTTACGATAACACTCATGTGTTAAGGGTATGATTGTGAAATTCATAACCAACTTCGGACAATAATGCACTTAAGTAAATAAAAAAACATATTAAAAGAATACAATGTCTCGTACGTTATGCGTCTGTGGCATAATAGCATGTTTAAACACGGTTATTTAAACGAGAGACATACTTGTCTCCGTCGATTCGTACAATGACATTAATGTGTTGAATAGCATGTTGCAAGCGTATAAAAGCTTTGTTACGCTGCGACTTATTAATTTAACTATAGTAACCTAGATGGATGTTTATTGGTGGCCGGAAAAAGCAATCGGTGGTTTTGACAAGACCGAGGAGGGTGACGTTGTGGTGAAAGAGAGGATGGGAAGCGGTGTGATATGAGTCAAGTGGACCCCACTTTCGTACATATATTATTTTTATAAGGAATTTTTTGAATTTTAGATTAAAATATATTATAAGAATATAACTGTCATTTATAAAAAAATTGGAACAAATTTTGCAATAAAAATATTTACAGAAAGTAACTATGTTGTTAACTTATGATTATAATAAGGATATACAAGTATACACACTATGAAATTGAAGACGACTTGGTTAGAATGATATTTATAATCAAATTCAGTTATCACCTCCTTAATCTAATTTAGACACTATAATCTACACCTTAAAATTATTTATTGGTTACCTTACAAATAGAAATATTCCTCAACTATAAAATAGTTACTTTTTCTATTTGTTTATCATAAATTATATAGATTTAGTTTAATGGTATTTGACTTTTACTAGTAAAATTCAAATGGAGAGGTTTGGATGAACATTTTATGGTGGAGTAGCAAGCATGTGAAGAGTTATGAGAATGACTTTATCCTTCGTCGTATGCAAGTGGAAAGGAATGGGAAAAAGGATAGGATAGGGTTCAAAGGACTGTATTTATTGAGGAGACAAATATTAAATAATGTCAAAATTGGAGGTTCAAATTTGTGGACCCAATATCACATTTCAAACTTTTATCCATTTGTAATAATTGTTCCTCATCCTTTTAGTTCTATTTTATATCATAAACATCTAATTTATGAGTCACATAGTTTATTTGGTAAATATCATTTGAATGCTTTAATAAGAATTGACAAGATTGTTTGATTTTAGGGGTTTGTGGATTTATACATCATCTTCGGGTATTTAAACTGTTAAGTGTTTGCTACATGTTCAAATGAAATTATAGTTTACACACCAAGTAGTACATGCAATATAAAACTTTAGTTTACATAACATGAGATGGAAACAATGTTTATGACAACAAAGTTAATTATAATGTTAAAAGTGAAAGTGATGGCGGTGATGATTGTATTGAAAAACTTATCTTATAATACATTCCAATATGCAATTATTAACCATCTATACATGCATTTTATACACATATACTTACAACTTTTACTTATATACTTACTACTTTTAAATAGAGAAAATTCATCTTTCCATGAAGATATCTTCCTTAAAAGTTCAAGAATAACAAAACCAAGATTCTATTTCTTTGATTTTAATGTTAAATTTGTGTACTTGAGAAGTTTTTAAGACAATTTATCTGCTTTTTATTTATTTGATTTGTCAACCAAACATTATATATAGATTTTTTCAACATAATTTAATAAATTTTATGAGAAAAGACCCATTTAGTCTCCTGTTTCTGTTTAACTTTGATTCTTCTATGATTTGAATGTTTATAATCACCCCAAAAGGTCACTTTCGTTGATTTATTTCACTTCATGTTGTTTTAATTTCCATGTAAAATACGAAACTTTGAACCTCAAAGAATTTCAAACGAAACAAACTTAAATCCGGACCATGATGGAACATTTTCTTTCTAATAGATATTTACATATTATGATAGAAATTACAAAATGCATATACTTTTTTGAAATAAAAATATCATTATTATCTAGTAACAGACCTCACTTTTATCTGTCCTTTGATAAGGTTAAGTTATACTAAAAAATATTTACGATAAAATCTAATAATCAATATAAAATTTTATACAAATGGTTAAGATCAGATTAAAACTATAAAAGTTGAAGGAAATAGGAATGATACTTTAGTCATTACAATTATTTTTTATAAAATTCCCAGCTATAATAAATGTTTATAACTTTTGTGTATGTCATTAATTTTTAAAAAAACCATAAAAATAAAAAATTAAGTCTACCAGCTCATTGTGTCTGCGAACACATCATTATGTGGTTAATGCTACTTATTTTGTATTTATGCACACTATTGCAATTTTAAAACCTATAAGATATTTAAACAAAATAATAAAATAACACCGCTAGACTATCAATTTTTAAAACACAATAATAAGTAAAAAAAATTATATAATCTAAAGAAAATACCAAAATAACATAAAAAAGATAAAACACAAATACGAATGAGTGATTTTTAATCATGTTTAGTTCCATTTTGATTTCTTCTTCGATGAAACTTAAAATAGTTGATTCTTTTTATGTGCTTATCCATATTGGGTGTTTTGTGGCCCATAAACGATATTGGTAGGTACCACTTTGTCATATTTTTATTGGTTATCGATGATCTTATTGTTGTTTTTCCCCTCGTACTCCTGTTCATGATATTTAACACCATTTATACGTTTACGTGCGTATAAAGGGTAACATGAGCATTAGAACTGACTGAACAATTTACTTTTAATTGTTTTGTTTTATGGTTTAAATATTTTATACGACTTATGATTCTAATTATATCTTATGGTTAACATAATATTGTTTAAAAATAATTAGTATTAAAAAGAAGACTAAACTTCGATTTTGCTCCTTGATTTGGTCCAACTAACGGTTTTTATACAAATGTTTTAATATATTGATTTGGCTTATTGTGGTTTTCAATTTGTCTAAGGTAACACCAACCAATTAACACCCTTAAAATTTTCTATTAAAAACTATAGTATTTTGGTCTTTTTTATATAAAGGACTACTCTATAATATATCAAAAGGGTATTTTAGTCTTTATCCTCATCCACATAATCATCGTCTGAACCACATCATCATCATCTAACCTACATCGTCATCATGATCATCATCATCATGATCATCATCATCATGATCATCATCATCATCATCATGATCATGATCATGATCATCATCATCATCATCATCATCATCATCATCATCATCATCATCATCATCATATCATCATCATCATCATCATCATCATCATCATCATCCATCAACATCCTTCACCAGAATAAAACCATTACCACCCACCTCAACCACCACCCTAAATGATAACCACACACTAACACCATTAGCATTCGTCACTACCATCACAATCACCACCACACTACCACCACCACTACCACCACCACCACCACCACCCACCTTTGAAACCAAGAAAATTAGTTTTAAGTCAAAACCACCATCGCACCACCACTATCACCATCATACCACCATCAGACTTTCTTAAATTATTGATTTACCACTACTCTAGAACAATAAACACCACTACTACATCTTCATCACCTTCGATCAAAGCCTAAATCTGAGCAGAATTTCGAGCCCTTGGCGATGAATCGAGCTTTAAAAGGTTGGCCCTACAAGTTTCAATACCTTCATCCTTCCAACGAACACTGTCCACCTTACCTCGTCGCTACCATAGTTGAACCACCTTCGTGAAACTAAATCTAGGGTTTCAATATTTTGATGATGATGATGATGGGTGATTATATTTGGAATGCTCAGTGGACTTACATGCATAACTTTTTCTTCTTCCTTTTTCTCAACATTGTTTCCAAATTTCATTCTTAGAATGGCACTGATAGATATGAACTCGTCTAGCATCCCTTCATAGTTTAAAGCTAACTTGTTCATCCTCTTTAAGTCTTCAAGGCTAAGCTCTATGTTAGATCTAGGAACAATAGATCTAGATCATTTTGTAATTTATTATTTTGATATATGCATTATGTATATAGGTTAACCTATATGTGTGTTGATTTATGTATGATTGCAAGTCAAACATTATCCTTGGTCAATTTGTGAAATTGACTAAGTGTAAGAAACATCCACGGATGAACAATTCTGTTCTTCCGTAGATATGTTTCTTACAAAAACAATTATCCGAAGATCTTCTGCGGATGAACAACCGGCTCCGAGTTCAAGTGAATATACATTCGGAAGAACAAAGTATCTTTGGAAGAACAAAGTATCTTCGGAAGAACAAAGTATCTTCGGAAGAAGAAAGTATCTTCGAAAGAAGAAAGTATCTTCGGAAGAACGAAGTATCTTCGGAAGAACGAAGTATCTTCGGAAGAACAAAGTATCTTCGGAAGAACAAAGTATCCTCAAAAGAACAAGATAGCTTTGGAAGAACACAATGTAAGGCCCCATTCTCGGGACACTTACAGCTGGCTAATCATCGCTCATAAAACATATAATTACATTAACTTGAAATAAACATTGCAACAGAAACATTAAAAACAACATTTTCATTACAAATGCTTTTGCAAAATATTACAACATTCATTACACAATATCCTTTGTTCGCATTACAATGCAAAAACATTAAACAAAAGAATGCCATCCAAAAGAGCCAAGTAGCCGCCCTGTGTGTTGGACCAAAAGAACCAATGAGCCGGATCAGAAAAACCTTTAAGTCCCACAGACGTCACAACAACTACTGAAGACCACAACAGCTGAAGACAACAGCTGATTACAAAGTCTGAACACAAGTGCTGAAGACAAAGTCTGAAGACAAGTGCTGAAGACAAAGTCTGAAGACAACAGCTGATTACAAAGTCTGAACACAAGTGCTGAAGACAAATTCTGAAGACAAGTGCTGAAGACAAAGTCTGAAGACACAAGTGCTGAAGACAAAGTCTGAAGACACAAGTGCTGAAGACCAAAGTATCAGACGTTGTCACAAAAGCTGAAGAGGTCTTCTTCAGTAGTTGTGACGGTTTACCTTTCAGTAGTTTTATGTTTTATCTGTTCAGTAGTTTGACACAACAGCTAAAGAATACTTCTTCAGTTGTTGTGCTCGTCAGTAGTTTTATGTTTTTCAGTAGTTTTGTAAAACGACTGAAGAGCTTGTTCTTCAGTCGTTGTAGTTTCAGTAGTTTCTTATCAGTAGTTTCATATTTTGTACTTAACACTCTGATATGTTCTCAGTAGTTGTGAACATTTCAGTAGTTTGTTAAGAGTTAGTTATTTTTGTAATAGATCTGCCAGTTGTCACTTTCCCGTGATAACAGCAGCGATTGCACTCTATATAAGGAGTGTCAACCTATTGTAATAGGTGAATGATTGATCAGAAATATTCGATATTATAGAAACATTCCTTGTTATAGAAATATATTCTCTCGTTATAACCGTATTTGTTCTTAATGCATACGAGTATCAAATTCTTACTACAATTTGTCTAATTCTTGTTCTTATTCCGCTGCGTTACGCTCTATTTCATCAAACTTGTGATCACTGATCCTGACAAATGGTATCAGAGCCGGTTAATCATTGATCGATCTAATAATTGATCATTGAAACTACTATTCAAGATCCAAGTTTGATTGAATTAGCATTTTTTTTTCAAGAAACGGTTATAGAGATTGAATTTTCTGTGTTTCTGGTCATTCATCCTGAGATTTTCTCTTGGTTTTCATTGAGTCTGTTGTGGTCTATGTAAAAACGTTTAAAAGCTTGAATTAAATTGTATTTGGACTGAAAATGACTACTCCTTCCAATGATCCTCACAATACTGGTTCCTCAACCAAGCCTCCAATGCTGGTTAGGAATGAGTATAACATATGGCAACGACGAATGCTCCATCACCTGTCTGTTAACAGCGCAGGTTGTTGGACATCAGTGGTACATGGTCCACACAAGCCTATGGTGAATAACCTGGAAACCAATCAAATGGTTCCGAAGAGGAGGGAGCAATACTCAAATAAGGATAAGAAGTTGTTTGAGATTGATGCAAAAGCCCATGGAATTCTGGCCATGGCACTGCCCAATGAAATCTATTCTGGGCTAATGCATCATGAAACTGCCCATGACCTTTGGAATGCCTTGAAAGAACAATTTGGAGGAACAGATGAGGTCTTGGCAAATAATAGAGAAATCCTTGCCCAACAATACGAGACATTCTCTCATAGAAAGGGTGAGACACTGACTCAACAGTTTGAGCGGTTCTCTTGTTTGATCTCTGAATTAAAAATGGTCAAACTTGAGTACACCAATATCCAGATGAATAACAAATTTCTTAGATCACTGCCTGAGAGATGGGACACATATACTATTGTCCTACGCTCTAGTGCAAATTTGGACAAACTATCTCTCACCAACTCCATGGGAAATTGCTCACATTTGAGAGAGAGATATAACAGAAACGAAAACTGTCTTCATCCGGAAAGCTCACTGAAGACTTTGTACTAGGCAACACTGCCTTGGTTGGTCATGAGTTAGAATATGCTTCATCTGAATGCCAGTATGATGAGCATATTGATTTCTCCTCAAACACTTCTGAACTGCGTTTGTGAGTGTTGATAGTCAGTTTACTGGGTGTAATAATAACAATCTATGCTTCATCATGGATGATCTCAAGGGGATTGCTGATGATGACTTAGAAGAGATGGATATTTTGAGCCAAATGGCCTTGATAAATATCAGATCTCAGAAGTTCTACAAAAACTGGAAGAAAGTTCCCAGGACTCTCTGGCAAAACCAAAGTTGGTTTTGACAAGAGTAAGTTGAAGTGTCACAAATGCCACAGGCTTGGACACTTTGCTAGAGAATGCAGATCATCTAGATCTAATTCCTCTGCACCTTTTGTGACTTTCCCTGGCAGTAGTCAACAACACAGAGGGCAACATCCTGTCAATTCTAGTCATCATTCTCAACCACAATCTCCTGCATATTTTGTTCCTCAGGGTCAAATGCCATATCCTTACCCTTGTTATTACATGCCACAGTCAAATCAAGTTCAAGTTCCTATAGTACCACAACCTCATGCACTACCAGAACCTCAACCATCTCAATCTCATCAACCTCCTCAACCTCAACAACACAGCTTCTTCACCCCTGGAGTTGTTGACTGGAGCAGTTTACCGGATGACATGTCTGGTCATGAACAACTGTTCACAGGTGCTGGTCAACATAGTGGTGACAGTCCTTTTGGGAATCTGGCTCTCATGGCCCTGGAGTCTACTGAGGGTTCCTGCTCAAATGCATCATCTTCACAGGTAACTCAGGTATCTTCAGAGGCTAAAGCCAAGTTATGTTCTGAATCATGCATTGCTGCCTTTGTCTCCATTAGAGAGGCAAATGTAGCATTAATAAATCAAAAACTTGAGTTTGAGAAAACCATTTCCAAAAGAAAAGCTAAGTTTGAGTCTGCTCTTAATAGTAAAAATGATGAGATTTATAAGCTTAATGCCAATTAAATGATGAAAAGGCCAAGCTAGAGGTTATTCTGGAAGACCAGAGAAGTCTCAAAGAAACCCTTGCAGTCACCCAGGTAGAGTGTGATCGATGGGTACAATCATGCAAAGGTTTTGAAATGCTTCTTACTAAGCAATCTACTTCCAATATGAAGTTTGGTATTGGTTATAATCACACTGCTCCTCCTACCGATTTTGCTTCAAGAGCAGAAGTGAAATCTGATGGAGAAAGCAATAACCAATCCACCTCATCATGTGATTCACTTTTTGATAGAGCATCATCAAAAGTTGAAGTCAGCACTAAGCCCTCTCAGAACCCATCAGCTGATGTTGATGGTTCCACTGCTGACACTCACATGATCAAAGAGATGATCAACTCAGGAGCTATTTCTGGAAGTGCTGAAAGGACTGGAGAGCAAGATTTAACACCTGAAGTTCAAACTCCAACTACTGTCAGCACTGAAGAGAAGAAAACTGTCAGTAGAAAGAGTTTGAAGACTACTAAAGAGGAAGTCAAGAAAGCAAATATGCTTCCAAAGTACTGAAGAGCAATCTTTAGTAGTTTCATTCTCTTTAGTTGATGATCAACATAAGATAAAGAAGAAACCATGTGAAGTATGTGGTTTGTTCAATCATCTTACAGATGATTGTTGGTACAAAAGGGGATCCAAACTCAAACATAAAGAGGAAAGTAAAGAGAAAATGGTTAAAATGAAAACTGAGTTTGAAGCCACATTTGTACCAGCAACATCAAATCCTGTAACCCTTAAGTCCAAAAAGAAATCCAAAAAGGAAGGGGTTAAACAGGTAACAGCTGAGATTGCTCAAAAGAAGAAGGTGCAACATAGGAACTTATCAAACTCCAATGCCAATGTGTCTGAAGAGCTGAAAGCCTTATCACAAAATCAGACACAGCTGGTTATGATGGTTCAACATCTATTGGGAAGAGTTAACCAATTAGATGTTCCTATGTTGAAACCACAGAAAAGGAGGTCCAAGCCAAAGGATTCCTTTTCTTCACTAGTTTCTTCCTCTCAGGCTGTTGTTTCCAACAAACATGTTAGTTTACCATCTGTTGATGAGAACAGGCCCAAGACCAAAAAGGTTTGGGTCTCAAAATCTAACTAATTTGTTGTATTTTGCAGGGTTCTTCACATACCTCAGAGGCATCTGGTATGTAGACAGTGGAGGATCCATGCATATGACAGGAAACAGATCACTTCTTAATGACTACTCTCAAGGAAGGAAGGGGTTTGTGTCATTTGGCAATGATGCAAAGGGTTACATCATCGGCAAAGGCTTTGTTTCCAATGGGGAAATAAAGTTTGATGATGTTAACCATGTGGAAAATCTCAAGTACAACCTCTTGAGTGTCAGTCAAATGTGTGACAAAGGCCATGTTGCTCTTTTCACCAGTCAGAACTGTCAGATTCTGTCATCCAAAGTTCTAAGTTTGATTGATAAGGTGTTGGATGAACACACTCTCCTAAAGGCCAACAGGACAGGAAGAGTGTATGCCTTAAACTTTCCAAGAAAATAGATCTCAAAGGCCATCCTTGCCTATTTTCCAAGGCTTCCCCCAAGAATCAATCTATGGCATAGAAGGCTGGGTCATGTTAATCTCAAAAACATGAATCAGCTGATAAACCATGGTTTAGTAAGGGGACTGCCTATGAAGGAGTTCAAGTGTGAAGATAATTGCACTGCTTGTTTAACAGGAAAATAGCACAAAGCTTCATTTCCCTCCATAGAAGAACCTAAGTCCACTGCCTGTTTACAGCTTCTTCACATGGATCTCTTTGGTCCTGTGAAAGTGATGAGTATGGCTAAGAAGAAATACTGTCTGGTAATTGTGGATGATTACTCCAGATTTGTATGGACTTTCTTCTTGCATTCAAAGGATGAGGCTGCACAGTCCATTATGAACTTTGTGTTACACGTTGAGAAGCAGTATTCCCTACCAGTTAAGTGTGTGAGGAGTGATAATGGTACTGAATTTAGAACCACACACTTGATGAGTTTTACTTATCAAAGAGAATCAAGAGGCAGTATAGCATCCCAAGAACTCCTGAGCAAAATGGAGTATGGAGAGAAAGAACAGGACCCTTATTGAAGCTGCAAGGTCCGGTTGGCTGACTCTGGACTGCCAATGACATTTTGGGCTGAAGCTGTCAATACAGCTTGCTATGTACAGAATAGAGTTCTAGTAAATCAGAGATTGATGAAGACTCCATATGAAGTTCTTCATCATTTGGCCCCTCTAATTTCATTCTTCAGAGCATTTGGGTGTCCTTTTTCATTCTCAACACACGGGATCAACTCCAAAATTTGATCCTAAGGTGGATGCAGGGTACTTTGTTGGTTATTCATCAACTTGCAAAGCATACAGAGTCTTCAACTGTACAAAAAAGTTGGTTGAAGAGACTCTACATGTTAAGTTTAATGAATCTTCAAAGGACAAGATTCCACAAGCCCTGTGGAGATATTTGATTGGATATACTGCAATATGTTCCTTATCAAACTCCTGCTGTTGCTCCTGTCAACAGTTCACCACCTGGTGGTTCTGCTGGTGCTGATGATGATGATGATAGCAGTACTCACCTCTTCAGGTTTAGTAATCAACTGCCTGATTCAGCTAGACCTGATGGTCCTGTAGCTCCAGTAGCACCATCCACAACAAATGCTGATGAGATTTATTCAAATTCAACTTCCTTTGAATTACCATCCACTGATTGGTTTCAAGGAAATGATTCACCATCACCATCTGTTGCTGCTGCGCCTGCTACAAACACTTGCATAGATCTCATTGTGTATCAAGATCTGAAGAATCACCCTATGTCTCAAATCATTGGTGATATCACTGCTGGCGTATCAACAAGAAGTCAATTGTCAAATTTCTGCTTCTATGCTCTCTTCATCAGTCAGCAAGAGCCAAAGAATTATCACATTGCATTAAAGGACAAGGATGGGTTGATGCCATGCAGCTTGAGCTTCTTCAGTTCAAGAAACAACAAGTGTGGGAACTGGTTCCTCTACCTCCAGGTAAGTGTGCAATAGGCACTAAATGGGTGTTTAGGAACAAAGCTGATGAAAATGGGCTTATTGTTAAGAATAAGGCCAGACTGGTTGTTCAGGGGTTTGCACAAGAAGAAGGTATTGATTATGATGAAACCTTTGCCCCTGTAGCCAGACTGGAAGCCATTCGATTGTTTTTAGCTTATGCTGCTTATCAAAACCTTAAAGTTTTTCAAATGGATGTCAAAAGTGCATTTTTGTATGGAAAAATTAAAGAAGAGGTTTATGTATGTCAACCACCAGGCTTTGAGGACAATAAACATCCTAATTGGGTGTATAAGCTTGATAAGGCTCTTTATGGGTTGAAACAAGCTCCTAGAGCCTGGTATGAGACATTATCAAACTTTTTTCTGGAAAATAATTTCACTAGTGGCTCCACAGATAAGACTTTATTTATTAAGAAAGCTGGCAGCATAATCTACTTGTTCAAATTTATGTAGATGATATTTTTGCATCCTCTGATCCACAGTTGTGTGATGCCTTTACAAAGTTGATGCAACAAAAGTTTGAAATGAGTGCCATGGGAGAATTACAGTTCTTTCTGGGTTTGCAAATCAAACAAAAGGCTGATGGAATTTTCATTCATTAGTCCAAATACACAAAAGATCTTTTGGAAAAGTTGATTTAAAACTGTAAGCCCTGTTCTACCCCCATGTGCAACACCACACAACTGGATACAGATCAGAAAGGTAAAGTGGTTGATGAAACACTTTACAGATGTATGATTGGGTCCTTGATGTACTTAACAGCTTCTAGACCAGATATTATGTTTGCTACATGTGTTTGTGCTAGATTTCAGACTGCACCTAAGGAGTCTCATTTGATTGCAGTCAAGAGGATCTTTAGATATTTGCAAGGCACTCCATCTCTAGGTTTATGGTATTCTACTAGACATTCTGGTAAATTAGTTGCTTTTTCTGACAGTGACTATGCAGGGTGTAAGTTGACAAGAAAGTCCACTTCTGGAGGATCAATTCTAGGCAACTGCTTGATTTCTTGGCAGAGCAAGAAACAGACCTCAGTTGCTACATCAACTGCTGAAGCAGAGTACATTGCTGCTACAAGCTGTACATCTCAGGTACTCTGGCTTCAAAACCAATTATGGATTATGGCATAACAGAGACTAAGACCCCATTGTTAATGGACAACTCTTCAGCTCTTTGTATTGTCAAGAATCCTATCCAGCACTCTAGGACTAAACATATTGAAATCAGACACCATTTTATTAGAGATTGTTTTGAAAAAGGTCTGATTGATCCAAAATTTGTTCCTAGTGCTGATGAGCTTGCAGACATTTTTACTAAGCCTTTGGATAGTTCAACTTTCCACAACCTGGTGTTAAGGCTTGGTATGCTGCAGCTAGAATAAGTGACAACTACTGATGATCTCAGCTCACAAGTACCGATGATCATTAGTTCATTATTGACATATACTTTATCTATTAAAACAGCTGATGTAGCTACAACAGCTGATGTAATCACAACAGTGATGCAGCTACAACTACTGATGTCAGAAATGCAAATAAGTACTGATGACCAATGAAACGTCTGAAACTCAGATCTAAGTCTGATGAGTAAGAGTGGAGGTCAGACTGAAACAGCTGAAAAGCTATGAATTGACGAAAACAGCTGATGAGTAATACTCTTCAGTTGTTTCTACAACTGCTGTTTCATTAAAACAACTGAAGCCAAAACTATGTCTTTAGTAGTTTACAACTACTGAAGACTAACACCAAGTCTTCAGCTGTTTACTACAATGCTGACAAAACCACTGTCTTCAGTAGTTTCACAACTATGAGACTAATACCAAGTCTTCAGTTGTTTCATCACCTGAAGTCAAAACTGTCTTCAGTAGTTTTATAACTACTGATGACTAAATCAGAGACTTCAGCTGTTTCAACGTCTGAAGTTAATACCACGTCATCAGTAGTCAACAACTGATGACTAACACCAAAACCTTCAGTCGTTTTCTAACCTGACCCTTTAAATACCTTATCCCACCTTCAGAGTTTTATATTCTCCCTCTAAACCAACGTTCAAAAACTCTCTACCCTCTCTTCATCAATGGCGACCATGCAACTAAAACCACGACACAACTGTGTCGCACATCTCACCAAATCGACATAATGGACCAAGTTTCACAACGCCATTGATTTAATGGTTCAGTCACCCTACAAAACGGATTTTCTGGTAAAACCACCATATATGCCGAATCCCTTAACCAATTCTGGACAAACGTCACTCTGGTCTCTGAGGAGAATGACACATAGTCTCTTCAATCGTTTGTCCATGGCCAAAAAGTGGTCATTACTCCAGACACTCTTCGCCAAACTCTTAATCTGGATGATGCCACTTTCCCAAATGGTTATCCAAAGGGCACAACAGATCAATCATTTGCCCACCATGGATACCAGGGTAACCTGAGTGCATCTACCATACTGAAGAAACATTTCCCGGATGCCGAACGTCTCATATTTCATATGGTAAATGTATGCCTTGCCTCCAAGACTTCATCATGGGATCAAATGTCCACAAGGTGGCAACAGGTAATGTACTCCATCCTTGAGCAACAACCTTTAAATTTTTCTGAAATACTATTTTTAGAGCTCAAGGATATGGCCTAAAAACAACTTGCTAACCGTTGGATATTATATCCTCGGTTCATAATGGCCATAATTGAAAACCAGCTTCAAGCTGAGGGACTTGTTGGCCTGGGAGTCCCTGCTACGGCTGTATTGCCTGAAGTATACTCCGGCACAACTCTGACCAATCACTCAAAATGGCTGCCAAGCTGTGCAAACCCACGCAGCTAGAACCCACAGCCACCACCTCCAAATCCAAAGTCCCCACCAAACCACTAAAAAGAAGACAAAAAAGGCTACTCAGGGAAATGAGTCCCTGAGGATGCCCCTGCAACACAAACGCAGGCTATATCCACTGGTTATAACCCCCTAGTGGATACAAGGACTTCACCAGCCATAGCCGCTCAGGATTCCTCTCAAAAGGAGCCTGCAGCAACCATAGAAGGGGTACCCACAAATCTGGGATCTTCCTCATTTGAGGAGATTTCCATTGAAGAGCACCATCCCTAGGTGCACACTGCTTTTACCCCATCTCCCCATGCAACCGCCCCCCAAAGTCCAACCATTATCATTGCAAACATCCTGACTCAGCTGCATGCCTCCCCTCCCCAACAACCACCAACAAAGGGGAGAACCACAGCTATTGAGGACGAGGATCACCATGCTTCTGACAACCCACAGCACCGGGGTTTACACGTTCTATCTCCTGGTGTGGATATGGAGATTAGAACATCTAGTGAGGCTGCCACCTCTTCTGAATCAGCACATGATCAGAATGAGGCTGGTAACATAGCTAAGACCTCACTAGAGGCAACAACTGATGAGGGACATAGTCCTGTGGCTGGAAGTCCCCAGTTCCATGAAAAAGGGGCACATGCTAAAACTGGTCTACACCCAGTGCATGTACATCCTGCTACAAGCAGGAGGTCAGGTGATTCAGCATCTGCTGATGATGACCTGGGCTTCTTTTATGATGTTCTGGCCTAGAACACAATTCTTGAGAAGAAGTCAGTAGACTACAAAGACTACTTGACCATTCTCTCAACAAGCAAGTCCATCTGCCACCACATAAACCCACAGATGGCACCTTCACCTGAAGGTCTCCCATACACTCAGCCACTCAAAACTTCCGAGCCACCAGCCTCTATTTCTAGCACTGCTTCTCAGGGACAGAACCCCTCTGAGCAAACAACTGCTATCTTTCAGCAATCCCTACCTCTCATCACCCCAATGATCACAGACATTGTGATCAAAACCATGGATGAGAGGCTTCCCTTAATCATACAACCCCTGGTGGAGGAGATTGTGAGCACCAGGCTTTCTGCTACTCAAACCCTTGCAACCATTCAACCAAAAAGGGGGAGAGTCAGTCAGTGAAAGCAAAGAGGAAGAGCAAACTGAAAGAAAAGGAAACTGAGAAGGAAGAGGAGTCTGTGAAGGGAACCGAAAATGATCAAGTGGGTGAAAGTCACAAAGACTTTCATGTCACATATAGAAGAGGAAGGGTGAAGGAAAGAGAAAGAACTCCAACTCGATGAGATGATCAAAATGGCAGATGCTACACATAGTAAATCAATGGATGCCATTATTGATCAACTGTATAGACAAGGGTTCGATACTGCACAGCTTGACTCAGAGATCAGGAGACTTGAAGTTAAAGAAATTAACTCAAGATGGGCAAGTTATAATGCATTAGAAAGAGAGAGACTAAACAGCCACCCCAAAGATGTTAGAGAACAGAGTTATTAAAAGGGGTTAGTCTACAAGAGGCTTGAGAACTTCAAACAAAATGAGCTCAGTCTGTTACTTGAAGGGAATCATCCTGATGAGTTTGCATACAGACAGATACAACAGTTGAGCTCAAAAATGGCAAACAGGCCAAGTACATCTCAGAGCTGTATGGGCGTGAAGGATTGTTTGATGGTGAAGCTGAGAACCTGACCATGGAAGAACAAATTATGTTTCTCAGGGCATACACCAGAGAATCCTACAGGCTTATACATGGGAAGTGAGTCTCATGGATGGAGGAACAGCTCAGTGTCCAATTCCCCAATACAGAGCTCCCATCCATACATTGCCAACCAATCATCAGAGACTCATTCCCAGGCCAGTGCTTATATGGTCATCTTTTCAACTGATCAAGAATGAAAAAGACCAACCATTCTGCCAACAATAAGTGGGACCTCAATAAAGTTAAAGGTTTTGGCTGCATTGGTTCAGGGGGAGTTTGTTGGACCAAAAGAACTAATGAGCCGGATCAGAAAAACCTTTAAGTCCCACAGACGTCACAACAACTACTGAAGACCACAACAGCTGAAGACAATAGCTGATTACAAAGTCTGAACACAAGTGCTGAAGACAAAGTCTGAAGACAAGTGCTGAAGACAAAGTCTGAAGACAACAGCTGATGACAAAGTCTGAACACAAGTGCTGAAGACAAAGTCTGAAGACAAGTGCTGAAGACAAAGTCTGAAGACACAAGTGCTGAAGACAAGTCTGAAGACACAAGTGCTGAAGACCAAGTATCAGACGTTGTCACAACAGCTGAAGAGGTCTTCTTCAGTAGTTGTGACGGTTTACCTTTCAGTAGTTTTATGTTTTATCTGTTCAGTAGTTTGACACAACAGCTGAAGAATACTTCTTCAGTTGTTGTGCTCGTCAATAGTTTTATGTTTTTCAGTAGTTTTGTAAAACGACTAAAGAGCTTGTTCTTCAGTCATTGTAGTTTCAGTAGTTTCTTATCAGTAGTTCATATTTTGTACTTAACACTCTAATATGTTCTCAGTAGTTGTGAACATTCAGTAGTTTGTTAAGAGTTAGTTATTTTTGTAATAGATCTGCCAGTTGTCACTTTCCCGTGATAACAGCAGCGATTGCACTCTATATAAGGAGTGTCAACCTATTGTAATAGGTGAATGATTGATCAGAAATATTCGATATTATAGAAACATTCCTTGTTACAGAAATATATTCTCTCGTTATAACCGTATTGTTCTTAATGCATACGAGTATCAAATTCTTGCTACAATTTGTCTAATTCTTGTTCTTATTCCGCTGCGTTATGCTCTATTACATCAAACTTGTGATCATTGATCCTGACACTGTGCCATCCTTAGCAACTTTACTTGCCAACTGGAAAATGCATAAAAAGTAAGTGTTGCTGAGTGAGTTCTAGTTTTATAATAAAACATAATTTACTTTCATTAAAACCGTTCTTTACTTTAGTACGTGATCATGCATAATACATACACATATAATAATATCATTATTATCTTCCTTTACTGTTCATCACATACTTTCTTTAACCCTTCACTTCTTTATCACATTCTTTATCACTATATGGATTAGTGTCATCAGCTATGCTTCAAACAAATAGGGTACTGGGCCGAAGTTCATAATTGACTTCCACATTGCACATAGCCTAGCACCAGCACTGGGGCAAGTGACAAAGATCCCAACTGTATACTACACCCCCAACATAATGCATAACTCGAGTACTGGGCCGAAGATCATAAATGACTTCCATACTGCACATAGCCTGGCACCAGCACCGGGGTAAGTAATCACTATATACCACTGTATACTACACCCCCAACATTATGCATAACTCGGGTATTGGGTAGAAGATCATAAATGACTTCCACACTGCACATAGCCTGGTGTAAGGCCCCGTTCCCGAGACACTTACAGCTGGTAACTCATTGCACATAAAACATATACTTTACATTTAACATTCAAAAAACATTGCAGTGGAAACATAAAAATAACTTTTCATATCATTACAAATTGCAGGATCGATGTTTGTCACTTAACACTTTGTTTTTTTTCTCAAACTCACCTAGAACAACACTCAGATAAGGATAGAATCAGTAAGAGTTGATCACAATATAGAAAGTAGTAAAGAACACAGGAAGTAATTTTCAAGGTACTTTTATATTACTTCTCAACTCAATAATACAAGATTCTAGTCTTTTTGGATTGAACAGGAGGGCTTGTTCAATCAGAGTAGATTGAACAAGGGTTCGTTTGGGGCGTCTTTGGTATGTGATGGTGATGGGTGGAGAAGGTAGTGTTGGCACTGTGGTAGAGGTTGCTGGTGTGGGTTCATCACCTGTGGGGTAAGCAGGGATGTCACCAGGAGCTATGCGCTCAATCATACCTGGAAGCAGAGTAGTGTACCTTCCAGTGAAGTTGGTGGACACCTTCTTCAAAGTCTTGAAGATAGTGGGCCTCATCTGAGGGACAGTTAGAGCAGCTACACAGACAAGCATACTCTGGTCCAACTCACAGTTGATTAAGTGTTGAATAAATCTGGGATACATAAAGAATGTTTCCCGTTGTAGATTCCCAATCAAATTGGTGAACACAAATCTTGAGTAATTGAATCGCAGGCCTCTCACCAATCCATGAACTAAGCATCCTAGTTCATAAGGGATCTGATCCCATCCCCCAGACTTGTTTGACAGACAGTGGAGAACAACGTGCAGGAGGAACTTCCAGTTGTAGGAGAAGTTGAACTTGTAGACCGTCAACCTGCTCATGTCTCCACCATATCCCATTAGGATGTAAGTGCTGTCCAAATCCGCCTTAGGGAATTCAGTAGGAGCTCCTTCATTATAAAGCTCTAGATGCTCTCTGATGAGTTGTTCAATGATGATCAACTCATGTCCACAAATGCTGGACCTAAGTACATGAATCCCATTTAGGGTTTTGGCTTGACCATTTCCCCAAAATTCAGCCATGTGGTTGAAGTAAACAGTGGGGTTAATGGTAAGAGCAATGTAGTAAGGTGATTGGGTGAGAAAGAAGATGATTTTAGAGAAGTCAGCATCTCTTGAAGAGTCAAGAAGTGTGACTTGGTTTTGCTGAGGGTTAAGTGCCATTGGAGAAAGGTGAATGTGGTTGATTTTGAGCTTGGGTAAAGTTGGAGAGGAGAGAAATTTCTAGGGTAGTAAAATTGCAAGTTAGAAGATGAAATTGAATAGTCGAGATTGTTTAAAAGAGGGTGGGAAGACGGTAATTGGTACTTGACTAGATGGTAGCGGACATAGGTTCCATACCTTTTGTCTCTTGAATTGAAGCAGCTCCTCTTGCATCGATTCAAGCCGGCTACTATCTTTTAAGGTATCTTCTACCTTCTTGGGTTCCATCTGGGATAGAAAGCATGAGTACAAGCAGACATTCCCATGATGAGTCTGTCCTCTTGTTCTCACACCCTCAGTGACATCCCCTATGATGTTCTTAGCAGGATGAGTGTTATGAATCCTAAGGCAAGGAATCACTTCTAGTTGTAGAGATAGATCCAGGTTGGACATATTCTGCTCAGGAACTGGAACACTCTATCCAGCTATTGTTTCAAAATCATTCAATGAGGACTGATTGAATGACGGAGAAACATCATCAATGGTTGGCTGTGAAGTAGTATTGACAATTTCTTGTTCCTTCAAAACACTACTTCCTTCTGCCTGGTGTTGTGGTGGATCACCTGATAAGTTTTGAGGCTCAGTAAGTGATTCACTTGTAGAAGCTTCACTATTCCTTGATATGGTCAAGCTATCAGATCTATGAATGGTGCAAACTTCATTTATTGCAGCTCTTGGAGAATTTGGACTAGGTCTGGGTAGCTTAAACAATTGATTATCAGTAGCAGAATCAACATCATTTTAAGCTCTGTTCCAACTGAAACATTCTCACAAGAAGGTTTAGAATAGTTTGGAAACAATTCTAAATCAAAGATATGATCAGGGCCATTCCCCTTAACACAAAGAGTGTGCTCATTAACAACTATGTTGGATGACTCCTCAAATTGTTGATTCTTAATGTTGTATACTCTATAAGATTTGGAGCTAGAAGAGTACCCACCAAGATAGCATCATCCGACTTTTCAGCAAACTTTGCTAAATTGTCTTTTGTGTTAAGTATGGTACACCTGCTGCCAAAGGACCTTAGAAAGCCAATGAACGGTGGCCTCTTGTTCCATAGCTCATAAGGGGTTTTTCCATGGGGCTTAACTACAAGAACTCTATTTTGCACATAGCATGCAGTGCTAACTGCCTCTGCCCAGAATGTTAAAGGTAGTTTTGAATCAGCTAACATAGTTCGAGCAGCCTCAATAAGTGTCTTGTTCCTCCTCTCAGCAACACCGTTTTGTTGAGGAGTTCTAGGAACACTATATTGTCTGGCAATCCCTTTTGAGTTATAGAATGAGTCAAGAATGAAGTTCTTAAACTCAGTCCCATGATCACTTCTAATTATTTTAACCTTGTGATCAACTTGATTTTCTATTTTAAGAATAAAAGATTTAATGTTTCAGCAGTTTCATCTTTAGTTCTTTAAAATAATACCCATGTGAATCTTGTAAAATCATCAACTAGGCAATATGATTTCCTTCCAATGCTCATTATACTTGTGGGACCAAAAAGATCCATGTGCAATAAGTGTAATGGAGTAGTGATAGAGTTAACACATTTGGATTTCTGAGATGTCCTATGTTGTTTCCCTTTTAGGCAAGCATCACAGTTATCTTTGCAGAAAAACTCCTTTTTAGGCAAACCATGTACCAAGTTATTTTTAGCCAATTTATTCATTGTCTTAAAATTTACATGACACATACGTTTATGCGATATTGTTGACTCATCACTATCATCTTTGGAAAGAAAGCATGATACTTCACCCATTGGGGAAGCATTGTTCATATCCAGCTTGTACATATCCCCTTTCCTGGGAGATCTAAGAAGCACCAATTCTGGAGGAATTGTCATTTCTGGTTTGAGGATAATGCACTCATGTTCTGTGAAAAGCATTTGGTGCTTTTGATCACAGAATTGAGAAACACTTAACAGATTGTGTTCAAGCTGTTTGACAAAGTGAACTTTGTCACCTTTAATTTACCGTTGGATATACTCCCTCTGCCAGAAATATGTCCTCCGGCCTCACCTCCAAATTGGACATGACCTCTATCATAGTTCTGAAACTGTTGAAGGAGAGATCTGTTCCCTGTCACGCCTGGAGCATCCACTGTCTACAGTCCAAACATTGTTGTTCTTGTCATATGGATGTCCCTGCGCATAAGATGAGTATGTTAGTTTTGTTTGGAAGCCCTAGCCTTGCTAGTCTTGGGTTCTTCCAAAGATATTGACATAATTGAACCAAAAGATATGCATGGGAGTTCAATAGAGGTCTTTGAAGAAGAGGTTTGGGTTGCAGCATCTTCCTTGATCTTCCAGTGTATCCTTTGGTTGATCTTGGAGGATGAGCTTGTTGAAGCTTTTGCGGCATGGCCATCTTCTGAAGCTTCTTTCTTTTCGGAAGAAGCCTTCACCACCTTTTCTTCCAAAGCAGTCTTCTTCTGAGGTGGTTTCAAGGGAGCTTTCTTGTTCTTCCGAACCTTAGTAGTTTTTGCTACTGAAGCCATTTTCCCTTCGGAAGAAAGAGTTTCTTTCGAAAGCAACCTAGCTTTCGAAACTAGCTTTCCTTTTTTCATCACTTGAACCGTTTGAAAAGGTCCAAATGTGAAAACCTTCCCTGACTCATTCACTTCTAACATTATTTGCATAATGTGTGCTTGCAGGATTGTAGTAACAATCTTTTGCCATGTGGTTTTGCAGACCACACATTATGCATGAAATGTTAGTCTTTTGGGAATATGAGGGTTGCTATTTCTTGGGCTTCTTTTCTTCATCAGCAACTTTTCCCTTCAACTTCTGATCCTTTGGCAGGACAGGAGTGCTGGTATTACACTACTTTCTTGAATCAGGAGTACCTAACACTTGGAATCCAGCTGAGATAAGACACCTTTCTGCTTTGGGTCAATCTTTAGCTTGGATTCAACCACCTTCTTGGCAGTTCTTTTAGCAGCTTTAGCTCTGCTTCTTCTAGCCTTAGTGGTTAGGATTTGATCTTCACAGGAGGAGATGGGTACATCTACCTATTCTTTCCCTGTGGTGCACACTATTGTTGCTTCATCCTTTAACTCTGGTGAGGAAGGGTCAGCAGTTGGAACCTCTTGCTCCTCAGTACCATATCTAGGCTGTCTAATAGACTCATAGGAGTGTGGTGGAGCAATTTCATTGGTTCCCAACCCTCCTTTGTTCTGATAACAGAGTTTTGAATGGGAGGATAATGCAAGAATAGCTTGGAAGTTCTACTCAGAAATAGCATGCTTCCTGGCCTTAGCCTCAGCAGTGACAAGTTGGGCTTGAGCCTCAGACAATTTGGATATCAGATCCTTGATTTGAGTCTTGTAGTTGGTGTGTTCATGTTTTAAAAGAGACACAGTTTTCTCTAACTCCTCAATTTTCTTTTGATAGTCAGATTCAACTCTTTTAAAATCGGATTTTAAGTTGTTTAAAGACTCAATATCAAATCTGATTTCCATATTGTAATCCTGATAAAGTTTAACTTTAGCTATACAAGCTGGAGTGCAGAGATGTTCGTATACCTGAGTGTCGTTTGTTCTAGCCATGAGAGCTTGAGCAGGAGTCACATCCTGTACCATGAAGCTCCAGTCAATTTCTTGAGCCATTGCAGCTGTTTCAGTTGACTTCTCAGTGGGCTTTGAGGTTGAGGGATGTGTGGAGGCCTGTGGGGTTCCTGGATTGGTCTTGGGAGTCTTGCATTCCCTTGCAAAATGACTCAATTGGTTACAGTTGTAAAACTTTACATTGGTCTTGTCAAACCCAAACTTGCTGGCAGTTGGGTTTTGAGGGAAATGCCTTCCAGTTCTCTTAAAGAACTTCTTCGCTCTATAAGTTAAAAGAGCCATCTGTTAGACAATGTCCACGTACTCTACATCATCTGGACTGAAACACTCAAGATCATCAAAGCAGTATTGAAAGTCACCAGAGTGTCCACTTCCTCAGACAAAGGCACAACTTTCCTGAAAGGAGTTATGTTGAGCCTGTTGAGACCTTGGAGTCTCAGGAAAGTGATGTATGGTCCAGGAGAGCAGGATGGCTACTGATAGGTCAGGTAATGCTGAGGTTGTGGGGGTAATGAGCCTTCAGCAACCATTAAAGCGTTGCTAGCAAGAAGACTCATGGGTCTGCTTGTTTGGTGGCCCTTCTTACTCTCCATCTCTAGGCGATATCCATCGAGGATGCCATAGAGTTCAGTCATGGTGAGAGTGTTCAAGTTCTCTGTCCTCTTGATAGAGACATAGTAGAATGTCCATTCGTTTGGAAGAGCACTTATTAAACTTTCTAGTAAGATCTCTAAGTTCAGGAGTGATCTTCACAGACTGAAGAGAAGAGATAAGATCCATGTACCTGAAGTACTGCTGGCTGAGAGTCTCTCCAGCAATACGAGTGAAGTTCTCAAACTGCTGCTTTAGCGAGTCCTTCTTCGAGTCATTGGAGCTTGAGTAAATCTGAGCAAGTGCATCAAACAATTCTTTGGCAGTCGTGCAATGCTCGAATCCTACCATGATGAAGTTCAGTATTGCAGTCATAAGAATGGTCATAGCATTGCTATCGATGTCCATCTTCTTTCTGTCTTCATCAGAGTAATCCTCTACATGCTTTTCTATCATGGTACCGTTTCCACCAGGTGATGCACCTTTGGCTTATACGGGCCATTGACAATGGAGTTCCACATCTTGCTATCTTTGTATCTGATGAAGCCTTCCATTCTCCTGCTCCAAGACCTGAAATTTTTAGGAGTAATGATGGGAGCCTTTGTCATGGTTCCCATCTCTACCTCGGACTTGTTAAGGGCCATTTGAGTGAGCGGGTTGTAGGGAGGAGTGAAAATCAGGTTGATTTGGATGGTTAGATCACGCAATCAAGAGCCTGAATAACACTGATACCAATTGTAGGATCGATGTTTGTCACTTAAATTTTTTTTTTTCTCAAACTCACCTAGAACAACACTCGAATAAGGATAGAATCAGTAAGAGTTGATCACAATATAGAAAGTTGTAAAGAACACAGGAAGTAATTTTTAAGGTACTTTTATATATTGCTTCTCAACTCAATAATACAAGATTCTTACAAGCAATGTGGAATGAGTTACAAAGAGAACCAATATATAATACCACCTACAGCCGAATATACTTTGATACCAGCTGGGATCCTATAACTAAAGGCTATACTACAAGACTATAGTTTAAGGTATCTCGGATAAAGTCCTATCTGAGATTTGGTAGTCAGGACATGTCCCTGACTTACCTTTTGTCACAAACTATAGTTGGTAACTTATACTATCACAAAAGGTGAACATTGGAATAAAGTATGGTCAACTGCATGAGTCTTTGAGAAAACGCCATACAGTATCAGAGGTCTACAGCGGAGTGTTAGAGACCATACTTGTGTCCACTGGTTCAGAGCAGTGTCTTCTGAAGGTTAAATGGCTTCAGAAGAGTAAGTACTTCCGAAGCCACTTATACTTTGGAAGAGACTGCTTCTTCCAAGGCTTGGAGACTTCTTCTTTCATCATACTTCGGAAGTGGTCTTCAGATTATTCTTCTAAGACTGGACCTGTGGAAGCATGTTCATTGCTTCGGAAGTAGAGCTCTGTCTTCAGAAGTTTATCTTTCATTTTGACTTCGGAAGAACTCTACAACCTTCGGAAGTTCCATGATAAGCTTCGGATGCCTTTGCATGTAGTACAAAATATGTCTAAGTGAATTGGTTTTGGTTGCAATATCCTTCTTCTTGATCCAACACAAATGCTTTTGCAAGTTAATACAAGCATTCATTTCAAAACATCGTTCCTTCGCATTACAATGCGAAAACATTAAACAACAGAATGCCATCCAAAAGAGTTGAGTAGCTGCCGCATACCATCCTCAGCAAAGCTCACCTGCCAACTGGAAAATACATAAAAAGTCAGCGTTGCTGTGTGAGTTCTAGTTTTACAATAAAACATACTTTTACTTTCATTAAACCATTCAATACTCTGCATGTGATCACACATCATACGTACTAGATAATATCATTATTAGCTTCATCATTCCTTCGTTCATTCCTTACATTCGTCTTTACATCTTTACTTTCATTCAGACCAATGCCATGTGCTCCACCCCACCGTATGCATAAAGCCGGTACTGGGCCTGAGGTCTTTCAAAGACCCCGAACATTATGCACGAAGCTGACTCCAGTTACCAAGGGTGAGCGGCAAAGGTCCCATACATGTGGTCAATCACAAGGATTGGACCCCAGTGTGCATCCTTCTAGGGTAATTAACCCGCAAACAGTTGAGCTAACATCCTTCATTGGGTGTGAACCTCCATACATCTACTTAATCACACAGATCAAGCCCCAGTGTGCATCCTTCTGGAGTAGCTAACCTGCACACGGTTGAGCTAACACCCTTCATTTGGTGTGAACCTCCTTATGTTTGCTTGCAAGCCTTTCATACTTTAATTCGTTCATTAATGCATGCATTCATTCATCATGCTCCTCTTTTCATTATCTTCCACTTTACATTACATAATACTTTCATTTCATTCATTAACATTCAACGTAAAGCCAACGGAAAATAATCATACATAATAAGGAACATAAACAACCAACATCATCATACAGGGCATCATACATACGTGACATAGATCATACACATCATCATGCCAGAGCATTAAACATACATCATAACATGTCCATCATAACATGCCCATCATAACATCTATGACCTCAAAAGTCCACTTACATAGCCTCCCGGGAACCTCCCAAGTCAAAGACTACATCATCTTTTTCCCCGGAAAGTCAGAAAACATCCTAAATGTTCATCCGCATTTGACTTTTGTTATCCGCATTTACTATAGTTCATCCACATTTGTCTTACTTCATCCACATTTGTCTTACTTCATCTGCATTTGTTCCTGTTCATTCGAATTTGTTCATCCACATTGACCTTACTCATCTGCATTTCCCATACTTAGTCAATGTTCTTCTGCATTTCATCCATTGCTCATCCGCATTGACTTATTTAGTGGTTAATGCTCATCCGCATTAACTGTCATCCGTATTGACTTTCCATACTCATCAACATTGACTTTCCATACTCATCCGCATTGATTTTCCATACTCATCCAGATTGACTTTCCATACTCATCCGCACTGACTTTCCATACTCATCCGTATTGACTTTCCATACTCATCCACATTGACTTTCCATTTCTCATCCGCATTTCTTCTACATACTTAGGCAGATTCTAAAACTTAACATATGAGCCTAATATATCAGATTTCAGTTCCCAATCACCATCCATCATGTTCTAAACTTAAGTCTTACCTTCTAAGCCTTAGAAACACATCATACATCATCAAGCATGTACATAACCACACATCACATCATAACATTAGCATGCTCACAAACAAACATATGGGCCCGAAACTAGTTTAATGAAAACATACATTCATGCATTTCCAGCCTCAAAATTTGTTAAAACATGTAAAAGAGGGGTTCTAGAACTCACCTTTGCAGCTCTTGAGTATGGCTTCTTCCAAACTCGTTTGCAATTGAGTTCAACCGCCTAGAAACCCACTAAAAAACATACCCGAACACATAAAAACACACATAAGCATAAACCCAAGGATAGAACCAGTCAAGAACATCATGAACACGTGAATTCTTACCTTAAATTTGAATTCTTCTTGTTCTTCCTTCAAAAACCGCGAGTTCTCTACTGCACTTGCTACTTTCTCTCTTTAAAATCCGAAGATTAGTGATAAGTGTGACATATGGGCGGCCATACCACCTTTATCACCAACTCTTAAACGTTTTTGTGCTTTTTGTTACTTTTAACCCCTAGACTTGGGTTTTATTTCTTTTTCCTTCTTTTTACTGCACTTTATTCTTTCTTTCTTTGTCCATAAAAAAATAACTGGGCGTTACAAGTCCACCCCCCTTAAATAGGTTTTGTCCCCGAAACCTATTATTCCTCAAAGAATTGTGGGTAATGCTGTATCATCTCTTCTTCAGTCTCCCACGTAGACTCGGATCCCTTCTTGTGCTTCCACTATACACGCACAAGGGGAACCACTTTATTCCTCAGCCTCTTCTCTTTTCCATCAATGATTGCCACTGGTTGCTCCACATAATTGAGCCATTCATCTACTTCGATATCCTCCAGTGGAACAATCATATCCTCATCTGCTAAACACTTTCTGAGATGAGATACATGTAATGTCGGGTGAATTCCACTTAGCTCATCTGGTAACTCCAAGCTATAGCCACCTCTCCTACTCGAGCAATGATTCGAAAAGGCCCTATATACCTTGGGCTCAACTTGCCCTGCTTTCTGAATTGGATAATACCCTTCAAAGGTGAAACCTTCAACAAAACCCGGTCACCCACCTTAAACTCAATCGGTCTACGTCATTTATCAGCATACGACTTCTGTCTATCTTTAGTTGGCTTCATGAAGGCCTTGATCTTTTCAAGCTTCTCAGTCGTAGCCTCGATCACATCAACGCTCCCTAACTCTTTCTGACCAATATCACCCCTACAGACGGGTGTTTTGCATCTCCTACCGTATAGCATCTCATAAGGGGGCATACCAATGCTAGCATGATAACTGTTATTATATGAGAAATCAGCTAATGGTAAGTGATCATCCCAAATTCCTCCAAAATCAATAACACAAGCATGAGGCATATCCTCCAAGGTTTGAATGGTCCTTTCTAACTGACCATCTGCTTAAGGATGATAAGCCGTGCGAATGTGTAACCTCGTCCCCATCACATCGTGGAATTTATTCCAAAATTTGGATGTAAACCGGGTGTCACGATCCGACACAATAGACACCGGTACACCATGATGAGTTACAATATCCTTAATGAAAAGATCCCAAAAACCTCTCGGATGAATATCACAAATCGATAGAAAGTGAGGACTCTTCGTCAGACAATCAACAAGCACCCATATAGCATCATACCCTTTCAAGGTACGTGGCAGCTTTGTAATGAAATCCATGGTGATGTGCTCCCACTTCCATTCCGGTATATCCAAAGGTTGGATCTTCCCATACGGCTTTGGTGCTCAGCCTTCACTTGCAAACAATTAAGGCATTTACTCACATACTCCACCACATCACGCTTCATACGCGGCCACCAATAATCTTTCTTCATGTCTTGATATATCTTAGTAGAACCGGGATGAATGGAGTATCGAGTCTTGTGGGCGTCATCCAAAATCTTCACCTGTAGACCCCCAAAACGAGGAATCCACATCCTCCCGAATCGAGTTTTAACACCAAGCGTGTTTTCACCAATTCTGCGACCAGAACTCTCATTCTGTCAGAGTTAAGATGATCTTCTTCCAAAGCATCATCCTAGAACTCCTTAACTTGCTTCATCACATCAGAGGTCATGATCATCTGGTAAGCTTTCACCTAAATCGGTTCGGGTCTCTCTTTTCTGCTAAGGGGGTCCGCCACGACCTTGACCTTGCCCGGATGGTAATGGATCTCACAATCATAATCTTTTATGAGCTCCAAACATCGTCTCTGTCACATGTTTAGGTCCTTCAACTCGAAGAATGTTAGACCAAAAGAACCAATGAGCTGGATCAGAAAAACCTTAAGTCCTACAGACGTCACAACAACTGCTGAAGTTCACAACAGCTGAAGACAAGTGCTGAAGACAAAGTCTAAACACAAGTGCTGAAGACAAAGTCTGAACACAAGTGCTGAAGACAAGTCTGAAGACACAGTGCTGAAGACAAGTCTGAAGACACAAGTGCTGAAGACAAAGTCTGAAGACACAAGTGCTGAAGACAAGTCTGAACACAAGTGCTGAAGACAAAGTCTGAAGACACAAGTGCTGAAGACAAAGTCTGAAGACACAAGTGCTGAAGACAAAGTCTGAAGACACAAGTGTTGAAGACAAAGTCTGAAGACACAAGTGCTGAAGACAAAGTCTGAAGACACAAGTGCTGAAGACAAAGTCTGAAGACACAAGTTCTGAAGACACAAGTGTTGAAGACCAAGTATCAGACGTTGTCACAACAGCTGAAGAGGTCTTCTTCAGTAGTTGTGATGGTTTTCTTTCAGTAGTTTTATGTTTTTCCTTTCAGTAGTTTTGTAAAACGACTAAAGAGCTTGTTCTTCAGTCGTTGTAGTTTCAGTAGTTTCGTATCAGTAGTTTTATGTTTTATACTTAGCACTCTAATATGTTCTCAGTAGTTGTGAACATTTCAGTAGTTTGTTAAGTTTTAGTTATTTTTGTAACAAATCTTCCAGATGTCACTATCCCATGATATCAGCAGTGATTGCACTCTATATAAGGAGTGTCAACCTAATTGTAATGGTGAATGATTGAGCAGAAACATTTGATATTATTGAAACATTCCTTTTCATAAAATATATTCTCTCTACAACCGTATTTGTTTTTAATGCATACAAATATCAAATTCTTGCTATAATTTGTCTAATTCTTGTTCTTATTCCGCTGCGTTACACTCTAATCCATCAAACTTGAGATCACTGATCCTGTCAAATGGTATCAGAGCAGGTTCATCATTGATCGATCTAATAATGATCATTGAAACTGCTATCCAAGATCCAAGTTTGATTGAATTAGCATTTTTGCAAGAAACGGTTATAGAGATTGAATTTTCTGTGTTTTTGGTCATTCATCCTGAGATTTATTCTTAGTTTTCATTGAGTCTGTTGTGGTCTGTGTAAAATCTTTGAAAAGCTTGAATTAAATTGTATTTGGACCTAAAATGACTACTCCTTCCAATGATCCTCACAATACTGGTTCCTCAACCAAGCCTCCGATGCTGGTTAGGAATGAGTAAACATATGGCAACGACGAATGCTCCATCACCTGTCTGTAACAGCTCAGGTTGTGGACATCAGTGGTACATGGTCCACACAAGCCTATGGTGAATAACCCGAAACCAATCAAATGGTTCCGAAGAGGAGGGAGCAATACTCAGATGAGGATAAGAATTGTTTGAGATTGATGCAAAAGCCCATGGAATTCTGGCCATGGCACTGCCCAATGAAATCTATTCTGGGCTAATGCATTAAACTGCCCATGACCTCTGGAATGCCTTGAAAGAATAATTTGGAGGAACAGATGAGGTCTTGGCAAATAATAGAGAAATCCTTGCCCAACATATGAGACATTCTCTCATAGAAAGGTGAGACACTGACTCAACAATTTGAGCGGTTCTCTTGTTTGATCTCTGAATTAAAAATGGTCAAACATGAGTACACAATAGCCAGATGAATAACAGATTTCTCAGATCACTGCCTGAGAGATGGGACACATATACTATTGTCCTACGCTCCAGTGCAAATTTGGACAAACTATCTCTCACCCAACTCCATGGGAAATTGCTCACATTTGAGAGAGAGATAGAACAGAAACGAAAACTGTCATCATCTGGAAAGCTCACTGATGATTTTGTACCAGGAAACACTGCCTTGGTAAGTCATGAGTCAGTATGCAGGATCAGAATGCCACTATGATGAGCATATTGATTTCACCTCAAACAATTCTAATCATGCCTTTGTGAGTGTTGATTGTCATTCTGGTAATAATAGTGACAATCTATGCTTTATCATGGATGATTTGAAGGGCATTGCTGATGATGATTAGAAGAGATGGATATTTTGAGCCAAATGGCCTTGATCAATATCAGATCTCAGAAATTCTACAAGAGAACTGGCAGGAAATTTCCTGGACTCTCTGACAAAACCAAAGGCAAGTTGAAGTGTCACAAATGCCACAGGCTTGGACACTTTGCAAGAGAGTGTAGATCAACTGGATCTAACACTTCTGCACCCTTTTTGACTTTTCCAAATAACAATTCACAATTCAAAGGGCAACATTCTGCAGGTTCTAGTCATTCATCACACCCTCAATCTCCTGCATATTTTGTTCCTCAGGGTCAAATGCCATATCCTTATCCCTGCTATTATATGCCACAGTCAAATCAAGTTCAAGCTCCTATAGTACCACAATCTCATGCACTACCAGAACCTCAACCATCTCCATCTCAATCACCTCATCACAGCTTCTTCACACCTGAGTCGTTGACTGGAGTAGCTTACCTGATAACTTGTCTGGTCACACTGAGCAATACTATGCTGGTGCTAGTCAACATGGTGGTGAACACCCTTTTGGAAATCTTGCTCTCATGGCCCTGGAGTCTACTGAGGGTTCCTGTTCAAATGCATCATCTTCACAGGTAACTCAGGTATCTTCAGAGGCTAAAGCCAAGTTATGTTCTGAATCATGCATAGCTGCCTTTGTCTCTATTAGAGAGGCAAATGTAGCATTAATAAATCAAAAACTTGAGCTTGAGAAAACCATTTTCAAAAGAAAAGCTGAGTATGAGTCTGCTCTTAACAGTAAAAGTGATGAGATTTATAAGCTTAAATGCCAATTAAATGATGAAAAGGCCAAGCTAGAGGTTATTCTGGAAGACCACAGGAGTCTCAAAGAAAAACTTGCAGTGACCCAAGTTGAGTGTGAACGCTGGGTCTCATCATGCAAGGGATTTGAAATGCTTCTTAGCAAGCAAACTGCTTCAAATGTGAAGTTTGCATTGGTTACAACCATATGCTCCACCAACAGACTTTACTCCTAACTCCATAGTTAAGTCTGAAAGTGAAAGCAATCTCCAAACCACATTATCGTGTGAGTCATTCTCCAATAATCTAAGATCAGAGAATGAAACCAGTGTTAAGATCTCAACAAATAAATTGACTGATGGTCTAACTACTGAGACTCATATGAAGCTGAGTACTTCAGATGTTGTTCCTCAATGTACTCCAAGTACTGAAAGAGACCCAACATCTGAAAAGCATTTCAAATCAGTTGAAATACAAGGACTAACAACTGCTGAGGAATCCATCAAACAGTCTATTAGGACGGATGGAAAACAGTTGAATTACCAGTATTCAGCTGTTACAAATCCTTTAGTACCTAGTACTGATAGGAGGAAAGTACCGAAGATCACACCTTCAGTAGTTTCCACTTCAGCAGTAAAGATGTCCAAGATGAAGAATAAACCATGTGAAATTTGTGGTAAATTCAATCATCTATCTGATGAATGTTGGTACAAAAAGGGTTTAAAGCTCCAAAGGGATGAGCTCATTAAACTAGAAATAAAAGAAAACTGAGTTTGAGACCAAGTTTGTACCACAATCATCTCAACCTGATAACCCAAGGCCTTACCCAAATCCACTAAGAAGGATACGGTTTATCAGAAGACAGCTGATATTGTTCCTCATGATAAACATAAGACTAAGTCTGTGAAGTCTAAGAAGGAGGAAATGGTGGGTCACAGGAACTCATCAAAAACAAGCTCTGGAGTGTCAAATGAACTGAAAGCTCGAGCTTCAAATCAGACACAGCTTGTTATGATGGTTCAGCATCTGTTGGGGAGAGTTAACCAACTTGAAGCCCATGTGATCAAACCACTGGAGAGGAATTCCAGGCCCAAATCCATTTCAGCACCATCTCCATCTTCATCAGCTGTTAATCATGAGAAACCAGCTATGGTTAAATCTGTTGATAAAGTCAGTCCCAAAACCAAAAAGGTTTGGGTCTCCAAAGCTAACTAGTTTCTTATGATTGTGCAGGTTCTTCAGCATGCCAAAGAAGCATCTGGTATGTGGACAGTGGAGGATCCATGCACATGACTGGGAGCAGCTCTCTTCTTCATGATTACTCTCAGGGAAAGAAGGGATTTGTCTCATTTGGAAATGATGCTAAAGGTTACATCATTGGAAAGGGATTTGTGTCTAATGGAGATATAGATTTGATGATGTCAACCATGTGGAGAATCTCAAATACAATCTGTTGAGTGTCAGTCAGATGTGTGACAAAGGACATGTTGCTCTTTTCACAAGCCAGAACTGTAGGATTCTGTCTTCCAAGGTTCTGAGCCTGATTGACAAAGTACTGGATGATAATACTCTCCTGAAGGCTAACAGGATAGGAAGAGTATATGCCTTGGATCTGTCAAAGAAAATTGAGTTAAGAGGCCATCCATGCTTGTTCTCCAAGGCCTCTCTCCAAGAATCTAAACTATGGCATAGAAGGCTGGGTCATGTTAATCTCAAAAACATGAATCAGCTGATCCACAAGAGTTTAGTGAGAGGTCTTCCAATAAAGGAGTTCAATTGTGATGAAATCTGCACTGCATGCTTAAAAGGGAAACAACATAAAGTTTCATTCCCAACCATAGAAGAATCCAAGTCTAATGCCTGCTTACAACTACTGCACATGGATCTTTTTGGTCCTGTGAAGGTAATGAGTATGGCAAAGAAGAAATACTATCTGGTAATTGTGGATGATTACTCTAGATATGTATGGACCTTCTTCTTGCATTCAAAGGATGAGGCTGCTCAGTCCATTATGAACTTTGTGTTACACGTTGAAAGCAGTATTCCCTACCAGTTAAGTGTGTGAGGAGTGACAATGGTACTGAATTCAGAAACCACACTCTTGATGAGTTTTACTTGTCAAAGGGAATCAAGAGGCAGTATAGCATCCCAAGGACTCCAGAGCAAAATGGAGTAGTGGAGAGAAAGAACAGGACCCTCATTGAAGCTGCAAGGTCCATGTTGGCTGATTCTGGTCTGCCACTGACCTTTTGGGCTGAAGCTGTCAATACAGCTTGCTATGTACAGAATAGAGCCTTAGTAAATCAGAGGTTGATGAAAACTCCTTATGAAGTTTTACATCATTTAGCCCCTTTGATTTCATTCTTTAGAGCATTTGGGTGTCCCTGTTACATTCTCAACAAAGGATCAACTCCAAAAGTTTGATTCTAAGGTGGATGCAGGGTATTTTGTTGGGTATTCATCACTTGCAAGGCTTATAGAGTATTCAACTGTCGGACAAAGATAGTTGAAGAAACCTTGCATGTGAAGTTCAATGAATCCCCTAAGGATACAATTCCACAAAACCCTGTGGAGTTGTTTGATCTGGACATTCTGCATATGTTCCTTATCAACCACCTGCTGTTGCAGATCATATGAATCCATCATCTTCTGTAGCTAGTCATCCATCTGGTGTTACTGATGATGATGATGATATCAGTAATCACCTTTTCAAGTTTAGTGATCAACTGCCTGATTCAGCTAGACCTGATGTTCCTGTAGCTTCAGTAGCACAATCCACAACAAATGCTGATGAGATTTCTACAACTTCAACTTCCTTTGAATTACCATCTACTGATTGGTTTCAAGGAAATGCTTCACCATCACCATCTGTTGCTGCTGAGCCTGCTACAAACACTTGCACAGATCTTATTGTGTACCAAGATCTGAAGAATCACCCTATGTCTCAAATCATTGGTGATATCAATGCTGGCGTTTCAACAAGAAGTCAATTGTCAAATTTCTGCTTCTATGCTCTCTTCATTAGTCAGCAAGAGCCAAAGAACTATCACATTGCTTTAAGGGACAATGGATGGGTTGAAGCCATGCAGCTTGAGCTTCTTCAGTTCAAGAAACAGCAAGTGTGGGAACTGGTTCCTCTACCTCCAGGTAAGTGTGCAATAGGCACTAAATGGTGTTTAGGAACAAAACTGATGAAAATGGGCTTATTGTTAAGAACAAGGCCAGACTGGTTGTACAGGGGTTTTCACAAGAGGAAGGTATTGATTATAATGAAACCTTTGCCCCTGTAGCCAGACTGGAAGCAATTCGATTGTTTTTAGCTTATGCTGCTTATCACAACCTTAAAGTTTTTCAAATGGATGTCAAAAGTGCATTTTTGTATGGGAAAATAAAGAAGAGGTTTATGTATGTCAACCACCAGGTTTTGAGGACAATAAACATCCTAATTGGGTGTATAAGCTTGATAAGGCTCTCTATGGGTTGAAACAAGCTCCTAGAGCCTGGTATGAGACATTATCAAACTTTCTTCTGGAAATAATTTCACTAGAGGCTCCATAGATAAGACTTTATCATTAAGAAAGCTGGGCAGCATAATCTACTTGTTCAAATTTATGTAGATGATATTATTTTTGCATCCTCTGATCCACAGTTGTGTGATGCCTTTACAAAGTTGATGAAACAGAAGTTTGAAATGAGTGCCATGGGAGAATTACAGTTCTTTCTGGGTTTGCAAATCAAACAAAAGGCTGATGGAATTTTCATTCATCAGTCCAAATACACAAAAGATCTTTTGGAAAAGTTTGATTTACAAAAGTGTAAGCCCTGTTCTACTCCCATGTGCAACACCACACAACTGGATACAGATCAGAAAGGTAAAGTGGTTGATGAAACACTTTACAGATGTATGATTGGGTCCTTGATGTACTTAACAGCTTCTAGACCAGATATTATGTTTGCTACATGTGTTTGTGCTAGATTTCAGGCTGCACCTAAGGAGTCTCATTTGATTGCAGTCAAGAGGATCTTTAGATATTTGCAAGGCACTCCATCTCTAGGTTTATGGTATTCTACTAGACATTCTGGTAAATTAGTTGCTTTTTCTGACAGTGACTATGCAGGGTGTAAGTTGACAAGAAAGTCCACTTCTGGAGGATGCCAATTCTTAGGCAACTGCTTGATTTCTTGGCAGAGTAAGAAGCAGACCTCAGTTGCTACATCAACTGCTGAAGCAGAGTACATTGCTGCTGCAAGCTGTACATCTCAGGTACTCTGGCTTCAAAACCATTATTGGATTATGGCATACAGAGACTAAGACCCCATTGTTAATGGACAGCTCTTCAGCTCTTTGTATTGTCAAGAATCCTGTCCAGCACTCTAGGACTAAACATATTGAAATCAGACACCATTTTATTAGAGATTGTTTTGAAAAAGGTCTGATTGATCCAAATTTGTTCCTAGTGCTGATGAGCTTGCAGACATTTTCACTAAGCCCTTGGATAGCACAACTTTCCAAAACCTAGTGTTAAGGCTTGGTATGCTGCTAGAATAAGTGACAACTACTGGTGATCTCAGCTCACAAGTACTGATGATCATTAGTTTATTATTGTCATATATATAAGTACTGAAGTTATTTTCTCTCCGGAAGTTTTCTTTAAACTACTAGAGCTTAACTTCTCAGTACTCAAGTACTTTATTTGTTAAACAATTGATGTAGTTACAACAGCTGATGTAGCTACAACTACTGTTGTCAGAAATACAAATACGTACTGATGTCCTATGAAACATCTGAAAACAGATGAAAACGTCTGATGAGTACGTGTTGAGGACAGTATGAAACAGCTGAAAAGAAATGAATTGACGACAACTACTATGAGCCTTTTTGTCTTCAGTAGTTCCCAACTGCTGTTTCTTTCTAAACAACTGAAGCAAAACCATGTCTTCAGTAGTTTCACAACTACTGATGACTAACACCAAGTCTTCAGTTGTTTACAACAACTGATGGTAAAACCAAAGTCTTCAGTAGTTTCCCAACTATGATGACTAATACCAAGTCCTCAGTTGTTTCATCACCTGAAGTCAAAACTGTCTTCAGTAGTTTTATAACTACTGATGACTAAATCTGAGACTTCAGCTGTTTCAACGTCTGACGGTTAAAACCAAGTCTTCAGTTGTTTTATAACAACTGCTGATCACACCAATACGGTCAGTCATTCCAAACCTCTGAAAGTTAATACCACGTCATCAGTAGTTTCAAAACTGATGACTAACACCAAAACCTTCAGTCGTTTTCTAACCCTACCCTTTAAATACCTTACCCCACCTTAGAGTTTTTACTTTCTTCTCTTCTCAACCTAACGTTCAAAAACTCTGTAACCTCTCTTCATCAATGGCGACCATGCAACTAAAACCTCGACACAACTGTGTCGCACATCTCACAAAATCGCCATACTGGACCAAGTTTCACAACGCCATTGATTTAATGGTTCAGTCACCTTACAAAACGGCTTTTCTGTTAAATCCCACCATATATGCCGAATCTCTTAACCAATTCTGGACAAACGTCACTCTTCTCTGAGGAGAATGACACAGAGTCTCTTCAATCGTTTGTCCATCGTCAAAAAGTGGTCATTACTCCAGACATTCTTCGCCAAACCCTTAATCTGGATGATGCCACTTTCCCAACTGGTTATCCAAAGGGCACAATCGATCAATCATTTGCCCAGCATGGATACCAGGGTAACCTGAGTGCATCTACCATATTGAAGAAACATTTCCAGGATGCCGAACGTCTCATCTTTCACCTGGTAAATGTCTGCCTTGCCCCAAGACTTCATCATGGGATCAAATGTCCACAAGGTGGCAACAGGTAATGTACTCCATCCTTGAGCAACAACCTTTAAATTTTTCTGAAATACTATTTTTAGAGCTCAAGGATATGGCCCAAAACAACTTGCTAACCGTTGGATATTATATCCTCGGTTAATAATGGCCATAATTGAAAACCAGCTTCAAGCTGAGGGACTTGTTGGCCTGGGAGTCCCTGCTACGGTGTATTGCCTGAAGTATACTCCCGGCACAACTCTGACCAATCACTAAAAATGGCTGCCAAGCTGCGCAAACCCACGCAGCTGGAACCCACAGCCACCACCTCCAAATCCAAAGTCCCCACCAACCCACTAAAAAAAGGCAAAAAAGGCTACTCAGGAAATGAGTCCCCTGAGGATGCCCCTGCAACACAAACGCAGGCTATATCCACTGGTTATAACCCCTAGTGGATACAAGGACTTCACCAGCCACACCGCTCAGGATTCCTCTCAAAAGGAGCCTGCAGCAACCAAAGAAGGGGTACCCACTAATCTGGGATCTTCCTCATTTGAGGAGATTGCCATTGAAGAGCACCATTCTCCCCAGGTGCATACTGCTTTTACCCCATCTCCCACTGCAACCGCCCCACAAAGTCCTACTTCATTATTGCAAACGTGCTGACTCAGCTGCATGCCTCTCCTCTCCCCAACAAACACCAACAAAGGGAAAACCACAACAATTGAGGAAGAGGATCAACATGCTTCTGACAGCCCACAGCACAAGGGTTTAACTGTTCTATCTCCTGGTGTGGATATGGAGACCAGAACATCTGTGGTGAGGCTGCCACCTCTTCTGAATCAGCACATGATCAGACTGAGGCTGGTAACATAGCTAAGACTCACCAGAGGCAACAGCTGATGAAGGACGTCCTGAGGCTGGAAGTCCCCAGTTCCAAGAAAAAGGGGCACATGCTAAAACTGGTCTACACCCAGTGCATGTACATCTTGCTACAAGCAGGAGGTCAGGTGATTCAGCATCTGCTGATGATGACCTGGGCTTCTTTTGATGTTCTGGCCCAGAACACAATTCTTGAGGAAGAAGTCAGTAGACTACAAAGACTACTTGACCAATTCTCTCAAACAGCAAGTCCATCTGCCACCAACATAAACCCACAGATGGCACCTTCACCTGAAGGTCTCCCACACACTCAGCCACTCAAAACTTCGAGCCACCAGCTTCTATTTCTGGCACTGCTTCTCAGGGACAGAACCCCTCTGAGCAAAGCTGCTATCTTTCAGCAATCCCTACCTCTCATCACCCCAATGATCACAGACATTGTGATCAAAACCATGGATGAGAGGCTTTCTGCTACTTAAACCCTTGCAACCAATGCAACCAAAAAGGGGGAGTCAGTCAGTGAAAGCAAAGAGGAAGAGCATAGAGGGGAAGAAAGAAAAGGAGACTGAGAAGGAAGAGGAGTTGTGAAGGGAGCTGACATTGATCAAGTGGGTGAAAGTCACAAAGACTTTCATGTCACATATAAGAAGAGGAAGGTTGAAGGAAAAGAAAAAGAACTCGAACTCGATGAGATGATCAAAATGGCGGATGCTACACACAGTAAATCAATGGACTCCATTATTGATCAACTGTATAGACAGGGGTTCGATACTGCACACTTGACTCAGAGATTAGGAGACTTGAAGTTGAAGAAATTAACTCAAGATGGGCAAGTTATGATGCATTAGAAAGAGAAAGACTAGAGATCATGATCAGATTCATTGCAAAGTACCTTGGGAGATCATTGATCGAGATTAATCATGGACCAGGGACAGTATCTTGGCAATAACCACCAAGATCTGTTCGTCTGAAGCATACACTAAGGGATTGGTGATTGAAGCACTAAATGAGGCAGGTGCTGGGAACAGAAAGGAACTAGCAAAACACTCAAAAGCCTCACTCACTACAAGAATGCTAGAACAACCTGCAAACCTCCCACTTCAAAATCACCACTACCACAACCCACTAAACCAATTCCTTTACCCTCAAAACCAACAGCCGATGATGCACCCAAGAAGAAGAAGAGAAGGGTGTTGAGGCTAGAAGAAGAAGAAGAGGATGATGAGGAGAAGAAGGCTGCCTCTTTCCGCAGTCCTAACTTTGCCTAAAGCCAAACTATGCCCATCACTCCCACCTCACAGATGGAAGCTGTGAGAGTAAAGATAGAAGAAGAACAAGCAAAAGCTTCATGATGATGAGATGCTAAAAGCATAGACAAAACTTATGCTGCTTCTTCATCAATAATCAGTATGAAGAAAGAAGCTCTGAGATTGTACACCTTACTAACACATTTCAATATCAAAAGGAAAAGGTGAGAATATGGCCTGATCCTAGGGTGGCTCACAGAATTGTGAAGAAAGACATTCCTTCGAGATACAAGGGCCAAGTAAAAAGGATCGTAGATGAAGAGATCACAGTGGTCCTTGTAGTATCACCCTGGGAATTGTAGAAGATTTCAAGAAGGCCTATGAAACTAAACAGCCACCCCAAAAGATGTTAAGAACAGAGTAATTAAAAAGGGGTTAGTCTACAAGAGGCTTGAGAACTTCAAACAAAATGAGCTCAGTCTGTTACTTGAAGGGACTCACCCAGATGAGTTTGCATACAGACAGATCACAACAGTTGAGCTCAAAAATGGCAAACAGGCTAAGTACATTTAAGCTGTATGGGCGTGAAGGATTGTTTGATGGTGGAGCTGAAAATCTTACCATGGAAGAACAAATTATGTTTCTCAGAGCATACACCAGAGAATCCTACAGGCTTATACATGGGAAGTAGATTTCATGGATAGGACCACAGCCCTGTGTCCAGTTCCCCAAAGTCAGGGCTCCTATCCATACTATGCCAACCAAATTTCAGAAATCTATTCCCAGGCCAGTGCTTAATTGGGTCATCTTCTTAGCTGATCAAGAAGGAAAAAGACCAATCTTATTGCCAACAATAAGTGGGACCTCAATAAAGTTAAGGTTTTGGCTGCATTGGTTCAGGGGGAGTTTGTTGGACCAAAAGAACCAATGAGCCGGATCAGAAAAACCTTAAGTCCCACAGACGTCACAACAACTGCTGAAGTCCACAACAGCTGAAGACAAGTGCTGAAGACAAAGTCTGAACACAGTGCTGAAGACAAAGTCTGAAGACACAAGTGCTGAAGACAAAGTTTGAAGACACAAGTGCTGAAGACAAAGTCTGAAGACACAAGTGCTGAAGACAAAGTCTGAAGACACAGTGCTGAAGACAAAGTCTGACACAAGAGACAAAGTCTGAAGACACAAGTGCTGAACACAAAGTCTGAAGACACAAGTGCTGAAGACAAAGTCTGAAGACACGTGCTGAAGACAAAGTCTGAAGACACAGTGCTGAAGACAGTCTGAAGACACAAGTGCTGAAGACAAAGTCTGAGACACAAGTCTGAAGACCAAGTATCAGACTTGTCACACAGCTGAAAGGTCTTCTTCAGTAGTTGTGATGGTTTTCTTTCAGTAGTTTTATGTTTTTCCTTTCAGTAGTTTTGTAAAACGACTGAAGAGCTTGTTCTTCAGTCGTGTAGTTTCAGTAGTTTCGTATCAGTAGTTTTATGTTTTATACTTAGCACTCTGATATGTTTCAGTAGTTGTGAACATTTCAGTAGTTTGTTAAGTTTTAGTTATTTTTGTAACAAATCTGCCAGATGTCACTATCCCTTGATATCAGCAGTGATTGCACTCTATATAAGGAGTGTCAACCTAATTGTAATGGTGAATGATTGAGCAGAACATTCCTTTTCACAGAAACATATTCTCTCTTTACAACCGTATTTGTTCTTAATGCATACGAATATCAAATTCTTGCTATAATTTGTCTAATTCTTGTTCTTATTCCGCTGTGTGACACTCTAATCCATCAAACTTGAGATCACTGATCCTGTCAAAGAAGTACTTTAAGCTCTTGCGGTCAGTAAATATGGTGCACTTCGCCGTAAGGTATGCTTCCAATCTTTAATGAAAAGACCACGACGCTAGCTCTAAGTCAGAGTAGGATAATTGACCTCATGACCTTCATTGTTGGGATGCATAGGCTATAACCTTCCTCTCTGCATTAACACACACCCCACCTGTTAGGAGCATCAAAATAAACCATCAGATTCTCCTTCCACTGGTAAGACAGAACAGAGCTTGAGTCAACCTCACCTTAACTCCTCAATGCCTTCTCTTAGCTTGAACCCATACAAACTTTACGTCTTTCTGGTCAACTTAGTTAGTAGATAAGCGATCTTAAAAAGTCTTGAATGAATCTTCTATAGTAGCCTGCCAACCCCCAGAACTACGAATCTCAGATGGCGTCTTTGAGACTTCCATTGTATCACACCTCTACCTATGCCGTCCACCATAATCCCGTCAGGATTCACCACGTGACCCAAGAATTGAACCTTGTGCAACCAGAACGCGCACTTGCAGAACTTGGCATACAACTTCTTGTTACTCAATGTCTCCTGAACCTCCTGAATGTGACCGGAAGCTCTGTCTCATTCTTCAAATAAATCGGGATATCGTCAATAAACACGATCACTTATTTATCCAACATCGACCGGAACACTCGATTCATCAGATCCATAAAAGCAAGTAGCGCATTGGTCAATCCAAATGACATAACAAGAAACTAGTAATGACCATAACGCGTGCGAAAAGCTGTTTTAGGGACATCCTGCTCCTTCACTTTCAATTGATGGTAGCCGAATCAAAGATCTATCCTTGAAAACCAACTGGCACCTTGAAGCCGATGAAACAAATCATCAATTCTTGGTAAGGGGTATCGGTTCTTTATCGTCAAGTTATTCAGCTCACGGTAGTCAATACACATCCTTATAATACCATCTTTCTTCTCACAAATAAGACCGGAGCACCCCAAGGAGAGATACTTGGTCTAATAAACCCCTTATCAAGCAGCTCTTGCAACTAATCCATCAAATCTTTCATCTCAGTCGGAGCCAAACGATACGGTGCCTTGGCAACAGGTTGGGCACCGGTATCAGATCAATCTGAAACTCGATCTCTCGGTCAGGTGTCACTCCTGGTAAGTCTTCTGGGAACACGTCTGGAAAGTCACACAGAACCGGTACATTAGACAGTTGTGGTGCTGGCGTATCCACATCCTTTACATAGGCCAAGTAGGCACTACATCCATTCCTCATGCACTTTTCCGCCACTGCCATTAAGATTACCTTCGGAATCGTCGTGACCCGATCAGCATAAACGGTTACCAAACACCCGTCAGGTGCTGTCAATCGAATCATCTTCTTGCGACACACAATGTTCGCCTTGTAGTCCGCCAACCAATACATCCCAAGAACCATATCAAAACCACCTAAGGTCATCACGAACGGTGTAACCAGAAACTTATGACCTTCTAATTCCACATCACATCCTTCTATCACCTCAGAAATCCTGGTACACTTACCTATGGCAGTTTCTACATCAAAGGGCGCATCTATATTCATACTACTAACAGGCAGTTTAGCACAGAAAGCAGTAGAAATAAAACTTTAACTAGCACTAGACTCGAATAACACAGAGGCTAAAGTTTGGTTTACTAGAAACGTACTTGACACGACATCAGGGTCCGTCCTAGCTCCTCCTATGTCATCGTGAACGCCCTGGCATTCGCCATCAGGTTTTACTAGAACGTAATTGACACGACATCAGGGTCCGTCCTAGCCTCCTCCTGTGTCATCGTGAATGCCCTGGCATTCACCCTTGGTCCTTTCCCCTCGTCGTCTTCTTCCCTACACCAGAACTTTCAGCCCTTGGCTTCTTTCAGTCTCGGCTCATGTGGCTCTCCCCGCCACAATTAAAACACTTCCAGTCTTACACTCCCTCGCCATGTGGTCAGGTTTCCCACATTTGAAGCACATGTTACATCCTAATCTACGTTCGCTAGTGTGCTCCTTCCCACACTTGCCACACCTCCTCGACCCTGCACTCGATGTGACCATACGTCGGTCATCCACCTGTGCCTTCTTGTTACTTGTTGAGGCACCACCCCGATCGACCCTTTTCCATTTCAATTCCGATCTCCACCACCATTCTTGCTTGCCTCAGCCACCACCACCTCTCGCTCATTATACAGTCTTCCTAGCAAATCAACTACCGGCCTAAACGTGCTTGGTCGTGCAGCGATCATGTGCCTACGAATATCTACCGGCAAGCCTTGAATGTACCTCTTAATCTTTCGCGATAGAGGTGTCACTTGATCCGGCACCAGACGTGCCATCTCGTTGAACTTGGTGGTGTACCGCTGATGTGTCATGGTTCCCGGCTCCAACTACAGGAACTCTCTCTCAACCTTGTCCATTTCTCTATGAGGAAAGAACTCCTCAATCACCAATTTCTTCAGTTTAGACCATCTCATCCTCCCAATTTCCTGACTACCCTCGGCCTGGACTATATTATCCCACCAGCACAGAGCCGAGTCCACAAATGAGTGGGCATCAAACTTTACTTTCTGATCCTCCCAGCACTCGCTGATATTTAGAACAACTTCCATTTCTCTCACCCACCGGTGAGCAGCAACAGCAGTGCCATTACCATCAAAAGTAGGGGGCTTGCACCTTTGAAATGCTCTATAGTTACAACCTCATGCCACCTCCGGCGTAGGCTCCTCTTCTTCCTCCTCTTCTTCGTCATCTGATAAAACCTTCTCAGTCTCGAGCTGTCTTCTTTCGCCCGTAGGTCTAATCCTTTCCCTTCTTTTCCCATCTCTAACAACATTTATCACTTCGTGTTAGGATCAATGATTAAGTTTGAATAATTAGAGTAGATTGCAGTGGAATTCGAACAATGAATTAGACAATTTAGCAAGAACTCAATTGATATTCAATGGAATAGTACACGGTTATAGAGAGAGAGAGAATTCTGCAAAAGGAATATTTCATTCAAATTCTTTCGTGGTGGCTGAAAGTCACACGTTACAATTAGGTCAACATTCCTTATATAAGGAATGTGACATCTGCTGATGTCACTTGATAGGGACATCTAACAGAATTATACAAACAACTGAAACTATGCAAACTACTGAGAATGTTCTCAACAACTGATCACATCTCATAGAATGTTAAGTACAAGAGCATAAAACTACTGGACTAAAACTACTAAAACTATAAAATACTGAAAGGTAAATTACAAGTACTGAAAAGGAAAACCATCACAACTACTGAAGTTAATAACTTTAGCTGTTGTGACAACTACTGATCACTCTGGTCTTCAGTCTTTGTCTTCAGTCTTTGTTCTTCAGACTTTTATTTCAGACGTTGTCTTCAGCTGATAGCTTTAGACTTTGTCTTCAGTACTTCACTTTCAGACTTTGTCTTCAGTACTTTACTTTTAGACTTTGTCTTCAATAAAAATCTTCAAATCTTGTCTTCAGACTTTGTCTTCAGACCTGTAATCAGCTGATGTCTTCAGCTGTTGTGATCTTCTTCAGCAGTTGTAATGTCTGTGGGACTTAGAGGTTTTTCTGCTCAGGCTCATTGGTTCTTTTGGTCCAACAAAATCCCCCTGAACCAATGCAGCCAAAACCTCTAAGTTTACTGATGATCCCACTTATTCTTTGGCAGAAACACCCTCTTGATCAGCTTCAGAGGTAATCATGTAAGCACAGGCCGGGAAAGGTTTCTGATCTTTTGATTGGCTAAGTGTGGAGGGGAACTCTGTCTTGGGGAAACTGGACACAGAGTCTTGTCCCAACCATAAAACCTAATTCCCATTGCTGAGTCTGTAAGACTCTCTTGCATAGGCCTCAAGGAGAACAACTTGTTCCTCCTTGGTGAGTTCTTTTGCTTCTCCCTTAAAGAAGAACTCAGGGCCATAATATTCAGACAGATACCTTACTGCCTTCCCATTCTTCAACTCAACAGTTGTGATCTCTCTGTATGCGAATTCATCTGGATGAGAGCCTTCTAACAACAACTGGAGTTCACTCTTTTGAAGATCTTCAAGTCTCTTGTATAACAGCCCCTTCTTGATCATTTTGTTCTTAAGTAGAGATTGAGGAGTTGTCTTTGAATTGTGTGCTCTCTTGAATTCTTCTATAATCTCCCAGGGTGAGACTACCATGGCCAACTTAATTGCAGCATTCAAAGTCTTTTCCACTTGGCCATGATATCTACTTGGTTTGTTCTTCTTGTGTATTCTGGAACTTACCCTGGGGTCTGGCCAAATCCTCACTCTTTCTCTTTGATGTTGGAATGTATGCCTAAGAGTGTACAACCTCAGAGCTTGTTTCTTCATTGGTTGAATGGATGAGGATTGAGGGAAGTCCTTCTCAACCATTTTGAGAAATTGCTCATCATGCTGCTTCTGCTGTTCTACTTCTTCAATCTTCACTTTCACTATTTGCATTTGCAAGTCAGGTGTGATCATCTGTTGACTTCTGGTCTCAGGTGTTTTAAGTTTGAGAACAGCAGAGATTGGCAGACTGTCTTCATTATCATCCTCTTCTTCTTCTTCTTCTACCCTCAACACCTTCTCATCCTTCTGGGTGTATCATTGGGTGTGTTTGAGATGGTTTTTGGGGTAATGGAATGGTTTTGTGGGTTGAGTTGTGGGTGGTTTGGTTTAGGGATAGAATTTGCAGATTTTAGAGATGATTGCTTTGAGGGTTGTTTTTGAGTGGGAGTATGAGAAGGCTGATCTAGCAATTTAGTAGTGAGTTTGGCTTTTGAGAGCTTTGCCAACTCAGTTCTCTTCCTAACACCTGCTTCATCCAGTGCTTCGATGATCAACCCTTTGTTGTAGTTTCCAACAAAACAGATTTTCTTGGTTATTTCCAAGATACTGTCTCTGGACCAAGACTTCATCTCTATCAATGATCTTCCTAGATAATTGGCAATAAACTTGATCAATAATCTCCAACCTTTCCCTATCCATCACACTTTAACTAGTCTATCTTGCTTGAATTTCATTTATCTCTAGCCTTCTGATCTCAACATCTAAGGTGGCTGTGTCATGACCCTGTCTGAAGAGCTGATCTATTATTTTGTCCATAGATCTGCTGTGAGCTTCACCAGCTTCTTTGACTAGATCTTCTAAGGACTTTTCTCCATCAGACTTTGACTCAGCACTTCTCTTCCGTTTGTAAGTGATCAGCTGATCTTTCTGCTCTTTGTCTGTGCTCAGCTCTTGCACTGTGATCAACTGTTTCTCTGAGATCAGTTCTTGTTCTTTCTCCAACTCGTTTTCTTTTTCTGGTTCTTTCTCATCTTCTACTCTCTTCCTTTTCCTTTCTTTCACATCCTTAGACTTAGTAGTCTCCCCCTTTTTGGGTGCATTGGGATCAGGGGCTTGAAAGGCAGAAAGTGACTTGTGAACAGCATCATCAAGGAGTGTTTGGAGATTTGAGGAGATCCTCTCATCAATGGCTTTATATACTATCTCAGTGATGATGGGAGTGATGAGAGGTAAGGAGCTTTGAAAGGTTGCAACCATCTGCTCAGAGGGGTTCTGTCCCTGAGAGGTGGTGCCAAAAGCAGTGGCTGGTGGCTTAGTTAAGTGTATGGCTGTGTGTGTGTTTGGTGAACCTTCAAATGAAGGTGCCATCTGTGGGTTTATTGGGGCAGATGGACTTTTATCCTGAGACATTTTGGCTAGCAATTCTTTGAGTCTGCTCACCTCAGTCTCTAGGATGTGTTATGGGCTAAGACATCAAAGAAAATGCCCAGGTCATCATCAGTCTTTGCTGAATCATCTGACCTCCTGATTAAATCAGGATGTACATGCCCTGAGTGTAGATCAGTATATGCATGTGCCCCTTGTTCTTGGTTGGGGACTTCCTGCCTCTGGACTTTGTCCTTCATTGACAGTTGCCTCTAGTGAGGTCTTATAATGTTACCAACTTCATCCTGTTCATTTGCTGAATCAGTAGAAGTGGCAGCCTGACCAGATGTTCTAACCTCCTCTTCTACACTTGGAGATTGAACATTATAACCCCTGTGCTGTGGGTTATCAGCAGCATTTTGGTCCTCCCCCTCAATCGTTGAGGTATTCCCAGTGTTAATTGGTTTCTGGGGAGGGGGTGAGGAATGCAGCTGATTCAGCACTTTAGCAACTAGAAGGGTTGGGCTTTGAGGGGCGGTTGCATTTGGAGATTGGTCAGAAGCAGATTGCACCGGGGGTGAGAGATGCTCTTCAATGGTAACCTTCCGAACTGAGATAGGTTCTAGTAATGTGGTATCCCCAAATTTGGTTGCAACAGGATCCGGTGGAGAGGATACCTGTGCGGTTTCAGCTGGTTGAGTCTCTGACATGACTGGGGGGTTAGAACTGGTATGTGTTTCCTATATTGGTGGTACAGGGGCATCCTCAGGGGACTCCTCTCCCTGAGTAGCCTTTCTGGGCTTTTGGGGTTTGGGTTTGGTGGGGACTTTGGATCTAGAGGTGGAGGCTGTGGGTTCCCTCTGCTGGGTTTGAGCAGCCGGGCAGCCCCTTTGAGAGTAGGGTTAGAGTTATGCCTGAAGTATTCCTCAGCTAAGACAGCTGGAGCAGGGACTCTAAGACCAACAAGGCCTTTAGATTTTAATTGATTTAAAATTATGGCCATTAGAAACCTGGGATATAATAACCATCTGTTTGTCACAGGTTTCCGAGCCAGAACCTTAAGTTCCAGAAACACTATCTCAGAAAAATTTAGAGTTTGTCATTTAAAGATAAAGTACAATACCTGTTGCCATCGTGAGGACATCTGATCCCATGTAGATGTCTTTGAAGCAAGGCAGACATTCACCATGTGGAAGATAAGTCTTTCTTTTGATGGCATTATCAAATTTGTTCCAAAAGGCTGATTTCGAGAGGTAGGCAACACAGTTGTGTCTGGGTTTGAGTTTCATGGTCGCCATTGTTGAGAGGGAAAAGGATAGAAAATGGCTAATGAAACGTTGGGCTATAAGTGCAGGTATTTATAGGTTAAGAAAAGGCTGAAAAGAAAATGACTGAAAGTGTTGGTGTTGTCATCAGTTGTATGAAAACAACTGAAGACTTGGTTTTAACTATCAAACATTTGAAACAACTGAAGACTTGGTTTTGGTCATCAGTAGTTGTGAAACTACTAAAAACCTTGGTTTTGGCTTCAGGTGTAGGAAACAACTGAGGACTTGGTGTTAGTCATCAGTAGTTGTGAAACTACTGAAGACATGGTTTTGTCATCAGTTGTTTAAGGTGAAACAGTAGTTTGTGGAAACGATTAAAGAGAAAATTCTCATCAGTAGTTTTTGTCACTTCTTAGCTTTTCAGCTGTTTCATATGGTCCTCAACACTTACTCATCAGACTTTTTAGCTGTTTTCAGTTGTTTCATAGGACATCAGTACTTATCTGTTTTTACTAACATCAGTAGTTATAACTACATCAGTAGTTGTAACTGCATCAGTTTCTTTTAACAGAAAGTACAATAATTTTTAAGTAATTTAGTCTTCAGTAGTTATGAAACCAACTGAGAATAAAACTTATCAGTACTTATTTGTGACATGTTTACTAATGGTCATCAGTACTTGTTTACTGAGATCATCAGTAGTTGTCACTTATTTTAGCTGCAGCATACCAAGCCTTAACACAAGGTTTTAGAAAGTTGAACTATCCAAAGGCTTAGTAATATATTTGCAAGCTCATCAGCACTTGGCACAAACTTTGGATCAATCAGACCTTTTTCAAAACAATCCCTAATAAAATGGTGTCTGATCTCTATATGTTTGGTCCTAGAATGCTGGACTGGATTCTTGACAATACACAGAGCTGAAGCACTATCCATTAACAATGGAGTCTTAGTCTCTGTAATGCCATAATCCAATAATTGGTTCTGAAGCCAGAGTACCTGAGATGTACAACTTGCAGCAGCAATGTACTCTGCTTCAGCAGTGGATGTAGCAACAGATGTTTGTTTCTTACTTTGCCAAGTAATCAAACAGTTGCCTAGGAATTGACATCCACCAGAAGTTGACTTTCTGGTTAACTTACACCCTGCATAGTCACTATCAGAAAAAGAAACTAATTTGCAAGAGTGTCCAGTGGAATACCAAAGACCTAGAGATTTTGTACCTTGCAGATATCTAAAGCTCTTGACTATAATCAAATGAGACTCTTTAGGAGCAGCTGAAATCTAGCACAAACACAAGTTGCAAACATAATATCTGGTCTAGAAGCTGTTAAGTACATCAAGGACCCAATCATACATTTGTAAAGTGTTTCATCAACAACTTTACCTTTCTGATCTACATCCAGTTGTGTGGTGTTGCACATGGGAGTAGAACAAGGCTTACAATTTTGTAAATCAAACTTATTCAAAAGATTTTTTGTATATTTTGATTGATGAATGAAGGTTCCATCAGCCTTTTGTTTGATTTGCAAGCCTAGAAAGAACTGTAATTCTCACATTGCACTCATTTCAAACTTTTGTTTCAGTAAACTTGTAAAATCATCACACAACTGGGGATCAGAGGATGCAAAAATTATATCATCAACATAAATTTGAACAAGTAGCTTATGCTGATCCACT